>JAWLRI010001097.1:1654937-1695375 GCA_034781795.1 Crypturellus tataupa
TTAACAGTTTGATTTGCCCCTGAAAAAATAAGGGAATAATATGGAGGTTTAGTATCTGCTTCCCACAGGTTAGAGTACAGACTTGGGCAATGAACTTGTTAAGGTACACTCATGGTGACTACTTTTGCCTCAGCCACTTCAGCTGAAAAACATAGGCACAAAAAATATTCTTTAATATAATCAAATTAATTGAACTACTCAGATAGAAAATACTATTCATATGACATCAGGGAAGTTGATATTATTGTCCAGTAGTTTATTTTCCATACATCAGCATGGAAAGAAGGCAAATACAACAAAAGAGAAACTGATTTAAGTTAAAGGACACTAATACAAAAATGCACATGTGTATATACATTCATATCCATTATGCAGTAATTTATTGTCAGGTAGCTTTGCTTTTATAATCTCTTTCTTAGTGCTCTTCAGTTTAGGTATGGATGGGTGATAGAGGGTTCACAGGGAGAGTGTCTCCGCCTTGGCATATCAGAGTCACAGGAGTAGTCCAAGATCTAAAAGTCAACTACAAAGATTGACAGAACTGGGGATGTTTATTCTCAGGAAGGAAGAAAAAAGCAAGAGGATGCACAATAAAAGCATGAAATATTGCTGCACAGTCAAAAAGAATAATAATCTGTTCTCTATGTCCATGATGAACAAACAGGCCAAGAAACAGCAGGACTGAATTTCCACCTTTTATCCTTCTCTCCCTCTGCCTCCCTCCGAACCATCAGGTCCCTGTCATCTCACCTAGAATTTGAATCCTGCCTGATATACCAAATGAGGTGGAACAGGGAACAAAATTACCCTTTTAATGCATATAATCAAAGCTACTGCTGTTATACATAGGATGAGAGCTAGAGAAGAAACTGCATCTGTGCTGACCCTTAGGCCACGAACTGAAAGTTGCATCACTTAGCATCAGATGGGCCTCAAGGGTGATCCTATCAGATGGAATACAAACAACAGAATACAAAATGACAGAAAATAGCATATCAGATCAGAATGAAAAACTGAATCTGTCTAAGCAATTTACAGAGCTAGATGTTTTTATTCTGGTTTTTGCTTTCAAAATCTTTCACTGTAAGATATTATTGGATGAGTCTGAGCATTAAGTCTGGACTTTCATGAATATAACAACAGGTATTTTTTTATATAGTATTCTTGGCGTATATATAAGTACTCTGAGTGTTGTTTTTTCATTCAAGCTGTACTTTGATTATTTGTGCTTCATCTGGGGAAAAGAAAATTATGCATTCATTTTCCATGTTTTATGAACCTTGTTCTCTTACATATAACTTCTTGTAGCATGGTCATCACATTATAATCTGACCCCGCTCCAAACATTGACTTGAATGACAGCTATCATTTTTGTCATCTTCTTTCATTTTTTTTTCTGAGATATGTTTGTTAAGTGCAGATATTTGGCTTTGTATTGCCATTGCTATATTCAGTGCTTTCTATCAGTAAATGTCCATTGCTTTATAGTGCAGAAGGTAAGATCAAAGCCGGTAACTTGCACTTGTGCATGAATGTCATGCGGTAAGAACTAGTGGTGCTGTGGGCATTGTTTCATACCCCGTGGGACTACAGCTGGAGGACTACAGTCCTTTACCTCTTTAATTTGGCCTTAACTGAAGAAAGCATCGTTATGAAAAATCATTGGTATTTGTCCTCAACTTTGAGTAAACTTTTGTATTCACTGTGTACCTTCTGTCATGTCCCATGACAAAAGAGCAGTCAAACATAGAACTCTTAAACCATATCAATCCAAAAAAATTACAGTTTTAGGACATTGATACCATAGGGAACATACAAACCTTTGGCTTCTCTAAAATCAGTTTGTATGGTATCTCTTCTACCCCCAAATATTATTAGTAAACTCATTAACTATCTTTCTTATGCTGAGATGAATCTTAAGGTTTGGAAAGCAAGTTCTGACAGTGGTCTAAGGTATTAGCTGTGTCTACATTAGCAAGAAATGTAGCACAAAAGTGCATGAAATCACAGCAGTTGGAGCTGAAGTTCCCTCATTGCTTCTATATGTACTGGGGGCAGGAGCATTTATGCTGGAGTAGCTTTTATCTCTCTTCAGGGGCCCCAGAATAATGCCCATTATCCTCTGCACCATCTTCTGGATGTGCTTCTTCTGGAGCACATCTTCTTGATCACCTTCAGCCAAAAGGAGTCTAGTTCATGCACCCCAGAATCATTACATAGTTTGAACCAAATCCTGGCATAAGCTTCAAAAGAGCACAAGTCTCTGAAATAAAATGCTTTGATTGTGCTCACATCTGTAAACTAGCCCTCTACAATTCATATCTCCTAGGAAAAAATTGTGTCTCATAGGAAAAATGGTGTAACAAGGCATGCCTTGGCCTTCCTATGGCCACAGGTCATGAGCCAGATATTAATGTTCCCCCAGAAAAAGTGTATTTGCATTGAGAAACTAAATTGCTAATGAGACTGTGAACTGAAGACAAATAACTTGTTCTACTGTCCCTGACTGGGGAGCAGAAATCACTATTAGTGGGACAGCTTTAACAACTGAAAACACTGTCAAAAAAAGCCTTATAAATGAAAGACTTAAGTACTTTTGTGGTCTAAAAGGTAAGACAGAATAACTCCAGGATAACATATAATCTAGAAAAGAAGGATTTTTCTGGGGTTTTGGTTTGGTTTGGGTTTTTTTTTCTGTTTCTGATTTTTTTGTAAGTCAGGCAAACCGAGAGATATTGCGTGAATCCCTGGGGAATCCAACTGTCTGTAAAAGGGGCAGCTTTGCTGTGTGACTAATACAGGGACTTCTTAGGAGACAGCTGAATGCATTTGTGTGTTTTCCTCTGGGAGAATGAAGAACAACAAGAGCATATCTAGAATTATAGTGAAAGCTCCTGTGTTTGTCACATCTATAATTTGACTTGTTTTTGTAATCAAGGAAGAAAGAACAAGAAGATTTTGATCCCTTTTGATACACTCTGCCTCAAAAATTAAAAGCTTCTCTGAGAAAGATGCTTTCCTTTTATGTACATAAAATCTTCTGATTGCTTCTGACAGAGAAGACAAACAGGTTGCCCATTCACTATGGCTTCTTGCAGTTGCTTTCTGCTTTACTCAGGACTGGCTCTGTGTGTGTGAAGTGCCCACGATTAGAGAAAAATCACATTTGGTGCACATGGAAGCACAGACATCCAGGGCAGGAGGAGAGGTCCTTTTCAGGGTGAAAAGATGTCTGTACTGCTTCACAGACGAACATATTGCTGGAGATTTGAAGTGTTTTGTTTTGTTTTTCCTGTGCATATATGTGAATAGAATTTTCTTCTACAATGTAAACTATTTATAAGAAACGATTAGGCACAGAAAGGGCTCAGAGGAAGCTAGGAGGGAATAATCTAACCCAGGGGTCTCCCTGCTGCAAATAGGAATTTGCAGAGGTATTGAACATGCTAATGAGCATTTTCTCTATTTCCACTTCACTTCTGAGACTCCCAGTGTCTTAAACCAGGAAAACAGCATGATTTTCTCATGCTCTTCTACCTAGAAAGTTCACTGCATTTTATAATATAAGAGGAAGGAAAAGATAGGATGACAGCACAGCTTTAAAAGAAAAAAAAAGTCTAAATATTTTCCTTAATAAAAGGCATCATAGAAAGAAACAAAGGGAGAGGAAAAAACAAGCATTGTTTGTTTCTTTCTATTGGACAGGTTTTTCGTTTTTTTTAATCTTACTGTTTTGGCAGGGTTTTTTTTTTTTTTTTTTTTTTTTTTTTGAATGTTTTAACATTCCCACTAATGCTGTACAAAATGACAGGAGCTCTACCCCAGGTATCCTAGATCCCTTCCTAATATACCAGAGGGGCAGCCTGAATCACACTAAAAGATGCTTCTTAGCTGATTAGAACATGCAAGTCCCATGAAGAGAGAAAAGAATTAGTGAAAGTAACTAGCCATAAGACCTTCCCATTATTCCAGAATACTCCACTAACTACAGAATAAAATATATATATATATAAAGAGAGAGAGAGAGGAAGAAAAAAAAAAGAAAAAGAAAAAAAATACCATTACTGAGGTCATATGAATTGAAATAAGGAAGAAAAAAAACACATAAATCGGATGTCATTATACATTAACCTCTTTGAAGCATGGTTATGTCTTAAGTATTTTTAAGAGAGTTCTCAAATGCCCCTGGGCATGTTTACAGTGACTTGGATTGTAAGCTGATTGTTGTAGACAGAAAGGCTGCAATTGCCATTGTCTAGATTACACACTCGTCAGTGCAGTGCAGTGACCTTGGTGATGTTTTGTGTCCACATAGACCAACACACCTTGATTTTGTTTTCTTTCTTAAAAGCATAATTAAAAATCTAATGGATGTCAGTTTTTCCCAACTAGTAATACCTCTAAAAAACAAAAAAAGCAAAAGCCTTTTTTAACAGAAAGAGCAGAAAACAGTAGAAATGAAGAGGAATTTTTTTAAAAAAACATTTTTGATTAGTTTATACAAATCCTGTACTCACACATTGATCATGTTGGACGGTATGCCTCTTGTCAGGCTGGAGAGGCAATAAAGCACAAAGCAAGAGATTACAGATGTCAGGAGAGTGTTTACAGCTACCAGTCCTCATGCTCATCTCCATGAATACAAGAATAGCAGCTCAGTCTTGATAAAACTAATACCAATAGTAAAAACACTTTCAGCTTCTCAGAGAAGACTGGAAGAGAAAAAGGAGAGAGACAGCCTTAAATTAAGTTTCAAAATATTTCTTTCAGCTGATGTGAGCAGTTATGACTTCACAAGGCAATTTCTAGGCAATGTTGTGGTTATACTGAACCTTTGTCCATGCCCTGGACCCAAATGCATGGCAGCAAGCATGAGACATGTACTAACAACTGCAACTCTTCATTTATAAATCCACTTTACTCTTTTCCTGCTAAAAAATAATAGTATATTATTTTTTAGTCACATATTATTTATAAGTCACATAACTTTCCATGTTGTATATATAATATATATATTGGTCATATTTTACAGACATCTCTTGAGAACAAATGACATTTGTTTGTTGTTTTGTTGTCATGTGATCGGGGTAAGAGGGACTCACTAGAATTATGCCATTTTTCACTACATACGATATATAAAAGCTTGAATAATCTTTCGCATTTTTTCTTCTCCATTTTCAGAATGCTCCTCTTCCTGCTTTTCTCTCTCTCTTGTGCTTTTTGTTCCTCATATAACTTGCTTAAGGACACGGAAACATCCTGATGCATTGCCAGACAAATTATATTCAGCCTTCAAAATCCAAATGCTTTATTCATCTTTTTTCTTCTCCTCTCTTCTCCTCTATTCTTTTTTTTTTTCTCCTTAGGCTCTTAAAAGCATTTTTAATAGCAGCTTAGACACTAGTTCACAGAGACACCTTACAACAAGTGTCTAGGTGTGGAGCTGAATCCCATCCTAAGGCAGCTGGTTCTATTTGGGATGCCATGAAGCATCTCATTTGCACTCCAGCTGATCCAGAAAGCACAAGTCCTCCTTAGGCTCTATGTTGCATTTGCCAGCATCATGTGGTTCTATCCTAGATAACCTAGGCTTGACTACTGCCTAAAGGAACCCAAAGCTGCTGGCAACAGAATTGTTTGCACTATTGCCATCCTTAACTGTCACTCCCCAATTCATGTATATTATCCAATCTCCCATCCATGTGTTTCCAGCACCCATTTAAAATCTCTGAAAGACATTCAGATTCACTTACCATTTTTAGATTTTAGAGGCTTATTTAGATTTTAGAAGCTTATTACCAGATTTTAGAGGCTTACTGGGGTATTTTAGGATGAAAATAGGGACAAGATTAAGGTATGGATTAAGATCCTACACCAAAACTGAGCAGGAATCTGAATCTAGTCTAGGCCACAGGAAAGGAATGCACTGCATAAAATGTATGGGATGGAGAGAAAGTACAGGAAAGGAGGCCAGAGAAAGGGCTGGACTGCAGTTTTATATGCGCCCCACCAGTCCTGCTTTTGTGTGCTGCCAGGCAGAAGAGCAGTTACAGGTACACAGCTGAGGAATGACTTTTATATTCATTCCCCAGTTTCTTCATATTGGCTGGCAGAGATTGCTAAACCTTCACCTGAAGAAGGTGAAACTTTCTCTAGAAAGCCACATCCTTGATTTCTTTCCAGACTGTACCATCTCTTTTGAGGTCTGGGCCAGCACTGCCCTGGTCACTAGCTTCTTCCAGCGTTTGGCAGCTCTCAGTCTGCAGGAGGTAGGCCCCAGCACCTCAAAGAGAGAGGCGATTTTGTGACAGATCTGCAGAAGGAGAGAAGACAGAAGATAACCTCAGGGGCAAGTAAAGACCCTAATGATTTTCCTTTTTTTCTGGGAATCCTCACCATGTGTGATATTCTGCCTTACTGAAAAGATGCCTCCATCTCACTACCACCACGCACTGTTCATTCGGGGAGAGAGCAGGGGTGCTAGCACCTCCAGCACGCTGTGTGCATGTTTTAGAGTGTTTGGGATCGAACTGTGAGGCATTTTTATGACTGGATATCTTGACAGCAGCTGGCTGTGCCTACAGAAATTCACATAGTCATTTCCTCCATGTTTATTGCTAGCAAAAGACTCACCATTCCAATTTCTAACTCTAGTCTGCCAGCCCTCATTTTTCAGTTGGTCTTACTCAACTAATCAGAGACTATATGAATCCCAGAATGACCCAGGCTTCATTTTGTCTGTTTTAACCTTCAGAGAAGTATGAGAGCACCTGCCACTGTCTCTGGCTCACAGGCCTTGGGACTCTCATTGCTGACTACATCCATGAGCTCTTGCAATAGGACTGACCTTTTTGTTCTTCCTTGTCATCTCTTTCCTCTTTCTCACTTCCTCATGGAGTAAACTGTTTCTCAGTTTAATATCTTCACCTGAAGTCAATTGCTCCTTCCTTTTCTTCAGGTTACACTAATCAGTGAACTGAATCTTATATCAGCAAGCTCTGAACTCAGCAGAAAGGCCACAAAAATCTTGATTTTCCTGTATGTAACATCTTCTTTCCTATCACGTTTTTAAATTTCTATCTGAACATCCCTAGCTGTATCTTTAAATTCCCTGATCCAATCTTCTGTTGGGCAGCATTTCATACAAAAACACTTACAAAAGATCTCTCTCATGAATAATATATTCCTTAAATTATTTATATAGGCATTTCCACTATCTCTTCTCCTGTTGGGGTCAAGATATTAGATTAAACAGAGCAATGGCTTGGTGTAACATGCTCAGTGTGTCTTTTATAATGCTTCTGTTTGTTTTTGGTTTCCTCCACAGCCTTTGTCTTGAGAGTAAACATCATAATGTTTGGAGCCCAAATAATATTGACAAAACACAACATAGTTGCTTTCATTTGTTGCCATTTTCTCTAATTTATTTATATTTCTAAAGAGAATCATAACAGTTTGATAACCCCCTGGTGATTTTCTTGACAAGAACTTTTGCTGTTAATTAGGTACTGCTTACATATAATAAATATTCCCTTATAGACTTTTCACTCAATTATATGAAGATGCCAAGTATATATGGAATTAAATCCAAGCAATTTGCTTTAACCCAGCATGATAAATAATAACTAGAGGTTTTATCAGAGATCAAATGCTAGTTGCTGAGCTGGGGAAATGAAGCTAATTACAATTCTGATGTTTTTGCAAAGAACACAGACTTGCTCTTGTGCTGTATTTCTTAGAGACTGACTGTAATCAGATCCTTTTGACTTCTGAACTTCTGTTTCACATCTCCTGCAGATCCTTGAAATAGTTCAGAGGATATATACTTCAAACAGCAGTCCTTTCTTAGGGTGCTGGAAATGCAAGGAAATTTAACAGTATTGAGCAAAAATATCTTGAATCACAGAATTACAGAATGGTCAAGATTGGAAAGGACTTTTGGAGATCATCTAGTTCATCCCCCTGCAGGGAGACCTCAAAGTCACCTAGAGCACATTGCACAACTGAGTTTTGAGCATCTCCAGAGAAGAAGACTTTACTACCCCTCTGCGTAACCGGTTCCAGTGCTTTGTCATCCCCACAGTCAAGAATTTCCTCCTCAAATTCAGGCAGAACCAAATGTGATTCAGTTGCCTCTTGTCTTGTCACTGGGAGCACTGGAATTAGTCTGATCCTAATATTTATTCTATATGATCGTGCTATTATTTCTCTTTCAAATATATATTCTATATCTTCAAAATAAGCAAGAAAATTCACCTGCAGAATTTGTTAGCATGAATTATTCCTAAAACTGATTAGGAGAATGGAAAAAACTTTCTTCTTTCTCGACTCTGGTATAAATTGCATAAAATATCTGGGGCAATTTGCTCCCATTCAATCTAGAAATAAAATAACAGTTGATTATAGACCTATCACTGAGGATGGTTTTCATTTCAGCATGGGAGAAGGAGGCACACATACCTTTTTCAGTTCAATCCAAAATAGTCTATCAGCCTGATAACCTTTCCTATTTCTGGTTTCGGCAGTTCTGCAAACTTCTTTAACTGGTAGATGTCCATACTTCTTCCAAATGTGTCTAGAATAGTAATACTCCTTTATGTCTTTTTAAATTTATTAAATTCATATCCTTTTATTGAGCAAATCTTCAAAAAGCTATCTTAACAAATATACAAATGTTGATATGAATACTGAGATGAGATTGAGGAGACAGATTTTCAGTGAAATAGCAAACAGTTACCTTAGCAACCTGCCTGTCATAAGCCTGGATACCTTATACTTATTTCTAGAGAGATACAATTTTGATAGAGGAGACTGAAAATGAATGGTCAGTGAACAAGTAATTTTTGCTTGAGTAATTTTTTTCATACTATGTGCTATTGATATTGACAGTATCTAATCCTTTCTTTACCCCAAGTTAAATATTTCCTTTCTCAGGTGAGTCATTCTTCCAGGTGAAAGGTCCTTTTGTAGCAACTACGGAAGAAAGCAAAACCATGGGCATAACTGCAGCTGCACACCACACAGAGCTAAAGATACTCCCTGACCAAATAATCCCACACTTACAGGGTTACTCGTTGCTAAAAGTGACTTCAGGGAGCTCTATATGCACAACCTAATATTGGGACCTAAGAAGTATGTCCTATGTCGTTGGTAATGACTCTTATATTTATCATGCTGTGCTTTGTTGTCACAGTTTTCAGTCACTTGCAAATCTGGCAGGTCATAATTACTGAAGCTAAAGATATTCTTGTGCTTAAAAAAATCCTGAAATGAGATTATTAGCAATCCTGAGTGCATTTCTATGATATTTTTCTTCCTTGAAAAAAGTTCAAAGATTCATAAGTTCCCTAAAAAACACAAGTTCCTTAAAGTAGTACGTACATTTTCTTGAGGAGAGAAGGAGGTGAGGAGATTGAGTTGTTTATTCTTCCTCAAATACTTTTCCCCTAAGTAAATTTGCATGGTACATTAAGCTAAATAGTATTGACTTCATATTAATTTTAGACCTTTGAAGTACTCTGGATGCTGTTAGATATTAAGCATTCATGCTGAATCAAACGCCTTGTTTTTGTTTTACCTCTAAGATGGGCAATGTACCATGAAAAATAGAGAGATGCACCCACTAAAACTACTCTTTAATCTTATGAAAGTTCCTGAGGAGAGAAGGCAAGAGAATGGGCATATGAGTCTTACTACCACTAACGTAGAATTTTACTTTGATGGAGATCAAAACACTTCCTATTGTGTAAGGCCTTATATCATTGTCCTAAAAAGCACTCAGACTTCTGTACCTTCCATTTATGGAAAAAAATAATAAAATAAAATAAAATAAAATAAAATAAAATAAAATAAAATAAAATAAAATAAAATAAAATAAAACAAAACAAAACAAAACAAAATAGCTAAAGGGATATCTGCAAGACTAGAATCAGCTGGGCATGCAGTCAGCGTGTGGCAGACTTGTCTTGGAGGAGTCCAACCACGCTCTTGTTCAGCAGTCCTCCAGTTACCCAAATGTTTCTTAATGCCTTCATCCAGAATCTATCTCCTCATTACATCACCTCTATCTGACCCCTTCATTCTGCTCCTCAGGCGTTACCTTATATATGACATCTCCATAGATCTCACCTGCATAATATTTGTATCAGAAATTCTTCACTATTCCCTTTTCATCATCTGATTAAAATACCTAATTACATATCAGGTGCACAGCAGCAGATAAAAAGCCCAGAGTGACCTACACAGTCTTGTCATTATGTTTTCATTTGTGCGCCTCGTTGGAGATTTGAGTCAAAAGGTGAGAGGTGAATCAGGTGCATGGTTACATGATAGTAGCAATTACAATTTTGAAAGCAGCTTTTGATGCAAATGGGAAAATGCAAAAAATATGATAAGTAATATTCCTCATTAACTACTTGGATTAATTAAAACAGAAATTTTAATGTATGTTAACCTTTTGAAAATACTCCAGTTGCAAAATTAGTATTCCATATGGAAACTATTCTTATTGCATAGTATCTGGAAGGAACAGCATGCATAAAGTGTGTTTTGAATTGTGGTACCGATAGTGAGATTTAAAAGCCATTAAGAACATTTAACTAAAGAATGATGATATAAAAGGTAGAAAAATACTCTGGATTTCTGCACTAGCAAATAGCTCCACAGTGTCTGTTTGATGAGTCATCACTGCAAGCAAGAACAGACTCTAAATGGAAATCCAGGAAAACAATGTACCTTACCCACACATTCCAACACACAGAAAAAGCCACTCTTATTAGAGATTACTAAAGAAGCAAATGGAAAGTAACATTTTTATATAACTTTCACAAGATCATATACTTTCATCTCAATAAAGACAAAGAGACTAAGTACATTAATGGAAGAGTGTCTGACAGTGACTAGGTAAATAGATTATTTTAGCTGCCTCTACAGAAGTTCTAGAAATCATTTAAACAGCCAGGTAAGAACTGTGACAGTCAGTATGTAGAATGAAGAGGTTTGTGCTAATATTAGCTCTGGCTATTTTTCCTGATTTCAAAATAAATTGAGATTATTAAATTCTTCCAATTTTCCTACTGATTTAGTAATCTTTTAACATTGTGTTAATTTTACTGAATTTAACACCTTATAACTGAAGGCTAGGTGGTAGATTTGGATTCACTGCACGAAGACAAAACAGTTTTTGTCTGTTTTATGATATTCCATATTTAGATCATATAAACCCACAGCCTTCAGCTCTATAAAAGCACATTTGCAAGAAGGACAAAGAGATTGTAAGGCAAGAGAGAATCACCATCTGACTCTGCTTTGTAAGAGTGTCTTGCAGGCTCAAATGAAAGGCACATTTACTGGCTACTGTTATTAGCTGTTTGTTAGGGAGCCCTCGGGGTGGCTCAGGAATAGCACTTGGATATGTTTACATAAACCTTGCCTAGCCTAGACATGCATATTTTCCCCTGCACAAAATCCGGCCTTGAAAGGCACCATGTCTGACTCCCATGTTTGCTGCTTTCCAGTATTGCAACACTCACCACACACACTCCAAAGGGCCCCATGCCTCCCCACACAAAACCTGACGCATTTTTCAGCAGCTGGGGTTAAGCTCAGCTCAGGCTGCTGGATGGACTTCCAGTGCGGGAGCCATGGAGCAGCTCTGGTGCCCATGTGCCCTAAGCACTGACCAACTAGTGCAATGGTGTGGTCTACACCAGCCCTGTTTTCACTCAGAATTGCCCACTTTCTATTTCAGGCACTTTGCTCTCCAAAACCCACCTGTTCAACCAGTGCCTATTTACAATCATATTTAGAGGGTTATCAGTTGGACATTTTTAATGTAGCTAGCATGACTATTGATTCTGCTTCAGCCTAATTTCTTCATCTAAATGTCATCTAATGTTAAGTCAAAGGTGTTATGGAAATCAATATATTACATTAATATTAAGATTCTTATCAGACAAACCAGTAATATTCTCAGGAACATATCAAATTAGTTAAAGATAAGTCGGCTATCATTGCTGTACTGCACTTTCATTGTTTATTAAAAGAAATCTATACTGGGCATTCCACTTTTCTTTTTTCCTGAGACAGCTGACAGGTTTACAATTACCTCACCATCTTTTTTTTTTTTTTTTTTTTCTCTAAAATACAGGCCCAACATCAACTGGATTTTATTCAAAGTATTTTAAATTGAACATTAACGACTCACAAGATACCTACCCAGTTCTTCTAATATTTTATTTTTAAGCAGAAAACCAAGCTACCTAATCCTTTAGTAAGCAGCAAACATTTATGAAATCAAGTTTCACTGATTAAGAAGGAAAATAAGTAGATTTTGATGCATAAACTTGGGTTTGTAAGCTTATGTTTTGGTGACATTTTTCCCACTTCCAAAATCACTTCTTATGATATATTATAATATCTTTTGGTGAGAAAATACAGGAAGAAAGGAAGAAGTAGACAAAACACATGAAGAAATATCCTCTCGGATTTCTTCTTGATTATTTTATGGCAAGAAGCTGTATGGAAGTGTGATGACGTGACAAGCTCTGAAGCTGCTCTTTGAAGCCTTTTAGCAGCTAGTGTTTTCCTCCCCAGCATGTGTTTTAAATACTTTGCTGGATGAGAGTCCACCTGCACAGAACTGTGCCCTTTTTACCCTGTCAGTATTTTAAACATTTGACCTGTTTTCTTTCCTGCAGTATTGCTTCCGAGAGTGCTCTTGAAATAATTACGTAAATGTCATCTTAATGCATTTTCACTACCATGTGAATTTTAAAACCCTTATGATTTTATCTTTTTGGAATGGTAGAAAAATGTAAACCAGATGTGCTGAGCACAAAATTTCACAAAAGGGATTTTCCTCACGCTGGTCATGATGTGGAAGTTCTCAGAGGCTTGCCATGAAATAACAAGGATATTTTTAGTATCAAAATTATAATACAGGTAATAGATTTTGAAATTAAATATATAATCCATGTTTACCTCACTGGAAAAAAAAATGTTCTACAAGAGAACATAATGGTGAGAGAAAATCCAAAACAAAATTGTGGTGATATTTAACAATTTGGTGCTGGTACTAAGCGATTCTTTCATATTTACGGATAGCTTATCTTCTGTATTATGAGTATGGAGAAAAGGTGAATGACACAAGTATAGACTGTTGACATTCCTTATAATTGCATAGTGACACTCATACAGTCAGTTGACTCTCCAAATTGCACCAACTGTCTCAACACTGGTTCTATATTTAATTACTAAAGACCTTTGTTTTAGACCTCTTGGGTGAAAACACAACCAAGCCTTTCAGTCAAAGTGTCTGTTGCTTCTGACAATTTGTTTATGTGTGTTGGAGCCATTCCTGAATAGCATCATCTCTTTTCACTCCAGTTCCGTAGTCAAAAACCAAGAATCATGCTGGGTCCTTTCACTCTTCAGCAAAGAGAGTGGCTTTTATGACTGCATTTGCTCATGCAGTACCCAGTGCAATAGGAGATAGACTGGAATTATGATCTTTAACAACTACTGATTGAGAAGTTCATGAGTAATGGAGCAGGAGTCAGCAGATAACGTATGTCTTTTACCCACTCATCCTAAGAGAAGTGAAATACCTGATTTATTCTCCTCCATTATATTCATGCCTACTGATAAAACCAGTACTAATGTCAATGACAGTGGTAGAGCAATTGAAACTTCTTTTGAAACTGTATTATGTAGAGTATGTTTCATGATTTGACCCAGTGTACTACATATAAAGTTAGACAGTGCTTGTGGCACCTATGTTGCTCTGTGGCTCAGCCACTCTTCCATTGAAAAGAAGTCTTTCACGTTTTCGCAAAAGAGTTTTTTATGGTGTTTTTGTTAATAACAACAAAATGATATTAAATGTATGAATACTCCAAAAATAAAGGCGTAAAATTTATACATACTTACTAGCAGAATTTCTAGTGCAACTCAAAGTATTGAACTCTCAAAGTTATAAAGATTGGCCCAGACTTTGATGGATGTTCTGTCTGTTGACGGAATGTTAAAGTTGTCCTGGAACTAGCGCACATCAGTCATTTGACCTATGCTGGATTAAGGTAGGGAAGTCTTTTTAGATTAATGGCATCTGAATTAGAGAAATCTGTGGTCTAACACACAGAACTCTTTGCTTGTTCCTAACCTATAGGTTGTTGAAACTTTTCAGGGTTGCCTTTAGCACAAAGTCTAAAATTTATGAACCACTGGTTAAGACCAACACCCAAACAAGTAGGACTGTAGCGTGGTGTCCTCCTCAGATCACGATATATTTCACATCTTCTTTTCAAGAGGATGAAACTTTTTTTAGAAGCCTTTGTTATAACTTTATGGATTTCTAACCTTATAACCTTATGTATTTTCAGCTGTAGATTAGTCAGATTACTATAATAAATCCTAAAGATACTTCTTTATTGGTACTTAACACATCTGACCAATGTAAGTTCTGTGAGTAATGCCTGTTTATAACAGAAAGAGGGAAAAATAAACAGAGTGTTATGGATCATGAAATGGTGACTAAATGCTGCTGAGAGGCCTGATAGAAATACAGAGCTCTGTCTACTGACAAGAATATTTCACATAAATGATGTAGAGGTGTAGTCTCGCAGCATGGGTGTAATAAGAGGAGAAGCAAAAGAGTATGTCAAATTCTGCTTTCTCTGAAATCACTGGCAAAATTCCCACTGAGTTATGTAGAATCAGAATTTCATCCTAGATATTAATATGCATACTATAAAAATGTCCTTAAATTTCCGATTCTAGCCTACAGATGTTAGGCAATTGAAAAGTAAACCAATTGGCTGAAATCTCAGTTCTGTTCTTTTATGCAAACGCCCTCGGACATGGCAGTCCTCACTGACGCTGCTCCACAAGATTGCTTCCATGGTGTCTCTACCACTGCCTTCCTCTCTGCATGGCTGGTTCTAACTGAGGAGCCTCGCAGACACTGCCTATAATAATAACACTGAGGTTTGAAAAATATTTATAATAGGAACACTGAGTCAGCTTAAAACCTAGTTATAAGGCCTGCTGAATAATATATGACTTTCTGAGTCATGAAAGCTTTTTTCAGTTATCTTCAGAAAACACCTCTGAATTTGAATCCACATTCCAACAAAACTCTCTTGGTTTCTAGCTCCAATGTAACCTTTCTAACCCCTCTCTGGTGTTCCTTTTCTCAGTTCTCTACCTTCAAAGATAAATAAACTTAGAAGAAAACCCTACACGAAGGTGAGAGTGGGCTAAGAGGAGTCTGGGGAACACGTAGAAGAGCATAGTCTGAGAGGGAAGATTGTGCAGAAAGGAAATGAGACATTTCTTAAACTAGCCTGGTTCTCCAAGACCTTTCCTACTGCCAGCCCTTAAAGACAGGACGAGGTATTCTCTGCTCCTTTCAACAGTCCTCACCTTGTGCTGCTCAACAGGGAAGACATTGTATTCTACTGGACCACTTGGCCTGGCAATAGCATTTTGCTTTGTAAGCAAACGAGCTGTGCTTACTTTTCATTGCTTGATTTGAAATAAATAGCTTTTTAATTCTGAATACAAATAAAACCTAGTTTAGAAAAAAAAATGCCTTTGCAGATGCCGAGACATGCCCTACCACACCATTAACTTTTTTCACTTTCCCTGCAGAAGTTGCTTCTGTCAATTTATTTTCATTTCAACTGAGCAAAATGGGAAGGAAAAAAACAGGTTGACACAGATGGTTGTCAGCAAAGTGATGATTGCAGCTGAGAAAGAGTGTACAAAAATATAGTTTGCTAAACTGTGTATTGTTTAGCTTCCCTGTATATAAAATGTCAAAAGAAATAAAATTTGGAGAATATATTTAGAACTTTTTTGTTTGTTTGTTTTTAAGGACTGTTAAAATTATTGCTTTAAAATGTAAGGGTGTCCATATGTAAAAAAAATAATGATCAGAAGAAGGGAAAATGAAACAAATCCTGCATTTGAAACTTCTAAAAACAGAACAAAGAACAACTCTTGGTTAAGAGGCTTGGTTAAGCGCTAAATAAGAGGTGATCTGTTTTTGAAGTTTATTTGGTTCTTTCACAAGTACAAAGTACCCACAGTCCCACTGAGGTCACTCATGGAGTGGTTATTATATTGGAAAATTAGACATTGAAAATATGACTACACATATTGAAACCTACTGTTACACTTATATTTTAAAAATATGTTTCAGACCACACAAATGATCTCAGCATTGTATTTGAGATGACCAAAGCAACTTAGTGAGGAGTAAGAAAATAAATAAACTAAAATAATCTTTCTCTAGTTTCTTAGAGTTCTGCTAACTTTGAAGTGGGGCAGGCCTTGTCCATAATGGAAACTTTCAGCATTTTAGCTACAGTTGACCTTATTTTAACTAAGATCTGTTTTGAACTAAAGCTAAACCCAGTGTAGACACGCTCAAATCAATTGTAATGTTGCCTGTGCCAGTTTAACTAATTTAAAGGTACATGCATTAGCAGATTGTGTCAGTTCAACTAGATTGCTCTTTAAATTGCCTTGTCCAAAGTTCTATCATTTCTAGGAGAGCCAAGGGATGTGTTTGCAAGAGGAGCTGCCACGACTACCCTCTTTTCTAATACTAGTCAGCTTTTTGGAGTATCTCACCAGACAACTGATAATAAGTATGTAAGGAGCACTACACCCTCTAGTCAACCAATACTCATAAAACTGTGTTAGAATTTCTTGAATACTCCCAGGAGGAAAGCCATTGAGTTACCCCTATGGTAATTCCATCAAATTTCGCCAGGCATAAATTTGGACCATAACAAACATAAACCATTGTCAACATATGCTTTATAGTCAGAGCTTAAGTAAATATATGTGTTGACTCTCAGATGTTTGAAATTTTTTCTGTTCCTAAGCTGTTTTCTCTACGAGCACCAAATAAGACTGACAACCAAAGAGAAATTCATTTTAAATTGCCTATCCTTTCCCAACCAGCTTTCAGAGCAGTGTAATCTCACCTTCATTCTACTGGGGTAAAAATCAGGTACAGAAAATAAGTATGAGATAATGAATTTCTTTTACTTTGTCTGATCATTAGTAAATGAGGTTATTTTCCCCCCTGACTCTTGGAATTAGATGTGACACAACACCTTAACACAATCAGTATGTTCTGAAACCATGATAATAGGAACTCATCTCCTTAGAGACATAAAGGAGAATTCATTATATGCCAAGTAATTACTTTCAATGCAACATAAAGAGATTGCATGCACAGCTTCTTAGAGTTAAACATGCTGTCAGAGAGAATACCTTGATGTGTAGGAATAAGAGAGGTTCAAAAGGTGATAGCTAATAGAGACATTCAAATATTTTTACAACAAAAAAAAAGTATATTGTACCTTATCTTCCTCATTGATAATCACAGGAAAAAAAAAAAAAAAAAAAAAAAAAAAAAACCTTATAAAGGACTTCCAAAAGGCTGTTTCTGAATATATCTACTGCATGTATGCAGATGCATAATTCTTTTCTATATGTAGCTGTATTATGATGGACAATAAGTTATATAAAATGCACATTTGTCTAAAAATAAAGGAAGGATAAAATGACAAATTTTTAGATTCAGGTTTGATGATCCTGCACTGGCAAAGCCTCAAATTGACACATTAAAGAGATTTTGTACATGATTGAACGCCGGGTGTTAAGACCACATAAAGAACAGTACTGTCAGGCTCTGGGACAAGCCTTTTCTGTTTCTTTACTTCCTAGAGAATGAGACCAAAGATTTGAAAGGTGAAGGTAAATGAGGTAGGGCTTGTGGTCTGAAGAAGGTGACTGGAACTTAATCTGGGAGGAGATGGAAGGAGTAAAATAATAATAATTCCTTGGTTTTCCTGACATACTATCTAGGCAGTTCTCATTAATTGTATTCCCTTCCATAGTCTGAGTGGTAAAATAGGTACAAGTGTTTACAGTGGACAAAAAAAAAATACACTGTTTTTTAAATGTCACTTTTTCATTGTGTTTTGTACATTGATAGATTATATTTTCACTTTTATGAGCTAAGTCCTCCATAATTTTCCTGCTTACACTTCATTTCTTTATTTCTTTAATTCTAAAGAAACATGCTAGGTGATCATTACTATTGCAAATCAGGACTCTTTGTGAAATGCTTAAATCTTCATTTCAGCCAGGCATGAAGTCAGGAAAGCAACATGCTTAAAACTGAAAATGTGCTAAAGCGATTTGTCAGATCAGGACTTAAATATGAGCTCATATATACACACTCATAAGTTGAAGATACTCATTTGTGACTGTGACTAGGATAACAATGCTCAGTAAAAACAAGAATGTTCTGGATGCATTGCTGAAAACATTCAATGAAGAATTTCAAAGCAACTAGATTTTGCATAAGATACTATTTTCTGAGCATTATAAAATGTCACTCTCCTAAAGGATTTACCTCTTGGTCATATGCAGAATATAACTATTTGGCCTTAATACATCTCTCAGCCTAATGACATATCTTTTTCTTTTTTAACTATACAGTAAAAGCTTTTACACTTGCTATAATTTTCAACAACACTTTAAAAACAACATTACCAATGAATTCTTGACAAAATACAATTACATTGACCTCCACTGGAGTCAATGATAAAGTTACTGCTCTCCTCTACAAGGAATATTCTGCTTATACAAACTCCCCTTACATTTCCATCTCTTCTTGTTAAGAGGATGATCATACTTCCACTGTGGATTTTAGAAAGACAATTTCTGTACAAATTCACCATCAACAAATACATTAATTCATCCCAGAGGTTCTCAGACAAAGGACTATGCACTTGCTGCCCAGCCCACCTTGCTCTGGGAGGAACACTTTGACAAGGTTCCCTTGAAGTAGAGAGGGGAAAACCACCCTGGGTCAAGGTGGGGCAAGACCAAGGGAATGAGAGGCCATGAGAAAGCCTTACCAGGATGGCATGGTTCCCACTGGTCATAGGGCTACTTTTTAACAGATTCCTCAGGACAAGGGGCCACCAAGGTGGTATGTGACAGAGGGACCACATGAAGGCTCCCAGGACCCAGCAGGTTCTTCCTGCACTGTTTCTGTGCAGGTGAGCGGTCCCCTCCTTCCATTTCCACCCCTCTGCCTGTGTGCCTGCTTCCTCCTCCCTCTAGAGGAATCCTTATGGATTTTCTTGGAAGACAGGCCCAGGGGAAGGGGTGCAGGCTCCCATAAACACCGGGGGAGTAAGTGTGTTACAGATAGCTGGGGAAGCTGGAGTTGGAGCAGTTGGATCCAGCCCGTTACAGAACAGGTTGCCTTTGCGTTGTAGCTTACAGGCTTCCTGCAGGCAGTTTGTAGTTCAGTTTAAATTTATGCTTAACCTTACAAGTGGCATAAATAAATTATGCATTACTAATAACATTGCACTGAGGTTTTTTTTCTTTTTCCAAACTCTTTAAGGAAATTCAGAAAGACATGCTTGAAAGCAACTTTATATATTAATTACTGTTTTTTAATGTTTGATTTAAGATAAATCCTGTAAATTTGTAAACTGTCACCCAGTGTAGTCTGTGCTGTTATTAGACATAGCTAACAAAAACTTATTAATAGGTGAATATGTTTCTAATAATAGTTGATACCAATTATCTATTTTGTCATTTGGGAAAAATGACGGATGGCCATGGGGGGAGGTTAAGGCACGCTAGTGGATATGCAAACTGTAGTGCCATCTATTGTGATTCAGTTTAATTTTACATATTTCAAGATGGAAAGCATGCCTTGCTAGCTTCTCCACTTCAAATAATAAAATCTTGGAAATATCTACTATCTCTCTAGCTGTTCTTTTTTTTTTCTGCCAGAGATGGTAAACAAGGTTCACCCAAACATTAGGTGTTTTAAAATACTACAGTCTAAACTGTAAAAGTTGGCTAAATATAAGGCTGGCAACAGTTCTGCTTTTAAGCAAGGATTGCCTTAACAACAACAGAAAACAAGAAAGTTACCTAGTAGTTAGGTTTGGCCATACATACATGGATTGTTTTAAGGACGCCATATGTATTAGAAGTTTCTCTCCAGTTAAATCTTTAATACAGTCTCTTTTTTTTTTTTTTTTTTTACTTTTTCTGTGACTACTATCAGTATGAATGAAAGAATGAAAATGAAAGAAGGGCAGCCAAAGCTGGAGATCTTTCATGATATTAGTTACCTGTATGGCATCTTAAATTCAGAGAAACTTTCCAGTTCCAGAAAATCACTCAGTGTTTGAGACAGGCATGACACGGTAGAGGAACAAAGTCACAACAACACACTTTCAGTTTACTGTTTAGGGAATGTAAACTCATAATTCAACTAAAAAGAGTCAAACATATAAATCCATCTGTGCCATCCTGAATATTATCTCCTGAAGCTGGCTAACAGAGATGAAAGAAATATATAAAACATAAGTGTGAGTTTAATCTTTTAAAAATAAGTTTTTCAGCACCCCAAAGGACAAAATCTAGACAGAACTTTAATAGTTCAGGAGCAGAGCCAGGCTAATGCAAATGTGACTGAGTTTTCTATGATCTGTTTCAAGAGCTTTCCATGACAAATTATGAATTAAAAAATTCTTTAAAAACTTGAAGATTTGAAGATATGAATTTAAGAATACAATAATATTTATGTTTTCACCATCTCATTATTCAGTTCAAAAGTTTGTGTCTTTAAGGTTTAGACGTAATTCAAATACATTTTAATGAATCTCCAAGAAACAATAAAGGAAATCTTTTCCTGCATCTAATTTATAGATTTTTCACTATCTTCAACAACAACAACAACAAAACATTGGAAAGCCAGATCAGTGAATATGGTGTTATATTGTGTACATATGTCCATGACAGATCATTATGATAAAGACGACATCTCAAAACCAAGGAGTCTTCCGGTGACAAATATGTCTTAGGTTTTATTTTTCCCAAAGTTCTGTTACTGTTATTTTTGCTCCCTTATAATGTCTCAAGCAATTCTCCCTAGCCAGGCACAGACCCGTCAGATACTTTTAGATTATCTTTATCTTTAGCTGTGACAGCAGGCCATAACATGCATCACAGAATTAGATTTTATGTTGTCTCATGTTGTCACATAACCTGGCACATCAACATGAATTCATTTAACTTAATTTATCATTCAGTGTTTTAGGAATCAATAATAGCAGAAAGTCAATATGTATTTTCCTATTATGTTCCTTAAAGGTTTTGTTCAGACCTTCCACTAGTGTGGCAATATACAACTCTCAGCAAACTTTCTGTCTTTTTAATTTTAATGACTTTCTGATACCTCTTTTGGTGTCTTTAGAGAAGCCTGTATTTTGGGGGTGAAGTTATTAAGATTTTGATTAGTTTTGGGTACCAATTTTGCAGTCTAAATCAGTTTTACATCCTGTACAAAATGCCTCATGCAGCTGTAATGCTGCTGTCACCATCTATGAAGAGCAATCTGAAAAAAATACTTTCTCCTTTTACTTTTCAGTAATGAAGTAATTGAAGGGAGTAGTTTTACAAAATCTTTTAATATTCTATGTAATCTTGCAAAAAAGTACATCCAATTGTACCCATCAGACCAATGAAGTCTAAAGCTTTTGAGCCTCATGCTACCCTACCAGCAGATCTGTTCATCCCCTTTAGAATTAAGAACATTATGGTCATTTGCACTGGAGGCCTTTGCCTTTTCCCTGCAAAAATAAGAATGCTAACAGAACTGGACTCATGCTCATAAATATTTAAAAGAACCAATACCTTCACCACATCTTTAGGGATAAATATATGGAGATGTGTGGGGAGGGAGTACGTGTTCTGTGATCAGTAATGCATTAGGAATCATTTCCATATAGTCCATTTTATAAACTTACCTTCTGATTTTATAAATCCACATAAAAAGGGAAGGCTTAGGAAAGCAAGCAGTTACAAGTCAGGACTGTGAGAAATACAGTGTTAAGAGAATTATATCATACACTGCCAGCAGTATGCTGGTGAGAGAGAGAGAGAGAGAGAGAGAGAAATATTGAAAAGGTCAAAGACTAAATCATGGGGTTGCAAGGGGAGACCTCTGGGGTCACAAGGATCTGCTGCTTCCACAAAGGACACTCCAATCTGTAATCTGCTGTCATGCTGTATATACAGATGGTGTCCCACAAACACAGAGGGTGCTAGAGCAAGCAGGTTAAATTATCAAATTAGTGTCATAACACCTGAGTTAAAAGTTGGGAAATCCATGGAGCACCAGGGACTAGCAGGGCATCCACCAATTTCATTTTTCTCTTCAACCTAAACAGCTAGTCCTGAGTATCCTTAAAAATAGTGAGATCAAGCAATAACAATGATGTTTGAATAAGTAAATCACGTTGGCACAGGGGCTCAGAATCTGAGCTGATTTGCAGAACCAAGCAAGCCTTCAAGTGTTTAAACCACTGATTTTAAATGGACCCTCTCCAAGCACTGCACTAACTGCATCCCAGATGGTTGGGTTGTAATTGAGGGTCAGCGATGGGGCAGGAGGGGTCAGGACTTACACAAGCCGCTCACCACATACATTAGCTACCCCTGCCTGGCTCGCTCTTCATGTCCTTACCCCAGTGAGCCTTTATCCTAGTGGTGCGAGTTACCTCTCATTTAAACCCTGAGATGGATGGACATAAAGAAGTTAATTCCGTTTCCTTTTTTTTTCTTTACCTGTTTGAACTGCAAAATATTCCTGCTGACATTTGCTTAGACTTCCCTGTTGACATACTGTTCTACCATGTGTCACACCAATCTCTTGCAATGTTGATAAGACTGTTGTCAAAAGTATGACATGGCACATACAGCCGAGAGGTGACAGCTGATCCAAAGAGCTCAAGAGCTGCATCCTTTGAGGGTGTGGGGGAGTAGTCAGAGAATATTTTGCTTTCGTTTATAAAAATACCAAAAAGAATTTTTTAAATGTAAACAGCATTTTCTGTTTATATATTTAAAAGTTTTGGTCCCTAGTGAGGACGTTAACGAACTTGGGTGAAAATAGCTCAGAAGGTGGCCACAAACTGCTCAAACTACCCAAAAGGGAGCGCATAGGGACCTTTTTCCCCATTGAGAAGGGCTAGAATCCGGACCCCACAGAAGTCATGGGCAAAACCCTCATTGGTTTTATCACAGCCAAGGTTTCAACCCAAATGTCTGCAATGAAACAGTTGGGGTTTTTTTGGGTTTTTTTGTTTGTTTTAAATCCCTCCTCTGTTTCTTGTTGTAGACTTTGAAATCACTAGATTTCCAAGATCCTTATTCTTCACGTGCAAAAGCACATGCACACCTTTCTTTTCTTAAGCTGCTCCTCTTGTGGCTTTGTGCTCTCAGCGAAACCAGGACACCTCTCACTCAAACAGTTACACAAACAGATAAAATGGAGGAGCTATTGCTAATGCTAAATTGTAGCAAAGGTTTGGGAGAGGGAGGGTCATTCTCTTTGGCTGTCTCGGCAAAAAGGATATCTGTATTGATTCTGCCCTTAATAATTGAATTAAAACAATTTCTGTAATTCCAGTTCCCTCTTTTATGAGCCCTATCAGATGCTCTCACACATTTAATGCTCAGAAATGCACTTTGCAGCATTACTCAGCAGCACTCAAAACCTCTAACAATACGAAACTGTAGCCAGGTGAAATCTGAAGCTGAATGCTTCAAGGGACCATCATTACTAATAGGCTTTTTTATTAGAAACTTTGAAATCAAATAAAAATGGTAGGAATTTAAAGTGCGAGGAAGAGAGAAATTGAAGTTTGTGAGTATCACTAAAGAATAATATTACAGTTTTATGAGGTACTTTGGTCAGGCTGCAGCTCATCATAGAACAGGCACTGAGAAGTCTCAAAAACAACCATGTATCTTAAAGACACAACACAAACTTCTAGGCTGAAATGAGGATTTGGTGGTCTAATTTAAAGTACCTAGTTAAAAAATGCTGACCCTCATGCAATAGCCTTGCTGCTAAGTGATTCTGAAAACATTAAAGGCAGGGAATAAAATCCAGCTAGGGCATGGTATCTTTTGTAACATTTACCTAGATCTGATCTGAGGAAATAGCCCCAATAGCTCAGAGACTGAACAAAGTCCTACCAGGAAATTTTACTCCTCTCCTGAAAGTATTAAAATATATTCTCCAGGAAAAAAAGCAAACAAAATAAATGAATTATAATTCCCACCATACTTATTTTCATGTGTGGTGCCAGTTTAAAAAATATAATGAAGACCAGGATTCACGGTGAGCTTCTAACTTATGTAAAAAATATTTTGATTTAACTCTAAATTTATCCAGTTTGTACAACTCATCCTTCCACAAGAAAAAAAGAATGTGTAGGGAGGGAGGGTTTTATTCTTAATGTAAATGACATGCATGGTGGGAAGAAAGTGAGTTGTCCTGTGGGCAAAACAGGTCAGTAGCAGAAGGAAGAGTGGGACTCATATTTTCTGTGTATTTCTCAGCTATTTGATTCACATAGTTACACAGAAAATATAGAATAGCATCTGAATTTATACAATTCTATTTTTGAAAACCTAAAGGTTTTTAGATGTGCTATGCACTCATAGTCCCAATTAAGAGTATATTACTCACAACTTCGTAAAATTTCTTAACAAAAGACACAGATGCTTCAATTCAGGGGCCAGGTTACTGAATTTTGGCCTCGTCAATATAGAAAATATGTCAGTACAAACAGAGCTGAAAGACTATTACATTTTCTCATAACTGTTGCTAAATGGAGCTATTATGAAATAGACAATACAGAAACTGTTATAAACCCCCTGTAGGTGGTTGTGGGTTTTTTGTTTGGTTTTGCTCTTGTTTTTGTTTTGTTTTAGTATAGCAACATACATATTTCAGAAATATCAAGAAAACAATTTTCTATCTGTCATTTGTGAACATTCGTATAGCCATCCATGGTAAAAATTGACATCACACAGCAGGAATATGGTTACTGCTACACCAACACTGCTGCTTGGACAATCTATCTGAAAATATTTCCCAAGACTTTACACGCTCTATGTCATTCTGGCTGTCTATTTTTCTTAGAAAATAGGGTGGAAAACTCTACCCTATTATTAGAACTTCTTCCTAAGTGCAGGTATAATTATTAGAACCAAACTTGCGTTTTCACAGCCATTCTGTAAATGCACATCATCTTGTCATTTTGAATATACATAAAATGTATCATGTTGTATTTATATCCTCCTTCCTTCAATTTAATATACCTACAAAAATACCCTACCAAGACAATGTAAGGAACTTCTGAAAGTAGATGACTCAGATCGGTCCCTGGTGTAAAGAGCCCCATTAGACATGCTGCATGGGTATCTAGAGAACATCTGGAAAGGAAAGAAGTAACATGTGTTCCTGCATTGCATTTTTATTCATGAAAAAAGGAACAACCATTCCCCATTTCTTAATTAGAAATCTCCAGAATGTAATCTAGGAATCTTCAGACCTATGGTTTCAGTAATATTCTTATCTACCCCAGAGCCACAAAAGCAGGAGGTATTTAGTTCCTATAGTCTTTGACTGGAGGAACCATGTTTTTTTTTTAAAAAAAGCCCATTAAGGTGAAAGACTGTATAACATGCAGTGAATCTCATTTATGTGCTCAGTCAATCCTTCTGTCTCTTTCATCTTATTTCATTCTGCTTGCAACATAGCAAATTGAAAAGAAATTAGGAATTGTACCATCCTTAGAAACCTTAAGATGCAGCTATAGCAATATGATGTCTCATAACAGGAACATAGGAAGATGATGTGACCAGTAGGTGCAACTAAACAGTCTTACAATTTAGACAATATCTTATTGATTGTAAGGCTTTCCATAATAATTTGGTACTGGAGAGTGGATCTAAGAGTTAGTGCCAAATACAAAAAGACGAAAATAGCTATTGATTAAGTAACTGAACATTTTAAGAGACAAAACAGATTTTTACATTATTTGTCACTTCTAACATCTTGCATGGATATGTTCTGATTCACAGAGGTTCCTCAAGCCTATGTAACACCCACTCTGCTACTAAGTATATTATCCAGAAAAATCATTTTCTCATCTTGCAGAGGTGAAAGTTAAAGCATTCCTTAATCTATTTATACTGTGAATTTTCAGATGTTCATGTTTGTTTGTTTGTTTCCCCGGGCAGTACTGGAGTGCCTTCAATCGCTTGGGTACTCAGATTTGAAAATCTGACATGGGATATAATAATAAAAGTTGAAGAGTGAGCTACAGCATGATGTCTTGGAATTATTTTAGATAGTTGATATCTTTACTGTGTGATAACTCAGACTGTAATAATATATGCATGATTAGCGCTTATAGCAGATCATACCAAAATTTTACCAAGAGGGGTAGCCTGTCTCTGACAACAAGCAGAAGTGATTATTTAGAAAAGTCTACAAAAAAAGAAGGTATGGCTAGAATGATCAGGATGTGGCCTTTCAGCTTCCAGCAGTCGATGTTTCTACTTTTTGCCTCCACAGAACTCGTGGTAGAGTTGCCCATTTTCACAGACTCTCAGACCCCCAACTACACTTTGTGCCACTAATCACAACTCTCTGAGCTGTGATAGTCAGCCAGTTCCCAATCCGCCTCACCGTCCTGTCAACTAAGCCACACTTCCTGACCTTGCTCATGAGGATATTACAGGAGACAGTGTCAAAAGCCTTGCTGAGGTCAAGGTAAACAACGTCCACTGCTCTCCTCTCATGTGCTCAAACAGTCATTCCATCATAGAAAGCTCTCAGGTAGGTTAGAGTATGATTTCCTCTCGGTGAATCTGCGCTGGCTACTCCTGAGCATCATCTTGTTCTTCACATACTTGGAGAGAGCATCCAGGGTGAGTTGTTCTGTCACTTTTCCAGGGATCGAGGTTAGGATGACTGGTCTCACTGTAAATCCCTGAGGGCTTCCTTCTTGAAGACTAGAGTAGCATTTGTTTTGTTTTCCAGTCCTCAGGCATCTCTCCTGATCTCCATCATCTTTCTAAGATGATTGAGAGCAGCTGAACAATGGTATTCACCAGCTCCTTGCAGCCCATCAGGACCCCTTTTTGTTAGACTTGCTCAGCAAAAAAAAAGGAATTTTCTTTTTCTCTGGAAACGTCATAGTTCTTGTTCTATATGAGAAAGTGAATTGTTGTGGCTTATTAACCTTTTCACTACTTCTGTCATACTCCTCCAATGTTGCAGTTGCCTCTTCCCAAGCCTAGAAGTCCCTCTAGGACTCTCATTTTGCATGTGTGGATTACGCCTAGTTCAGAGTTTGTCTTTTACTTAAACATATTGTTTTACACTTACAGAGACTGAATTTTACCTATCATTTCATTGACAACTATTCAAGTACTGAGCATTCCATTGCATAGTGTTTTCCTTCTGCTACCCTCTGAATCAGCTTTACATTTGACTATCCTAATATTTTATGACTGTGGTAATACTTTTCTATTAGCAACAAACTGTCATCTCCTTTGTTCCTCTGTGGAACATATTAAAATCCTAAATTGCCCAGTGAACCTTCCCTTTGTTTACTGGGTTGACTTTTTAATTTCCAAACAGTAGTATTGCCTACAAATCTATCTTCATTGAAATGAAAGGGTCCAGGTAATAAGGTTGGAATAGAAGACTAAACCTTACGTGAAGGCTTAGTGAAGTGATGAATCTCACCTTCAGTGCCCACAGTAGAAGTATCCAGCCTAATCTTGCACAATTTCCACGAATAGCAAGCTGAGTTGTGAGTAGCAGATCTAACACATGCATGCTGTAACCTCGCGTGCCTTTCTCCAGTGCTCTCTTAACCCTCCATCCCATTCTCTCCTACCCTCTCTTTTCCGAAGTGTCAGCTGAGTAAAAGGCAGCCCACGCCACATCTTGTACCATGATGCATTTGCATCAACTGGCCAGAAAGTATGAACATATTGTTAGGCAATTGGCAAACTGAGCAGAAAGCACTATTCCTGAACCCAAGCTGATGTCTTTCCTCAGTGAAGAAGGTAATTTGTTCCCTTTTCTCTACTCCATCAAAGATTTTTTATAAAATCAGTAGGAGTCTCCTGTTCCTATTTCAGATGTAACTGAAGTTATCTAATGAGTTTAAAAGATACAGGCACAATTGCATAAGCCTAATTTCCTTGGGAAGCCAAAGCTAAAAAAAAAAAAAAAAATGTGTGTCTCAAGTAGAGCAAACACTATATCTCTATATCTCTAACACTGCCTGTTATGTCCCCTTGTCACCCTTTCCCTATCATGCCCTCATTTCAGGGAGGAGAAAGTAGGTGACTGGCCAACAAGCATGTAGAAAATCCATGTAATATCTTTCTAATCTGGAAAACAAGATCAAATCTGATCTGGATCGCTTCTGATGATAGACAATTATTAAAATGAATGAATTATTAAAAGTCTGCTTTAGAATGACATTCTCTCTAAACATAATGTCCAGTTCATTAGTCCAGTTCATAAAGAAAAACAAACAAACAAATAAATAAATATATATAATCCTATTTTATAAAGCTGCCTACCTGGTTTGTTTGCTAGTACTCTATGTATACTCCATTTCACTGTTTTCCATACATGATTAGTCCATTAGTTCCCCATGCAATGTTTATGAGTATTTCATACTGTAACAGAAGACTAAAGATTAAATTAAAAAGATTAAATATACACTTGAAATAGAAGTTAATAAAATCTCAAAAATGCCAGGCAGATGTTGATAATATGTTATATTTTATAAAAATAATCAGTTTCAAAATGAAAATGTCTTAAAGCTGTTTACTCCTTTTTCTTTAAAAAGCTCTTCAGAACACAATTAGTCAGTATTATTCTTGTAATTGTAAACCACTAACATCTTAACAAACCCCTTTAATTCAAATGGGTGTTTGGATTGCCATGTGCTACTTGCAAGATAAGTTGATTTTGCTCTCTTGGGAAGTGATTTATACACAAGGAGTTTTCTGTTTGTTTGCTAAAAGCATCTGACATAACATTTTCGTTATACTTCAATAGATTTATTTGCAGGAGAAGTGAATACTGGATAAATATTATGCTGCATGCAATATTTTCCTCCCATCATGTAGCAGATGATTTTTGTCCATTTTTTGATCATTTAGCGGACATACTTGATTTTTGTTTTTACTTTTGAAAGATTAAATCAATTTTGTACATTCTCAAGAAAGAAGAAATTATTGTTTTATTTAGCATGCAATGCATCATAATGATTATATTTATGTATATGAATACTTTCTGACTCATTATTTTTTTCTTACATACTAAAAATCGGAGCCAGGTTATTTCCTGTCCTGAAACATGATGCGTGCATGAGCAACCCATTTCAAAGAGTAAACAAATGTTTTCTGAGTCTCAAGATGTCACATTTACACCATTTCTGTAGTTTTACAAAATTCCCCAGGTGTGCGGGAAAAGACATTATTTCTCAATGGTATGCCAGGAAGTTTTCGTATACTTGTGTTCTGCCCTGTCCATCTTCTTTACATATGCATGATGAAAGACCTTCTTTTCTGCCTGGTCTTATTTAGGTTTTTATCTCCTGCTATGAGATCCCATAAAAGCTACCACCTGGGCAGTTGCATCTGTGTACTGTGGCCAGCAATGCTGAACCATAAGTATCCCAGGGAGAAGAAATAAAAGGGAGAAAAAATAAAAGACAGAGGAAATAAAAACTCAGAGACTGCTAAGGTTGTGCTATTACAGTGACAATTTTGAAAGTCATCAGTGCTGGAACCACTGACTGACATTAGAAGTACAAATTAAGCTTATAACACCAATCCAGGGAAAAAGGTCCTGATGTGCTTTCCAGGAAAGCCCAGGGTCACTGGAAATGTTTGCATCATATGCTAGTGTTACAAAACATTGAACAGAACCTGGTCCCAAGACAGTATGGAGGAGCAGACATAACTTCGGACCTAAAGGCTGGTGGGAATTTGGGATATACAAAGATGAAGTACAATCTGAAAGCAGAGCATAGATACAGGACAGAAGGGAAGACCCGAAGCAGTCTTGGATACTTAGTCTCTGAATACTGCCAGTTTGCAGAGCAATGTATAAAAAGGTAGAAGCATTTATTCAGGTATCTTCTTTCAGATTCATCAGGGTTTCACTGGGTACATGTATATTGTGGCAGCATACATGCTTTTGGGGTTTTTTTGATTTGGTTGTTGTTGTTGTTGTCTAGTGTTCATATCTGAAGAGATAGTTCTAAGAAGTTTCTTGTCTGTTCCCATATGACAAAAATGTTGACTGAGCTAAAGGACTCCATTTCAAATCACAGTTTTCATGTGTTCACTTGAAAGCTCTGTCCTCAGCCACATCTTCACCCTCCCATCAAAGACCATCCCAGCTTCTTAGCCCACTTCGCCAGTGCGCCCTTTCAGCTCAGGACTGTGATGCGCTCAAATTTGCACATAAATTCATCATTTAAACATGTATGTGTTAGGATCTAGGGAGCAATGTTAAATGTGTGGTATGCCAGAAACAGGTTGAATGACTATTAGCAATCTCATAGCTTTATCATTTTTTTGAACATTACACCTTTCATGACATTTTATTTACTGCCTTTTAAGGCATTCCAACTTAACATGTATGAAGCATTTTGCAGTCATTTTTTCAAGTATTCAGCACAGGACTTCAGCTGTGCCATGTTATTTTAATTCATTTTTGTGGATACAAGGGTTGGGTGAATGCCCTTAAGAAATAGATAGGTTGCACTATATCAGTAAGTCAGAACCTTTAGAGTTTTGAACCTTGAGCTTGCCTGCGGGAGCAAAAAAAAAAAAAAAAAGAGTATAATTTGGGGTACACTGGGAGTGCTAGCATTTCAGCACAGTTAGTGTGCCACCCACTCTAAAAAATTCTCTATTCTTCCAACTATGAAAAGTGAGGGGTGTGGGGAGTACAAACCTGGCATCTCTTGTGGGACTTGGAGAATATTGTCACGCCATTCAAACCAATAACCCACAGCAACAAGCTATTGCATTGCATCAAGGGACAGTGCATTGTGGTGCCAAGACACACATAAAACAACATAAAATCTATTTATCATCTTTATGAGCTCTCAGTACTTTTAAGAATGTCAGCCTGAAATTGTGACAAAGAGAGCAGAGCACAGAAAAGAGCAGTGGAAAGCGGAAACTACAGATGCTATATGAAAGATTAAAAAAAAAAAGGACCTCCAGGCAGTTGTAGAAGGAGTACAAGTTCTGAATGCCTGGCTGTCCTCATTGCTCAACTATTAGCTTCCTCCTGAGCTCAGTTTCGGTGCTCCCTTTTGCAAGAAAAAATCTGGTAGGAGTCTGACACAATGGTATTTTCATCCCGTTGCGGGACTTCTGGGGGGAGCATTTGATTCTCAGCAGTCTTTATTTTGGCAGTGTAGATCTCATTTCTGTGACTAGGGATCAGGCCCCAGTGCAAACCTCCAAAGAAAAGGAAGAACAAAGAGATAAATAAGCATTTTTGGAAGTCATGAGCAAATAAGATACTTTTCTTGGAAAAAAAATAAAAGAAAAAAGAAACACTATCAAAATCTCCTTCCCTTCAGGGACAACACTGCATCTTCACTAGCTGAGAAATCATTTCATTTGTGCTACTTTGCCTCAAGTGTCCCCAGAACAACTCTTTCCAGTGGAAAAAACGAAGTTTCCTAGAGTCTCTCTTTGAGAACTCCTCCTCCAGCTGGGTTGCTGTCTTGATATTGCATCTCTCAGGATTTCTAAAGGAGGCTTATGTTAAAAATTTACAAAAACATACAGTTGTGAGCTTTAAAGTAGAACTCTCTGTGGGCATGAATAATAGTACAGGAGTTTGAAATTAACAGTTGAATTTATGTCATTGTTGTCTCAATGACAATTTTCCTTTAGCCTTAATTTTGCTTCTGACACTTCATTATTCACAGTTCCTGACATCATTGTACTTGAATTTTGGTTAAAAATATGACTTTATCCAATACTAGTATTTTTTTGTAAAAGTTTCTGTGGACAAGCTTGGCATGGTAAAACTTAATAAGACTTCAGGACGCTTAAAAAAGACTTCAACAATTTTTCAGCTTCATTATTCTTAGTAAGAAGTAATAGCAGTAGCAAACACTGCCTCTCTCCTTAAAATTCATCAGGAAAAGTTATATTAAGACTAAAAAGTAAAATATACTCCATGAGGAGACACATTCTATGTCTAAATGATTTCATGAAATTTGTCATTAAATTGCATTAATCAGTGCACAGAGCTACAAAAGCACAAAATAAAAAGTACTCATAATGTTGTATTAAACATTTTCAAACTGTCCCCTTCAATCCGTTAGAAATAGAAGACCTATATCACATGGTATCCTCAGGAATTGCTCTTTTGGGCAAAGTGTTCTTCAAAGAATGAAGACCCTTTCTGGTGCTAAGTTCACATCCACCTTTCCCCATCCCTAAAGCCTGGTGCTAGAGGGTCTCCAGCTCATATGTCTCTATGAAGTCACTTTGGTGGTGTACATTTAACAAACACCTCACTCATCGTCACTTGCTGTTCGCAGGACCCTACAAGACTCATTTTCCAGTCCATTGGGAGGCCCTCTCAATTACTTTGACAGATGGTGTGCAATGCACAGCGTGCAGTGATGATCCGAGGCAGACTTTGTTAAGCAACCTCTACGCTTGTCACAGACCTTCTCCACTGGCCCTTCAGCCTCCCCAAAGCACACACTACAGTTGTTCTGCAGCTGCTCCAACATTAGTTAATAGTTCTTTTTTTTCTTTTTTTTTTTCTATCTAATTGTTCTGCGAAAGCCTTAATTGGTCAAGATATCAGAGAATACATTGATTTTTTTCTGCTCTCAGAAATTCTGGGATTTTTTAGCTTCCATCATGTCCATAATGGTTGGTCTGGAAAAAAAAAAACCACTATTTTTTTCCATTGGTGAGAAAAAGACTGCAAGTTCTTACAGTACTGAGCAACATAAATGTTGCTGGCATATGTCAGGTTCTCCAAAGTGGTGGAGCTGACATAGGAACAAAACAGAAAAGTAGTACTTTCCGTTCATAAGTTCAGAACTCTTTTCTGAGAAGTGCCAGTGAGCAAGAGACGGGCCTCACTGCCTGGCCAGGAGCAAGTGGGAAAGCTCCATGTAGACAGGGTCTTCAAAAGCCTTCTGAGGAATGCAAAAAGTTAAAAATAAACATCTACCTCAACAAAAACAAACCATCTATCCATACTATAATGATTGCTGCAGACGGATGGCTTCAGTTTGAGCATGTCCACACGCTTCTGCCTGCCATGGGTTCTGCTGAAGTGCTGGCACAGCTTACTGGGAAATGTCGTTTGTCACTCTGAAGCTCACCAGCCATGGCTGAGCATCCTGTGTCTGCAGCACAGCCCTCTCGACACTCATGTTGCAGGTCTGAAAGTCTGGAAGTGCTACAGCACTGTCTGCAAGTGAGCCTGGGAAGCCCCTTTATAGGCAGATCTCTTCCTTTCACAGCAGGAGGTACCAGTTACAGCTGTGGCAGATTGGCTGGTCATGCTGCTATCAAAAACTGCCTGAAAATGTTGTTGGCTGTATTTGGCCTGAAAACACATGGACCATCAGATGAAGCATCAGAAGAGACCAGATCCCAAAACTGTTGTTGGTTCCGTCTGACGTCTGCATGTGTCTTCGATGTACTGTGTGCACAGAGATCAAAAAGGAGTCAGAAACAAAAACATAATGCTGAGGTTACCCCTGCTACCTGGAAACATTGACTGAGTTGACTATTGTATATCCTCTGACAGTATAAGTAACTTCAGCAGAACAAGGGATTTTTAGTCCTGATTTTTTTTTTTTTTTTTTGAAAAGAATCAGCTTTTTTGTCCACATAATATTCAAAATTGTGCTAGCAAAGAAATACAAGGAGTACTTCCCTGGTTTAACCATAGGTCAAGTACAATCATAAAAAGAATGGTCTCCTTCCTATCCCCACTAAGCAGAGGTCACAGCCGTTTTTAATGTTGATGGCAAAGGCAAAAGGTTACTTCCTCTGCCATTATTTATGTGCAATACTGACCAATTTACAACACCTTAACAGAAAGTGTTTGCCCAGGTCAGTAAACTGTATGACTGTCAAAGATGTAAATTGGTTCGTGGAGCCAGCACTGCTGTTAGGGAAGGCAGAGGAGAGAAAAGTAGTTGGATGGGCAGAGTTTGGCTTCCACACACACTCATCTCAGGCATCAGTGTCTGCCAAGTAATAAATGAGTGCATTTGGTGATAAAAGACTTTAAATTTTGCATAGGACTTTAAATTCTGAATTCTGAAGTCATTAAGCCTTATTGTAATACTGATCACAGCAAAGCACATATGCTTCTATAGGTATATTTCTATTTTCAATAAACTAGAATCTGTAGTACCTGCATTATCCAAGCCATCTGCTTTACCACATTAAAAAAATGAGTAGGTGGGAAAAAACTTATGAGAGTTTTTTTTTTTCTCTTGTTCCTGTTGCTAGAGAAACCAATTCTTTAAAGCATTTACTGATGTCTGAAAAGGAAGCTGTCATGTTCCCCTTCCCCCGCAAAAAGTCTGAAATGGTCTGTGTTTTATGAAGGTCTAATAGTTGTTAGAGGAAGGGGAGAGGAAATCAAAAACACTGATTTTTCCATCTCTTCAATTGATTTGTTGACTGACCTTGGGCGAATTGTTAAGGGCTCCTGGAAGTAGGAGCCATATTGGAGAACTGTAACAAGTGCACAGCCGAGTAGGCATTAGGGGGAATGGTACCGTTCGGAGGAGGATGGAGATCATAAAGCGAAGCAAAGTGTAATTTTATGTGGTACGATTACCCATGCCATCTTCAGCTATGGAGCTCAACAGTGTGGTAGTGGCATTCACTCCTTTTTCTAAAAGATCCTTTGGCCCAGAAAAAAAATCAAACCAATGAGTACTGGAGGACAAACAACTTTGTTCGCCATCTCCTCAGTCTACGAAAGTAATGGAGAAAGAGAACAACTGGTTATTTATTCTCTTTCCTGTTTTTTAAGTCTGAAAATAAGGCCAATATATGTAGTGATGCTGCAGCGATACATTCTGGCAAGTCTTTAGAGTTCCTTATGTAAAAGAGAACTGTAGAATCGCAAAATATTAAAACTGATAGTATGAACTTAAGAGGTTTTGTCAATCATCTCATCCATTAATTTGGAATTACATAATAGCAAATGGCAGGATGTTACAGTAATATTGAAAATTTATTTGTGGGTATGCAATGCAACAGATCTATTTTGTTCTGCTGAGATGTGTAAAAAAATAATACAAAGCCAAATCATATTTTCAACTATTTTATTGTTTTAAATATACTTTGAAATTAATGTCACTATTTATCCTTCTTCTCATAACCTCAAAGGCAATAATAGAGATGATAAAGGCAAACCTGATTTGAGCTTTAGGGACATAAAAAGGTTATTATTCCAAAAGAACACAAGTTCTCTAAAACCCTCTTAGTTTTTCATATTGTTCCCTTCCCTCCATTTTAGATCCTCCTATTATGCACATGACTGAGATATTCAGCCCTATTCTTGTTACTCCATGAAGTAACATATATATACATATATAGTTATTTCAACATGACAGATTCCAAACACACGGTCACTAACCAGAAGGACTCATGTTGTACAACAAAGAAGTCACCTATTTCAAGACCACATGGAGAAAAGTTTCATATTTAAGTTTGTTCCATATTTTACTAGATAAGAATAGAAACAGCATTACACAAATTTCACAGCCTGGATCTGTACCACTGTGCGGAGAAGTGAAATTATTATATTAATTTACCTGCTCTGTTTTCAAGCTTCTCTCCATGTCAACCATTTAGGATTTGCCAAAGAGGTATCAATAGCAATCTTTATAAATTCTGCAAGGCTAGCAATTATCTTTTGGACCTTTGTTTAGATGAGTCAATAGGCTCAATAGTCCAACCTATTCCTGGCCATAAAATATTTTGGCAGAGATTCTAGACCAACAAAAAATCAGACAGTCCTTTCAATGACTGTCTTACAGTCTACTTGAGGACCATAAGGGAGGCATCCTATACAGATGGAAAAGAAACCTACAGGACACAGTGACCACAGATATGTATCCATCATAGCAATTCACAAGGAGTTTTACTCCTCTTTACTGTAATACTCATCAATCTTTTTATTTTACAAAACACTTCAGTGATTTTGTCCTTGCTAAACCTATGATAAAGAAATAAGGTAGGTGAAATCTTGTGTCTCTTGGAGTGTATATGTCTCACGGGTAGTTTGTACCTTTTTTTTCATAAGTAACTTGAGTCATCTCCTGCCAAATATGAAGACTGACTTTGAAAGGTTATTGTATAGTGTTCTGAAACTCACAAGATTGTCATGAAGCTTTGCCCTTTCGTCCTATAACTGAGTCAGTTCCTTTAATTCTGTGCCACAGGTAACACAGAGACAGTTGTTAGACTGTTCTAAAAACACCCATGAGTGAATATGATGTATGTAGGCTCAGAAAAAATACATGGTGGTTGCACCACAGTACATGATGCCGTGTTGACCCCAGACAGTGCTGCTTCCCTGTGGCAGCAGTAGCTCCGCTTACCAGCCACTGAATTCTCCACAAGGTCCCTCAAGACCAAAGCAGCCTAGGAACAGAAATGTACTATAGTACCTTAAAATCACCGTGTTTTTCCTTTCACTTAACCTCATATGAGTTTAAACACTACAGACCTAAATCACATAGGTGTGGAGCATAACACTGTAACTTCACCCCACCCTCTTCCCAAGGAACCTCGAATCACTGAATTATATTTGCAGCTGTGTAAAACATCCACTGCCTGCCTTTACATACAGCAAAATTAAATGCAAAATTTAATATTCAAAATGTGTGCATATATGTGTGCATCCATATATGTATCTGTATATGTGTAGATGTGAATGTATATATACTTTTAGTATATGCATGTATACATACTTTTTTTTTATAGGTAGCATACGTAAAATTTTTGCCGAGGTTCTTTGAAATGCAAAGACCAGATTCATCTGGGCTGTAGTTTTTAAAGGTGCCTCACAGAATCTTTCTTTTTTCCTATATTTAGCATGAACTTGATTCAGTCCTTTTTTTTCTTCCGGGTGATCATTATTAGCTATCGTGTGGAATTTGTTGTAAGCTTTGTGCCTTCCACATTAGCAAGTAATCTATACTAATTATACACCTTCTAAATTATCTGCTATCTCAGTCATAAACATAAATTTCTGCTGATGGAGCCATGCCAAATGGCAGTTCTGAAAAGCATTACGTTTAAATACGTGGATTTTGAAATACTTGAAATATTAAACATATACTATCCAATATGTTACAGTTCAGTGGCAGTTCCTAAGAACCAAAGTTGGCTTCTATAATAGAAAACTTTATTGCTTTGGGAATTAAAGGGAAAAAATGTCCATGGTCTTACTGAATACATTTTGTACCACAGTTTAAATACCTAAGTCTTCTTTCAATTACCCTCATGCAATCCTATTGAATTCCATGAATATGTAATAGACTAAATAGCTGAGAATTTGACCTGCAAGGTCCACGCAGGCCCCGTTTGTTCAGGTTCCTCACTTTCACCAAGACTGCTAACATAAATGAAGTCTGTTAAACGTAGCTGAGTACTCTTATTATACAAAATTAAGCTTTCTCTTACCCTTTTGCATTACTATATATTGGGGAAATCGGTATTAATCTGAATTAACTTCAGCCCTTATGGAGCACATACACTTTTACTCAAACCTCTCAGACAAGGCTACTACACATATTACTGCACATATGCAACCCAGATAATGAATCTATAAGCTAACACTGCTCATTCTGGTGCCAATGTACTGTTGTTTTCTCAAACACTCCATTTTGTGACTTCTTCGATTAAACTTCAGTTTTTGATTTCCATCATAGTTTCTAGGACATCTTACAGCTGGAGATGGCTGAATTTTTGGTCATGTTAAGAGCATCTGACAAAGGCAACATTTGTTATGTTCATACAGAGTCCACAAAGCAAATGACACTTCAAAAATCTTCATGTTTTTCACAATTATTCACTGAATAATCTGTGTCAAATTATTTTGAGATGCTGTATCATGAATTATATTGTGATTATCTGATCACATTGTCACTGATTTACTGGTATTTATTTATTATCATTATTCTTTATAAGGTTCCCAGGGGGGATTTTTTTTTTCTATACTGAGTAGTACAGTCTTTCCCTAAAGTCTATAAGTCTATAAGTGCATAAGTGAAGAAGCATGTAAATGAGTCTTTGTATTTCTCACAGAGCAGAATGAGGGAGGATAGACTGAGAATCTCTTTCCCCTTTGGCACAAGAACTGAACACATATTTGGTTATGTACAAGAATGCTTAGTTTTAAAATAGTCACCTTCTTTGCTGAGAGAGAAAAGACAGCCTTCACTTATGATTTGGCAGTGCTTACATTAATTCCTTTTTACTAATAATGATATCCAATTCATGTGATGGAGCTCTTGAAACAACAGGCTGCGTTTCACAGACAGTGTGAAAAATGAGAACGAGTCTAAAAAGTGCCTGGTGCTCAGCTGAGGCAGACTCAGTTGCTTCGCTCACCGCAGCTAATTGAAAGACATGTACCCACTGCCCATGCACTCATCTGCTAAATGAAGTTCTGTGAGAACCAAAGGCTTTGAAGTGCTCAGTAATCTTTTAAGATTGCTCTCTATAAGTATTTAAGACAAAAGTGTAACAGACAAGTCCCTAACACAGAGAGCTCCAGAAAGGGAGCCTTGATATATGGTAGCAAGTAAAAGCCTCCTGTAAATAGAGGCTTCTTCCCACTATCATTTATTTAAATGTGCATGAATTCTGGTGAGGAATGATTCAGACACTCACACCTTCTCCCTTTGATACATCGGTCAAAAATACAGCAAGACAGGACCTGTGCAGGGATGATGGGATGGTTATCCCTGAATGTTCGTTGCCCCTTGTTCATATCTTCTGAACTCCAAGGTCTGTTTCACACTATGGCTACCACACTGCACTGTAAAACAGACACTGCTGCAGAAAAACCATTATGGGTGTTCACTGTGCAATAAAGACATGACAATAGTTTCGTGCAAAAAAAATCAGATGCAAAGGGAAAATGAAATGAGTGAGTCACCTTTTCTGCCTTAAATAATCTCATGAAGCTAAGTGTGAGTCTTTGAAGATTTCTTGGTGGTTTTGTTATGGGTTTTGGCTTAAAATCTCCAAGTTTTCCACTTGTAGTTAAACAATATATGAGTTTTTCAGCTCTCAGGAAGTGGTTTTGCTTTTTAACACAGCTTGAATGTGAATTTATTGTTTCACCCTTGTGAGTTCATGAAGAAAGTTAGTTTTTCATATGAAACTGTCATAGCCATGCAACAAAAATTTCTCAGTGGTGTTGCCACTTTTCAGCTCTTTCTTTTTTCTCCTGATCCCATTCAAGGAACTGTAAATCTGTGCATCTCTTGCTGTTCATGGCTCTGCTAAGACTGTGGCTGAATCCAATTATTGAATCCTAGTAAAATACACCAATGTCATTTGGAACATCTTTACAAGACTTACTTTGCAATTTCACATCACGATTTAAAGTGAATCCACTTTAAAAGTTTAAAGCTGTTTAATTTGTCCTTGTTTGTAATATTCCCTCCTATTTAAAATTATAGCCTTGGCTGTTGATTCTTTCTTGTTGAAGAAGAATTGATCTTGTTTTATTACTGGCTGCTTTGTCTCTTCATTGATATTTCATTTTTCTTTTGAAATAAAGTATTATTTTGATTATTGATACCTTAGGTAGGATTCATTGTACCAAATATAGATAACTACAGCACTGACTAATCTCATTAACCTAAGCTCTGCAGTAGGTATTCCTACAGTCCAGCTAATCTCATGCTAACATAGATGTTGAGCCTGAAGAATGCCTCTTTCTCTCTCTCTCTCTCTCTCTCTCTCTCTTTACTTCTAATAGATCCAAGGGAAATTAACTCAGATATTCATAGAATCATAGAAGGCTTAAGGTTGGAAGGGACCTCTAGAGATCATCTGGTCCAATCCCCCTGCACATGCAGGGTCACCCACAGCACGTGGCGCAGGACCACATCCAAGCGGGTTTTGAAGATCTTCAGAGAAGGAGACTCCACAATCTCTCTGAACAGCCAGACCACAGTTCCAGTGCTCTGTCACCGTCAGTAAAGAAATTTTTCCTTAAGTTCCTGTGGAACTTTTGATGTTTCAGTCTGTGGCCATTTCCTCTAGTTCTGTCAATGGCCACCACTGAGAAGGGGCCGGCCCTATCCTCCTCACTGCCTCCCTTGAGGTACTTGTGCACACTGATAAGGTCCCCTCTCAGCCTTCTCTTCTCCAGGCTGAACAGGCCCAGCTCTCTCAGCCTCTCCTCATAGGGCAGATGTTCCAG
>JAWLRI010001097.1:1695475-1745576 GCA_034781795.1 Crypturellus tataupa
TCAACTCGCTCATCATCCACTCCCAGGTTGAGCTCCATGCATTCCAGTTGCTCTCTCACATAAAGAGCAACTCCACCCCCTCGCCTTCCCAGCCTGTCCTTCCTAACGAGCACACAGCCTTCCATGGCAGCGCTCCAGTCGTGCGAGCTGTCCCACCATGTCTCTGTGATTCCAATGAGATCGTGATGCTGGGAACGCACAGATGTTGACATATGTGTTGCAGATATTTAATGTCTGGTAATATGAATCCCATCCCTAACCTCTATTATAGCCACATATCTCAGAAACCTGTAATTTATAATAATTTTATCCTTATTTGCCTATCAAAGCCCATATTCCAAGCTCAAAGCATTTTGGTAATCTTGGTATAACAATGCCTCAATCACATCTACAGTATAGAAGGAAATACAGGTCTTTGCTCTGCACTGAGCATTTTAATGATACAATCATCTACCCATTAAAGACCCTGAGAAGCTGAACTTTGGTCTTGGCATTTAAAATGACTACTGATGCACAAGACAGTGCTATTTATGCTCTGCAAACCTCAAAGAGCCATGCTGTAGAAATAACTCTTTCAGAACAAGCATATGAAGGCAGATTTAAAATCTCTCTAAGCCTTTCTAAAACGTTCTGTCTTTCCATCCTTCTCAGTTTTTAAAGGTCTTCCATAGAGGAAGCAAAGGGAGTTCAGAAGCTGTATGAAATAATGTGAGGCATTTATACTATGGAATTTTGGTCCGAATTTCAAGTCGTCAAAGGAAGCTAGAAATTTTAGGCATAAAAGCAGTCAGCAGACATTTTCCTGTTGTATGTGCTCATTGATTCTGATCCTCTTGCATTTGTTAAATGATTTTCCCTTCCTACTTTCACCACAAAACTCTAATTAAAGAGGCAGTTTGTTAAACACAAAAATTAACATGAACAGGACTGTATGTAAGATTTGTAAGTGACACATCTGAGCTTCTCCCTCTCCATCTCTCTTCCTCTTAAGTTGGTGCTCAGAATAGATAACACAACTGTGCGAGAAACTCTTAACAAAAATAACCACTACTTATTTTTTACACTCACAGTAACTGCATCCCTTTCTTTGTTTCAAAAAATGTAACTGGTAATGCAGTAAAGCAACACAACATAACTTTGTTGTGTCCAAGAGATTTATTGGTCTTTACTTTCACAAGAATGCCAATTCTAGTTACTATACTTCAGAGAAATAGAATTGACCAGAAAAAAAAAAAAAGAAAAAAAAAGAGAGGAAAAAAAAAAAGATTAGCTTGATCTTACTTTCATCTTCCATGTTAATGATTGCCTCAAGCTTTATGTAAAGCGAGGTTTCCTTTGCTGTACTGTGAGCCTGGACTCTTCTGCAGTGTTTAGTCTTAACCCTTCCTACCTTCAACATAAACTCTGTTGTTTCTTCAGCTGTCTTTTACAGTGGGAGTTATTCAGGGCAGGTGAAAGACTGGAAAACGTAAGCATGGACCCTGGAGTTAGAACGAGTGCTTCAAGCAGCCACGTGTTGGGCAGCTCAAGCCTGGGGCAGATACAAAGTAGAACTGATGGCCATGAGCCTCTGCTGCACACCGCGCCTTCTGCTCACCAGGGCATGTGCTCGTGTGCTGTTTCACAGGGAGGTTTTGCACAGACTATGGTGGGACACAAGGACAGAAGTCTTGGTTTTTCTTTCATTTCATCTGCTTTTCAATAAAAATCCTGTGAGTTGTAATAATCATTGAGCTCCATTCATGGTGATCCTGAAGAACAGGCTGAAGAATGTGTCTTTGTTGCATTTAGAAGATGATCAGATCTAGGATATTGCTGCAGGCAAGTGTGGAGCAAGAAAAGATTCTGCAAGATCAGGAAGCAGTCAGAGAATCGTAGAGTCACTGGGGCCCTCTAAAGTCATCTGCACCAACCCATCTGCTCCAGCAGGGTCACCCAGCCCCCTGTCCCCCATGTCTATTGGTTTTTGAATTTCTCCAAGGATACAAGTTTCGCAACCTTTCTAGGCTATCTGCTCCAGGATTCAACCTCCTGAACAATAAAAGGTTCTTCTTATGCTCAAATGGAATTACTTGTGTTTTAGTTTGTGCCCATTGCTTCCAGGCTGAATCAACCCAGTTCTCTCAGCCTCCGCTCCCCTGGACAGATGCCCCAGTCCCTTAATCAAGCCCAAAAGTCTTTCATTATCTCATTGCTTCATGCCTCTGAGTTCAATGTGGCATCTTTGCTCCAAGAGATGCTGCAGGACACGCTTCTCTGCGGCTCTGGTTCCAGTCAGATCTCATTCCTATTGCAACCTCAATTTAATATGTTTCTGTACTTGCCGTGCTTAAAACTTCAGATCAGATTACTACTCTGTGTCTAGCTTCCTACATATTTATGCTACTGTGTATACCTTATACAAGGGGGAGAGAAATATCTACAGCAAAGAGGAGATAGAAATGTCTTTTTACACAATCAACCTCTTGTTCCTTGAATCCTATCTGCTCGTTCTTTACCAATATAGGAAGTAATTTGTGGAATTTAAACTACCACAACTCTTATGTAATTACTCAGAAGATCTTTCTTCTGAGCACTAAGCCAATAAAATTATGTCAAATAAGCACTTCTACTAGGGTTTTGAACAGATTTTAAGGTACATATAATGGATCAAACTCTCAGCTGTTTCTATAGCATAAGCATTTCATATTGCTCTGTATTGTGCAAAGTAGTCTTTAGGGAACTTTATTTTGATTCTCATAGCACTTCACATATATTTGAAATATGAGAATACAGTTTCAAATACTTTTTCCATCAGGAAGAAGCAAAAATATTTTCATCTGGGAAAGGACATTTTCCTTCATGTTTTTCATTCTGAGTTTTAACAGTAGCTTTAATGCTAACAACCAAGAATATATTTTGGCACATGACAGCTGGAGGTCTGATGGACACTTAATGAAAGATAAAGAGGATTCATTGCATGAAAACGATATTATTGAATAACTAAACCAATACTTGGTACACGTTGGCTTTCCAATCCTAATGTAAGCCAAATGTTACATCTCAATCTGCAAAGCATGTAGTATTTTACAAATGTTTAAGGCAATAAATTGTCATGTATATCAATTTTCTTGTGACATTTACTCTTTACAGCAACTGATCTGAAACGAAACACATGTTCCAGCAATTAAGTTGACTGAAATAACGTAGAACTTCAGTGTTTCCAGAGGTTCCCACTCTTCCACTATAGGGAAAAAAACAAATTCTAGTGCAGCAGATCAAATTCCAACTTATTACCAAATGCAGCAGCATTGAGAATCAGTAGTTTACTTCAGAGTGTTGGAGGCTTCAAGATTACATAGTAAAAAGAAAAAATAGTCCATACCTCTTTTAATGGACAGTTATCCTATAACTTACAGAAAAGACAATTTTGCCAACCTAAGCTTGATATCTTTATTATTTGTTTATGTGAAAGAACTAGAGGAGGGAAAGGCAATGGCACATAGTCTGGGACTGACTGTTATGAACTGGTTCCAGGTAAACTGTACGGTGTGATTTACCAGGTTCCTTGTATGTTTTCTAATGTAATTTTGGACTGGAGATGAGAGAGCGAAAAGGAATGCAAAACAGCAAGATAGCCTTCTAGTCTACTAACCAAATTTTCTTGCATAGAAAAAAATGTATTTGTCATTATACACACCATTTATCTACAGGAGAAAGTCAGGAACTAATCAAGGCATCATTGCAAGCAATGGCGGTATTTTTTTACCCTGCATGAAGTAAGAGCAAACTTGCCCGGCATTCGGTCTGCAGTGTGAAAAAAGCAATGGAATTCAGAAATTGCCAAAAGAATATAGAAAGGAATGCTGTATTCTGCATCCCTGTTTCTACATTTAAATGTTTACATTACCTTTCTATTGCCAATTTTCCCAGCTCAGCTATGTGCAGCTTTTGGCCTCAGTCCTGTAAACACTCAGTGCTCGTGCTTAAATTTCTTCATGCGAGTAATCCCTACTGAAGTCACCGTAACTATTCAGGTGCATGGTTATACTTGCACAGCAGTGTGCAGAGGCTCAGGGTCTTGGAACGAAAAATGAAATGAATAAATGAAATACGAGTTTGTAAGTGAAGCAGTCATGCCTACCATGATTGCAGCTGAATGACTGCTACAGCACTCATGTATTATGGATGCTGCGTTGTGAAAACACATGGTGCTCCATCTCTGTCTCGCTATCATCTCACTCGCTCTCTTTTTTTCCCTCAGAGAAGTTTCAAAATGACATCAGGAAACAGGAAACTATGTATAATAGTGTGCCGCTGCACCACTTTAATGATTTTAAAGAATATGATAATAATCCAGAGACAACACAGACAACATAGCATATGTCTTTCTTCAGCTTCCCCTGCAAGATTCTGTGAAGAGTAACTTCAGTCTGTTTAGCTGCACCCTTGAAAACCTCATTTACTGCACTATCAGGGATTAGTGTATTCTCCTCACGGACTTCACAGGTAAGGGAAACTCAGGAATTATTTTCCTAGACTTTAAAAACATATTCCTATCTTGAGATCATCACTTAGAAGTAACATTAGCCAGTTATTCAGTATTCTCTTTGATGTCCGAGTTCAATTTGTTTTAATTTCATCTCTTTGAAGAGGGCATCTGTAAGAAGTGTGCTTTTAGTGACATTGGCCAGAAGAATTTGATCAAGTGACCCTCTACACAGTTTGTGAAAAATAATAAGTCTAATGTTTGTCAAAGCATCAAGTGATCCCTGAAGGGAGGAAATCTCCTTGTGTATTTTTCTTAAAAGTACAAATATTTCCTGACTTGGGACTGGTCTTCTGAACCTCAGATTTGACCTTGTGCTCTATACGTGGTGAGTATCACAAATCATATTATTAGCATTTAGAGAATAAGCAGTATAGAAACAGTCTTCAGAAGGATGTGTGAGGGTTGTCAATAGTGGTCTATTGGAATGAATATGTGTGAAAGTTTGGGGGTTTTTGGTAAGTGCGTTTGATTATTTATTCATTATTAACAAAACAACAACAAAAACAAAATTTAAATGGTTGAGAAGGCAAGATATCCCCCAAATCACTAAAATATATTCATAATTCTTCCCCTAACTCTTTCTCTTTATAGGTAGCTCCAAAATAAAATTGTTTGCATTATTCTAAAATGAGATATGTGTTTTTCAAGACACTATAATGTAATTCATTTTCCATTCTTGGCTCCTGAAATTCTAGGTCAAACCTATTAACTTCTGTGTGGCTTAGAGATGGTTTCAAGGAATTCAAAATTGGTACCTTAGACTTACACTATTTTTAGAGCAGAGTGAAGAGTTCCATATAAAGAAGCTGTTCTGAAATAATTTATCATGGTCTAAGAAAGAAGAAAAGCTAGAGAGATTTCTTTAAAAACCTAATGCTTCTTAGAGAAGCTAACTATAAGATAGTGATGAAAGGACCTAGGAAAATGTCTTGCGAAGGGCTGACACTGACTTCTTCTAAGAGAGCTTAAAGAAAAGATTTCTTCATTTCTATTGTGCTTGAAACTGGCACAACATCCTCTTTTATTTCCATGGGACTATTTATCTGCTTTCACAATAAATGATCATTTTTATTTCTTTACTAATGTTACATACGTAGCACATTCATATTTAAAAATCACAATAGAATCCCAAGACAAAAGCGCTGTAAGGCAAATGTTGTACTGAAAGATTGGGTATGTATGTATGCAAGTGTGTGGGCATGTATTTAAGATTTTTTTTTACCACACAAGACATGTTATCCCATATTATACTAATTTCTTTATTACTTCTTTAAGTCAAAATTATACAGTGAGCCTATACGATAATCAAAAATCTCTTGAAATGTATTTCCCTTGTGGAAAAAAAAAAAAACGAAAACAGTTTTCATAAATTTTTTCTAACTAGATTCTTTTTCTACAGAGTCTTGCTTCCATATTGGATCCCACCAAAATAAACTGGTTATGGCACAGGAAAAAAGTCCTCACAGATCAGTACCATAATTCTCTGTTCATTTCTTTAGAATAGCTATATCTTTATCAGTTCTACTTCTACCCCATCCTATAACACTCTTCCCCAAGGAGCCACATTTGTCACATCAAAACATACGATATGGCGCTGTTGATTTTTGCTTTTATTTAAATGCAAGTATCAGTTCATGCAAACCGATCACAATCCGTTACCAAGGACAAAATGCCAGCAGAAGTGGAAAGGCCATGCAACAGCTGGCTTTTTATCCCATGCTCACTGGGGACAGACTTCATTCACATTTGATTAAGTCTCTAGAGATTCAATATTCCCTAATTTGTCATCTATTAAGTGTTCTATTTATCACCAAAGAGGATAAAATCAGCCTTTCCTCCCCTACTCTTCCTACTTCTAGAGAGACTAATGTATAGCAGGGTTAAAAAGTAAGCAGGATTGACAACAACAGTGAGGAAGGCCAATTTTATTTGCTGAGTTTTCTGTATGGGTGACTTGGTTTGTTTTGTATTTTTTATTATTGTTCCAAGAAGTCAGCATATGTGCCTTGACCTTTTTCAAGACTGAGCCATTCTTTATTTACAGCTGCCGTAGTTCAAAAATAGAGACAACCACAGGCTGTAACAAGCTTCTCTTAGCTGAAAATTGTTACTTTCACAAAACCCTACCTTGGTCACCCCCCTTTCCCTCTATTCACATTGACATTTTCACCTGACCACACAAAAAGTGAAGATCCTTAGAAAAACTCTTAGTCAAAAAGTGGGAGGGAAGGAAAAGTTCACCAAGGCTTAACAGTCAACACAGGCTGTGCTCTCAATAAAAATAAAATAAAATGGCACTTTTGATGTACACGAGCATACATGATCTTAGTTAAAACTCTGACACTGTGAAGCATAGCCATCACTGCGAAATTTATATAAATCAGTTGGCAAAGCACAGAATCCAGTTATAGTCCCCTCTAGAGATCCCCTCCATGACAAGGAGCACCTTAGAAAGAAGAGAGTTAGTAAACATGAAATTCTTTACAGATTAAAATGATTTTAACAACTGCTCTAAGCCTAATTATTCCTTTGAAAAATGATGGCTAAGATAGGTTGCCATGTGGAATATGACACCCTCAATCTGAATGTGCATCACCTTTCAGATTCCTATTCCTCCCCTCAATGCCCACTCAAAGAAACCCCAGCCATACAGGAAATGAGAGAAAGATGGATCACTCCAAAAGGTGTCTGATATGAATGACTTTACCATATCACTTAGGAGCTACCTCTCTGTACCATTGCCTAGTCCAGCCACATCTTCCTCTAAAGCTTTCAAATATTTTTTTCTCCCACAGAATATGTATTTGTAGCTAATATGTACTCCAAATATTTATTGTAATTATTGTATATGTAGATAACATTTATTCCAAAGCCTACTGGAGCCACTATTGCTTTTGCAAAATGTGAAAGAAAAGCATGGAAAAAATTCTTCTTACAGGTGTTGATAATACATCCCTGATTCTCTGACAGTACATCCAATAGGATATTGCTTATCAATTCTGTGAATAGGCAAGTTTTCTAAACACCAGTTAGACATAATCCAAAGAGCCCTAGCACCTAACAGCGTCTAGAGAGAACAACTAACTCAACTTTAGCTTACCATTATCAACACTTTAGTTAATGCTGAATATGTAAAATTTGCATACCCTACGCCTCAAGCAGCTTTTCTTTGATATTCATAACTCCACAGAAAACCGAATACTAGGGGAGCAAACAGTACAATTTGCCAGCACGATATGACTCTTTTTTTAAGACAATTTCTGAGGTATATTTTAGGGAAGTTAATGTGGGGGAAAGGAAATTTCATGTTGCTGTGGCAACTCAAGTAGAAAAAGAGAAAAAGAAGATTCATGCTGCGACACCTATGTGCAGTGTGGTTTACTTTTAAAACACCATTGATTTCCTCAGTGAGGCAAAGACATTAGCCAGTTTTATATAAAATGAAGATTACTTCCCAATCCCACAATGCTAAAAGTTCAAAATAAAACAAAGTTCGTCCCCAGTACAATGGCTTGAGGATTTTCAAAAGATGAACCGATGTGCATCTGGATGTCTTGGTGAGTGGACTATATTACTAGATTTATTTCAGTCATTTAGTTCTCGGGCCAACCAGTAGTCCATAAAAAATGCTGGGAAATTCTGTTGGGAAATTCCACCATTCTGTTTATACTTTGGCAGAATCCGCTCCTTTTTTCTCTCCCTATGGTTGAATTCCAGCCTGCCAAAGACCTCTTCCCATAAGCATGTTGCTGCCAAATCAGTATTAAATCCATCAGTGGAGGAGGAGTCAGACCTCTCCCAGAGAATGGGGTTTGTAAGGAGCTGACAATACAAATGGCTTTAACTGGGAAAGCATAGAAAAATCTCAGTTAACAACACAAGGGATCAATTAAAGGAAAACCTTTAAGGGAAAGGGCTGGTGTCCCACTGATCAGTAGAAAAAGATGGGGTTTGATGAGAAAGTCTGAAACTAAAAGTGCAAAAAGCAGATGCAGGAATGAGCAGGGTGAAAGGACTAGGATGAAAATGGAAAGTCAGAAATAGAATTTTCAAGCAAATTAAAACGGAGATGTATGACTGATATTATAGATAGCCTAGACAATATGAAGACAGGTTTTTGAATTTGATGAAAACGATTTAAAAGCTGCCAAAGGGATTAGGTGAATTGACAGGTAAAAAGGTTAGATCAGGAAGCAGAGAGATCTTTGTCTGTCACTCTTTCATGCACTGAAGGGAAGGTAGCTAAAAAGCAGTGAGAATGTACAGAAAATACCACAGTAATTCAGTAAGAGGCAACGAAGACATGACTTGCATGCTTCAAGGATTTCTTGTTTATAGCAACAGTCTTTGCAGGCATGATGGGTGCCTGGGTTCATTCAGGAGACTCACCCTCTGGACATGAAGAACAACAGCTCTAGAGACGGTACGAGCAGGAGCTGGGGTACTTCAGCCTCCCAAACTGGGAGCTCCTCTAGATAAATGAAAACCTGGTGAGAATGGCAGGTCAAACCACTGGACATGGTTTGGTGCTTTAGTATCTGCTTATTTAACGTATGCGATACAGATGCTGATCTACTATAAAGTGCATGCAGCCCTAAAGCCGAGAACGACAATAACAAAAATTACACACGCACAATCTGCAGCTTGGAACATATGTGTCATGGAGACAAACGCATTGTTTCGCTTTTCGAGAGTGTCTGGGGGTTTTGGTTGTTTTTGCTTTGTTTTATTGATTTCTGAGAACCAAGAAGGTTGTTCGGTGGAAAGAGTGGGCAGTCGGCAGGCCTTGTTCCTTGCTGCAGCTTGAACACGCTGTTCCTGAAGCAGCACTGCTTTCCAGAGAGCAAACACAGCATCCTCGCTCCTTTCTCCTCTGACACCACGCAGCAGGTTTCATGATACTTGGCACTTTTTTTTCCCAGATTTTAAAAGGTTGCCTTGGAATGAAAGAAAAACTCACTTAGAATTCTGTTATATATAGCTTTATTTCTAAATTGATATTAATTCATAGTTACTTACCTAGGAAAGACTGCATTTATTACAGGGGAAACCCTTTTCTTGTGGAATTTACTTTTTCTTTCTTGGCCAGAATGAGTACTGGCAAATAGTGTGGCCTTTTCTGATGAAGATCAGCTGTTTTGCATGGAACAATAAGCTATTTCCAGTTAGCATAGTTATTGTTTGAATTTCTTCTAGTGTTTTGATGATGATGTTGGTTGCATTTAATTATATCCCTGCGGAAACAAAGAGATAACATCCTCCTTTCTCAATATATCTTTCTCTCACACATGCTAGGAACCAGCTTCCTAATTACTGAGTAAGGCTACTGCTAATGACAACATAATCAAAATGTAGAAATTCATTTTTCAAATGCATGAAAAAACACCATCTGCATGCATCTTTTAAGTGAGACATTAAAAGCCTGGCTCCGTCTGTTCTGTGGACATTAAAAATGTGTAAAAATGAGGGTTTTCCCTGATGTCTTTGGCCAAAATTTCTCATTTTCCCACAATTGCTCAGTCTGTTCTGTTCCAATTATTCATAATATTAGACTTGTTTTTTCTTACTTTAATTTCATATCATTACTTCTCATCATATTCGCTCTCAGCTCTTAACCCTTTCCAACATGGATTATTTTGAATCTCATTTAATTATGATTTAGTTAAGCTTCGTATAGGTTCAATTCTCTTTGTTCGGTGAATATTTTTGCTCTTCTTCTTTCTCTCTCTTCACATTAAATTCTGGTAATGTATTTTTAGTAACTGGATGTTCAGACCTTAATGAAATAGTTTCTGTCTTGTCACAGGAAGAGGGACTTTCACTTCTCCCTTGGATCTTCCAATAGCCTAAAGGTAGTTCTCATCTCTTTTATTGCCATACCACAAGATATATAAATGAGAGGCAAAGTCATGTCTAGTTTGCTCTGCAATGTCACCTCTAGATCTCTTTGTTATCTCCAGATCTCTTCAAGGTATCTTTCCTGTCCTCTGAGCTTGTACTATCATCTGAACGGTTTTCCTCCCTGTGTATGTACTTATTTTTTAAGTTAAATCCTGGGTCTATTTTCTGTCTGTATCTTTTCTCTTGAGGCCTTTATTATTCGTACTTTTCTCTGGGAACCAGTAATATTTTAGCATATTTTTCCTTACTGATATTTCTGTTTCTCACAAATTGGTACAATCTGCAAATTGCATCAATAAATTTATAAGACTAATCCTAATTGCCTGTGCATCTGGCCTTATTCCCTGCTGATTATTTATGTTATTGCCTAATGCTTTAGTGAGAAGTCAGTCCATATGAACACATCTCAGCTAAAAAGACTTTGGGATAGGTGCTTAGTTGGATATTTAGAGTCTGATCCAATATCCACTGAATTCAACTGAAATATTTCAATTGACACTGATGATGTCTAAGTCAAAAGAAATGACATAGCTTCTATATGATCATAGCTGCACTATATCCCTTGATATTACAGCTCAGAGTAGGATAATCAGCAGGAAGAGTCATACACTTGGTAAGGACTACAGAGGCATTTAGCAGAGTGGCAGTTCAGAGATGAGAATTTCAGGCTATCCTGGAAATTAACAGAGTGCAACTTGAGTATATTTTATTAACAGAAATGCCTGAAGGAATAATACTAAAGTTACCCAAACTTTGAACAGCTCTTTTTAATGTTTCTCTTTGAATAGAATGGAATTTATTTCTCATTAGAAATCTTTACCAATCCCTGTAGACTACAAATTGAAATGAAGAATTTTTGCACAGTATATTTCTAAGAAAAGTCTGTATCCAGTGATGAATATTTCATAACCAAGAGGAAAAAAATAAATTAAGGGTTTTTTTGCACATTTACAAAAACTACCTTTTCCATGTAGTATGCTGGCTCCTAACCAGCATACCATCTCACTCTTGATATGCTGTGTGCTAAGTATTTTTCCCTTAATTATTTGAAATTGCGAGTAAGAGATTAGCAACAATGAGCTAAGGAACTTCCTTCCGCTTCTAATTCCAGGCGCAAGAGAGTAGAGTTAAAATAGTAGGCAAAACGACCACTTCCCCTGAACCTGGACTCACTGAGCCACAAAGCTCAGAATCATTCCCCAAAAGAAGACAACTTACTTACCATATTTTTCATGTGCATGACAAAAATAATAGTTCCTTGAACTTTGAAGGATCAATTCTGGTAGGGATTAAATGGTAGTATTGTTCAATAAGCATTTCTTTTGGGAGTTTATAGTATTTTCTTAGATTGAACTGACTTGTTTTTAAGAATCATTAATTCATTTTTGTAAAGTCTGCTAATGACCTTCTGATGAAGGCAGGTGCAAATGGCAACAAGTGCAATTCATGCTGTGCACCAGATCACTCCAGCTTTCCAACATTTGCTTCTACCAGAATTTGTTTATTAAATATAAACTGAAACTCAGAAAATTGAATGCTGGGAATGAAAATTTAAAATCTAACAACTTTAAAGTATCACAGGAGATTTTTTTTTCTCTAAAGAAATATCTTACCTCTTTTACAGGTTGTTCCAAGTTGTATAAAAAGTTGAAACCAGACTTTCCTTCTGTGCAGAGCCAAGGCGGCGGTGATGACAAAGGCTTCCCCGCTAGAGGCCACTACTGCCTCAGCCTCCTGCCCACCTCTGTTCCCAAGTAGGTCAGGGTCCTCTTTACCCAGACAGATGCTGTAAACCCAATGCACAGCTTAAATTGTTAGGAAGAAGAGAGGTACAAACCTCAGAGGTTAGGGGAAAAAAATGTGACTATGACATGGGGACCCATATTTTAGCCTAAATATACAAACACAGCCCGGGAGAATAGGAAGAAAAGTGTAGTTTTGTAGGGCATCTTCTTTCTACAGAAACCAGGTACTCTGTACATGTGAGCAGGTGTCGGTGGCACGATTTGTAACTAACCCGGCCTTCCCGGGCTGTGCCTGCAGCACGTGCTGCAACCTACGAGTTCAGCTTGTGTCTCAGATGCACCCCGTGGCGAACCCCGGGTTTGCGAGGCCGGCCAGCTATGCCGAGCACCAGCCTTGAAAGGAGAAACAGCCCAGCGGAGCTCATGGGCCCTTGCTGCCAGGTGATATTGCCTTGCTAGGTGGTATTTACATTGAAACATCAGGGAGGGAGAGAGAAAAAAAAAAAGAAAGTGTATCATCCTTTCTGTTTACCTAAAGGGCAGTTGCTTTAAACATATATGTCTGAAGGTCACCCCAAAACCCGTGTCTAAATCTTATGTAAAGCTATTACGGAACCCAAGGTCACTTGGGGAACCTGTGCCAAATAAAAGTGCTTACACTGTATCTAAGCTTGGGTAAAATGTGTAAGTTGTGGTAATACTTATTCTACCCATCAAAAGAAGCTGCTTAAGAACTAGAAAGGATATTATATTGAGAAGCAGTTCTGTGAAACCAGCGAAAGCCGTTTTCCCACAGATTTGTGTCAGGTAGCTGAGGACAAACCTTATTTGAATCTTGCCTTGAAATGGTGGCATTTAGAAAGGCGCAGTCCCGGCAGGCAGTAGACATTCAAATGTCTCATAAAAGCTTAGGCTGCAGTTTCTCTCTGACATGGAGCTAGTGACTTTTCTATCTAGCACCTATTTTCCTACAACCTGCAGGCTTCTGTAAGGTCTTTGGCCTTACATCTAATCTGAGTAAGTGAAACTCCAAGACACAGTATCAAACTAGGTTTGAAACCAGGCTGCAAACAATCAATGACCAGCACAGAAATGTCAATATGCCTTTCACAGGTAAATGATATGTTGGATGGTGTATTGGGTGTTTTGAAGCAACTGTCAGATGTTTTTAGAATTTCTTTCCCCACTTACACCAAAAGAAATGGTAGATAAAGGAAAAAATGAACATCTTGTTTGCTTCCATATTTTCAATTACTCTTTCTCTCTTATCCCACCGGTATTGACACTATCTAAAATAAGAAGCTTAAATAGGTTTCTATATATGTCTACATAATGATTCTAATTTGCTGCAGAGAATAAATCTACTTAATTAAATAGATTTTAAGTTGCCAGGATGTCAAGGAATAAGAATGACTAGCTAAAGGATTCATGCACGAAGCCTACTATGTCTCAAAGATTTCACATCAGGTTTCATTCATGAGTACACTTTGATAATAATAATCTTTGGGTCAGCAGTGAACTCAGACCCAGTAACTGGGGATTTCCAGTTGACAGAAGATGAAATACTTGCTTCTTTCCCATTCCTTCTAAACAACTCTGTGAAATATATGTGCCAAAAGCATACACTATCAAAGAAGGACATTTTTGCCTCTTTTGCTCCTGAATCATATTGTACAAGTATGGTTTTGTAGCTTAAGCCAATCTAAGATCAGACACCTATCAAAAGGAAAGAGCCTCTCACCCTGCTCCACAGCCCAAGCTATAGGCTTGACCCCTGCTCTGTCAGCACCATTATTCACACAGCCATGAAGTGGGCTGCAGGAACTCAGAGATGCAGCTGAAAATTAAAACTTGAATCTATCCTCCCCCGCAAAATTTTCAGCCAATTCTGATCAGATCGCTGATGTGCATCTTCATGCAACCACACCATTGCAAGTGTCCAAACAAGGAAGGGTATGACAAAATGCACATGAATGTGTGGGCAGGCAGAATTACCCCATTTGGCAGCACCACAGTAGGCTGGCTGAAGTTATAAAGTTGAATCATAAGTTGGCAAAACCCAATCATATGGACTAAGATAAAAAGAAATTGTATTTGATTTGTTTTCTGACTTAAGATGAAATCTAAGTGGCAACAACAATAAACATTACTATGTTTTATTTAAACTTCAACCCAGTTTTTTCCTAATTATTGTATAGTATTATCTATGGAAATACCACAGTTCCTGTGATGGAACTTGTTACATACACAACACAATAATTCCCAGGAATATATCTGATTCCAAAGTAGTGAGATAAGAAGAACAGATTTTCCTACTAGCTCAATTTTGCAGTAGCTAAAAGGCATTTCCATTTTTCTTTGTCATCTTCTGACAGCAAAAAAAAAAAAAAAAAAGCAACCAGAAGTCTCTAAATGTTGTCAACACTGGATTCAGAGTCTAAAATATAACTGAGGATGTCCTGGTGGTATTCAGTGACTCATAGTTGGTTCAGAATGAGGATATCTATTCTACATAAAAGGTATGTTCTCCTTTTGGGCTGTCTAAACCAATCTGCCTAACTTGGGCTAGTGTAGTAAGGTAACCTGGGAGTTGCATTGGAATAGCAGCTGCCAGGGAGCCTGGGGCTGAAGCCACACTATCCAAATTGAAATCCACATTGCCGGAATAGCCGTGCTATTCTAACCTGTGGTAGGGATGTAGCTCTTCTGATTTATTGTAGAGAAAAAAAAAAGAATATAGCCATTGCTGTAAGCCCTTTCACCTAGATAGAGGCATATTAAAGAATTAATCTCCATATCTATTACTTCATAGGATGTTTACTAAAATTATATTTCATTTGAAAGTTTTAATTTTAAATTTTCTTCCTAATTCCAAATTTTGTAGTGCTATGTCAGCCTGTTACAATATAGAGATCAACATACAAAATACATTTCTTTGCATAAATGTATTGTTTAAGGAATTGGGGGGAAAAAGAGCAATGCAGATCGCAGGCATATACATGTTTTCTTCCCTACACATGCCTAGCTTTTCAGCGAGGTGCAGCATCCTTCCACAATACCTACTCAGTACCAGGGAGGGGTCAGGCACCCTCCTGCTTCTGCTACCTGCTCTGGTGGACTGCCCACCCCAGAAAAGTAAGGCCACGTTCCCACATAGTTAAAACAGACTCCTGCAGCCATCAACCAAAGCATTCTGGTGGCTTTTTACCAACCAACTGAGTAGCTACCGCTGCTATTAGCATGTGAGAATATTCACCAGAATAGCCAATGAAACTTTTTACAATATTATAATATGTATGTCAGCAATAGCATGCATAGGGCTTTTGATGCCCCTAAACGAGGACTAACACTTTTCTACATCCTGTTCCCATTGTGTCCAACGGGATACCCAAATCAAGTGGGAGTCTCATGTTTTGAGGGAGAGAAGGGTAATGACCTCAAATGCAAACACACCTATGTTACATATAATTAAAGTTTGCAAGATTAATATTCATCTTTTATGCTCAAACTCGGATTGCCATGGATTTTCTTATCTTTTTTTTTTTCCTACAGTAACATTGTCCTATCAAAGAAAGCTAAAATTCACTCTACTGCATTCCTAGTTGACCATTGAACTCATTTGGTCATTCAAGACATGGAAGCTCAGCAAGTTACTCCCAAAGCTAAGGTTAAACATCCTTTCAGTCAAGAAGATACTTTCATTAAAGCTCTGAGAAAGTCCTTAAAGAGAATATGAAATGCAAAATATGCAGTTCAACAAGAGCACAGTCCTATTCCTTTACAAATTATATTGTTTTTGGGGGGCGTTTCTTTCGAAACCAACTTGCAAAACCAACTTCTTTTTTTTACAATCAGTCTATCTGCAATGTCCATTCACTTATTGAAGCTAAAATCTACCTTCATGTTCAACAAAATGGGCAAGATGATGCTCCTACAGTTTAAAGAGATAAAGTCAATAACAACAGAAGAGGGAATGGAAGAGAAATGAACCTGCACAAATAAGGAGGAATCCTGTAGTGGCAGAGAGCCTGAAAACAATAACAAGGAATTCACACCAACCGATTTTACCAAATGCTTTGAAGGTATCAAAGTTTTTAATTACTTATCATAAAGATTTCCCAGCTCTTACAGACCAGAAAGTTTAGAAGCCCAGATTATCATTTATAAATTATATTATTTATATATTGTAAATACTATATAGCAATAAATAATGCATGTTATATAGATCTTATATAGCAATTGGTATTAGGCTTATATCTCGTAGTGCTACTTTGCAGTAAACATTAAATTATTATAGTTTAAAGCTTGAAATTTTGTACCCTCAGTTTTCATACAGTTTGACATAGGGCTAAACTATGAGAATTGCTCATGCACAAGGCAACTTCCCCACTGATTACTGATTTTGTTCCTTGGTTGATTCTATTAAACAACATGTGATGGACCATTAAGTGAGTGCTCAGTAATTTAACAGCTCTGCACAGCAAGGTTACTTACAGAGGGAGATTCACTTCATATATTTTAAAGACAGATTAAGTATTTTGTTTTTATTTTCATGGAGTGTCTTGATTAAACCACAGGGTTGCATTACTACAACTGTGTCTTTAATTTTTTTTTTTCTTGGTCATTTTAAGTGTTCCTCTGCAGTGCTGTCCTAGATTATTCCAACCACTCCCATAGTCTGGGAGAAACAACTCTGATATTTTATTTTCCTGAGTTTGTTTAACTGACTGGATCATTTTTTTCTCTTAAAGGCATTTTTACACAGCTTGACATTTGCAAGATCAAGAAATTCACATGATAAATGGAGGTCAGTCCATCAGAAACTTAGCCCTTTAATCCACTAGACAAATGGTTAAGTTTAAATCAAAAGAAATGGATCTGGGATAATTTCAAATCCTTTTGAAAATTGTTCACACTAATTTGCTTTGAAAATTGTTCACACTAAGAGGTTTAGCTGAGAATGAAATTGCTTGGACTGAAATTTAGCTCAAGAATTTGGCAGAAGAAAAAACATGAACATCTGTATTTTTCAAGGTAAAGTTAGAATTTTCTTAAATGGTTTTCATTTTGATTTACACCGTCTGAAACTGAATGGTTTTACATTATAAAAATACTTCCTAGAGTAATCGTTTCATAGCTTCCAAATGTTGCCAGTGTCATAAACAGTGACATTTCAAAGTTGGTAAAGGAAAACCTTAGGAACGGAAAGCTCAGATTTTCTCAGGCTAATCTTATTCAGCCAGGTCTGAAACTAGAGCCAAATTCAGAATTACTCCCTCAGTAAATTCATGCCACTGTTCCCTGCCTAATTAGGACCATTTCAAAAAATAATGCCAGAAATTAATCTCCATTAAATGTCTGAGACTACTACTTTGTTATTATATTTCACATTCACATAAGAATATGTGTGACAGTTTGCTGGATTGTGACCTATACCTGTTTTGGCTTACTAGTAATAGATTGAATATATATATTGAATATTCATTATTTAAATAACTTATAGTTTTATCTAGCTATTGCCACTTTCCTAGTTTATGAGAGGGTGAGAGAGAAACCATTCCTTTCGATTCCAAAAAAAAAAAAAAAAAGAAGGAAAAAAAACCTGAGAGAGGTATATCTTTCCTCTAAGACTGGAAGCAGGGGGTATTTTCACCCTAGCATAGGCAAACATTTGAGTAAGGGCTTTCCCGTCTATTGCTGACAGTAAGAGTCACAAAAAGAGTATTTTTTCCTCTAAGACTGAGCAAGTTACTTTTAGAACAGAGAAAATAGACTATACTTCCATATACACAAACCATTTCTCCATTTCTTGGCTAATTTCTGTTTCTTTCCAGAGCTGTCTTCACCATAGCTCTAAAAATTGATCACATATCCCCAGAAAACTATCTACTTTTTGACCATGTCCACTCAAGAGCTGAAAGTTGCTCCAGGCCTTGCAATAGTAGACAGTTTGATAGAAACTGGAATTTGAAAAAACTTCTTGTCTTTTCATTGCTACTTCTTTTTTTCCGCTCCAAATCAGTACATTTCCTAACGTTATAACTTATGCAGTTAATGGTTTAACTAGAAGCAGTCTTACTTCTATGAAAACAAAGCCTATCTGCTGCTAATATTGACTCTGTTGCTAATCCTTTTGCTTCAAAATCATTATCACTAATTCCCTGAATCTGAGAAAAAAAAAATACGGCAGTTTATCACCTGGTTATAGGCAGTTCCTGCAGTTTCCAGACAGTATGAGGGAAGAAAAGAGGGAAAAAATACAGCAGTACTGGTTAAGCTAAAAAACACATATGCAGCACTGCTCCTACGTACACAGCATGTACCAATGGGAACTGGGTTTGGTTTGGGAAAAAAAATGTTGGGAGATGCCAAACCATTGTATACATGTCAATCTATAAGTCCAGGCAAAGTGTTCTCACAGTTCCAAGAACACATGTAAATAAATGCAGCTGTGCAGTAAAAATGTACTTACACCAGACAAGAAAAAGTTTAGCCACACAAGGGAGAACAAAAATATATAACTCCCTTTACAGTATAGCACCTGCTTTATCCCAAACTTTGCAGAAATTTTCTTTGCACTCCTGAGGAACTGCAGCAGCTTTGCTCCTGGGGAAATGCAGGGTGATTGCTTCTTTTGTTTGACTTATATTCTAATTATGCATTGGATGAAGGGAATATGCTTCAGAAGAGCTGAATAAAGATATTCTCTATCCTTAAGTTTCCTTCTTTTCTGTAGTATCAAATGGCAGAAAGGCAAAATAAGTAGATGTTGGGCAGAAACAATGAAATATTATCTTTCCTCCAGGATGGAATTGGTTTGGTGAACCAGACGTTGCATTTTCTTAAGAAGCAGCTCAAAAAGAAACAGAATTTCATTGCTAATTATTACTTGTTACAGTTTTCAGTATGACTTAGCTTAAAATTGACCTCTTTCAGTATTAAAGCTCTCATTTGCTTTCTTTTATTTCTCATTTTTTTAAGTCAAAACTGGGGCATCCAAAATATTTTAGTTAATCAACACTGCATACCCAGTAGTTAAAGCTTTTTTTCTAATAAAATATTTTGTCCAAGTGCTAATTATCTGCAACTCAGTGCTCTTCCTCACTGATCTGATCATTCGCACTGTGATCTATGCATATAGCTACAGTTCTACTGTTAAACATATATCTGCCACAAGCTATTTCATGTGGGACAGACAAAATGGCACTTCTACATTATTCCTAGTCAGAGTCCCATAGGAATGAAATATCATGTCAGAGATATTAAAGGCGTGTACCAGTATCTGGAGAGGAGGATTTCAGCTTATCGGTATCTGTCTTGCTGCAGCACCACTTTGACAGGTCAATCTACCCATGCCCTTTTTCCAAAGCAGAATGGCAAATGGAGCAACTCTACCACAATTCACTCTTCCATTTGGGCTTCAAAAGCTCTCTTTTAAAATGGCTCTGACATTAATGTCTACAGAGCCAGTTATGTGGTAGAGCTGAGGTGATGATGCTACCTTGAAGCAATTGGTCATTGCCTCCCCAGCTATTACTCTTCTCCTTTACTCCTGATTTTTCAATAGTAAAATAATTAATAATACTTTTATAAAAATTATATTAAAACATCTGTTTTAGATTTTTAAGTACAAGTGCGAGGCTTTAGCCTTGTTCTTTTTGATTTTCATCATATTAGTGCAGCCCATTTCCTACCTTCCATCTCTACTCAGTTCCTCTCAGTATACGGGGCTTGGGACAATATCCTAAAATAAACATTGTAAATGAAAATGTCAGTCCTTTGCGTATGCTCTAAAATTCCGTCCTGAAAAACAGTACAAAAAATAAAAAGAAAAGAAAAGTAGTTTCATGTAACACTTTGCTTATTTCTATCTTGGAGAAAAATCTGATTTCTTAAGCTCAATCACTGCATCAAGAAGGCCTACTGCATCTGTTAAACTCATTGGCTGTGACTACTGCCTTCATGAGAAGGAAAACTCAGACTGCTGGTTTGTATGAAGCCCAGCAATGACATCATTAGGGCTCGGGGGTAGAGCAGGGAGGACGGACAGCGATGACATAGCGTAGCCTGTGTGGGACAAGCTCCAAAAGGGCTACGTGCTCCCTCTAGACATTGCACAGTGTCAGCACAGTCTAAAATACCATTCACATTACAATATTTTGAGCTGCCAACCACTGGCAAATTTACTGACTGTAAGGCTAAAAAAATAAGGAGAAGTCAGCCATTTATTTTATTATACTTTTAGATGTCCATTATGATGGTAAGATATAGTAGGGGAAAAAATATCTTTGCTCCTCTGTTGAGTATTTCCAGATTACTGGAATGCCTTGACTGCACTTATTTGGATAATTCTGTAGCAAACATGGAGCTGTATCGTACAGCATATATGAAAACCTACAATGGGTTTATGAATTCCTGAACAGAAGGGCTACTTAAAAAAGTTCCTTTCTTTTCCTCAGGAAAATACAGAGAACAGGAATTCACTCTGCTGTGCTTTCAGTGCCACCAAGCATAACAGATAATCAGTTAATGAATAATTACATAACCCTACTAAGAAAAAAATCCTTTGAGAAAACCCAATTTTAATTATGCTCCAACCAGCAAGTGTTTTCATCACTGACTTAACCTGAAGTCACTTGAACTGAAGAAAGTCGCGTGTCTTTTAAAACTACATTACTCATACACACGTAGGAACCAAGATGTGACCTAGACTCTTCCAATTAATTCTCGGCTGCAAAAACATACCTGAGGGTAGATTAGACAGGTTCTTCCTAAATGTTATCATCTGGGCTTTAAAACCGTTTCCATGAGAGAAATTCCAGACATAAAAATGAATATCACCTTAAGATTTTGTGGAGTGGATGCACTGCCTGGCACGTTAAATTGTAAATTTTCTAATTCTGTGATACAATAAGCAGTTAAATGCTGCTGTAGCAACACACTAATAAACACAATCCCCTTTTTGAAAGGGGTAAATACAAACAGCAGACTTCTGCTGAAGCAGAAGTTACTAATACATTTTTTAACTGTTTGCTCCCGGGGCCGAATTCTCCACTGACTGACACCACTGTAATTTAACTGAATTTGACAGTTAAAGTCCCGTTATGCACAAAAGACAGTGGGAGTCGATCAATGGAGGGAGGAGGGTTTCCTCAGAGAGGAAAATATACCTATCTCTCCCCAGCACACTGGGAGAAGTTTCAGCATTTTGCTTTCTTTCAGACTCTAACTGGGTTTAATTTGCTTTCAATTTATTTTTCCAGCTTAATCTGAAAGCTGTCCAGTTTACCAAAGTCAGTGAGGTCAGTCCTTGCTGTTCCTTTTTCATGTGATGAAGGGGGGAAATCATACTCCTGAGCAATAAAAAATATATTCAAGGAAGCATGACTGTCAGAGATGAGGCAAACTCAGATTCTTCCTTTCACATTTTTTAACTTCTCTGAAAATCTATTTCCACTGAAAGATGTGATTTTTTATATATATATAATATATATATGCATATATTTCCACAGTATGTCTTCATTGTGAAAAAGACAACAATAATGTGAGGAATGTTTTTTTGGAAAAGTTGCTGTTGATATTGCAGGAAAGCAAAAAGCAAACATCTTCTACTCTGGCAGTCCTGGAAGCTGGATCTGATGCAGCAGAAGAAGAAAGAAGGAGATTTGGGGGCAGACGGTCACAGCTCAGCCTGGCAATGGATCCGGCTGCCTGGCAGGTCTGGCCTGGAAGCATCGTGTCCCTGGCCCCAGCACAACTGCCACAAATGCGCACATGGCTTTATGAATAACCTGTCCCAGAGTCCATAAAAAAGAGGTAAATCTGTGACACATTTTAGACTCAGAGAAATGCTAGTTCCAAAAACAAATTCAATCAAATATTTTTCCAAGGAGTGCTGTACTCAGGAAGAGAGTAGATGAAACCTCTCATGTCAAGGTCAGCCAAGAAGATGATCTACAAGGTAGCTTTAAAAAGGCAACTGAGTGATAGCTACCACCAATTTATGTTTTCATTAGGGTTGGACTACATAGAGTCAAATTTTCCAAAGTTTTCACTTTTCATTTTTGCATCAGAAGAGCTGAATTTTCAAAAGCTTTTATCAAACAATGTGTTATCCCTCTGAAAATCTCTATTGAACCCTGCTGAAATTCCCTGTCATAGCACATAAAAATGCCTTTCAGAATCCTCTATGTGAGCCTTTTATTTATGTTTTGTTGCTTTTGCCTCCCTTCCACTTGTTCCGTGTTCCCTGGAGTTTCACATTAGTGACATCTGTACTTCTCTGGGGAAACCTGCCATTACATTTTTATGATATAAATGGAGAGGTGAAGTGAATTGTAAAGAAAGCAGTACAAACTCTCTGTACAAATTCTGTAAATTATCCATAAATCTGGTTGAAAATTTGGCTGCGCTCTTTTGACAGAACTCAGAGGTGCAATTCTGTTTCCTGTTGGGACTGAAAATAAAATTGCAAAGAAGTACGGACTGTACTCATGATCCCCTTCCTATACCATGATGTTGGCTAACATATGATCCATAAAATCAAATATTATTACCTTTATATTTTATTGTTTAGCATTAAAAATGTCACAGATGCCTAAATATGGATCTTTGAATTTGTAATAATTTTGGCTTTTTAAGTTTGTGGTTAAGAGAGGTTTTATTCTGTTTTTACTCAGAAAGCTAAAAGCACTTTAGCAACTGTTAAATTTCTATAGGTGCATATTGGTCTATACTCTTTATAACAGATACTTTCTATATTTTAAATTCTACCATCCATAGCAAGGGGAAGATACTGCTGAGAAAACAAATGTACATTTTCTGAGTTCTCAGCCTTCAGAAATCCAGCCACTAACTTCAGTGAGGTTAAATAGATAAAAAAAAGTTTAAAAAGTATGTCTATGCATTTTATACATATATTGCATTGTTTAAGAGAAAATTCTGAGATGTCTCTCAGATGTTTCTCAGACGTGCTTTCCCATTTTATCTCTGTCAGTAGGCCACTAGATTTGGACCATTTAGGATTGCTACAGGATTTGTGAGTAGTATTCATGAAAAATACCATAACAAGTAACTGTGAAAGATGGATTTCTTCATCTCTCTCAAGAGAAGAAGGACAGAAACAGTGCCAAGGTCTCTGTCGCAGAATCTTTTCTGAAAGCTTCATCTCTGACTGTGCAATATGGTTTTCATACTCATTGGGTCATTTAAGGACCTCTCTTCAAAAATCCTTATTCATTTCCAAGAAACTGAAAGGGAGAAATGAAATGACCTGAGATGCATCATCATTAGAAGCAGCTGAAACTGGTCCCAAAGTCATTAGATGAGGGAGCCTGAAAACTCATTTCTCATGAGGTTCTTTCCTTTAGCAACCAGAATAGGGGAAAAAAAAAGAACTGAAATCATGACTTAACAAGGGACAGAAAGAGTGACTTAACAAGGGAAGCCTCAAAACTTAGAAGAGATCCATAAAGTGGACCATACTGCTCCAGTTTGAGCTTCTCCAATACCTCTCGAATGAGGAAAGGTCTGGCCAGCTGTAAACTGAGGTTGCCAAATGGCCTGCCAGACCACTTAGATACTAACTTATTTGCATGACTCTCATCAAGGATAAAAGTTAAAAGAGCAGGAGGTAAAAAGCTCAATATACCGTGATCAAACTCGTAAGCCAGCCAATACCCTATGACATTGGATTATCCTAAATTTATTAGCAAATAAATCACTGTCTTTGCAAAGAAAATACTAAAAAGCAAGGAACAGAAAAGATCATTTATATTTAGAATAGCAAAATCAGCTGATAAGTCTCAAATATGACAGGCTTCATGGCATTTTGTTAAGGACCTGAAAGTCTTTCATTTTCTTTTAAAGCAAACCACATTTGAACACACATAGCAGTTAAACTGCCTAACAAGATTTATGATCAAAGCAAACGCGAAATAATTGCTAGTGGTTTGTGCAGCAAAGTGCCTCATACAAATAAAGGCAACAATATCAATAGAAACTAATTTGGTTCAAAATGTAAGGAAACAGACCTCACAGAGGGGGAAAAAAAAAGCATATACATTCATGCTATCAATTCACATTTATTTTTAAATTTCAACCATGAAGTGACAGCACCAGCAGAAATGAGCTCTCCTGAGCAATACACTGTTCATAAGGGTGATTCCAGATTCTGTTGGGTGTTTCCACAGTCCTATAGATGCATCCTCAGATTTCCTTGGGGAAAAGAACAAAATAAGAAGAGTGAAAAGGCAAACAAACAAAAAATCCAGGAAGGTTCACCTCTAGAAGTTAATGTCAACATTGAAATAAATGGCAAAACGCATCTTGATTTGAATTAAATCACCACATCCAGAGAGGTCTGCCGTTAAGATGACAAAGTCTGATTGTTCAGGGAAGAAACATGCCAGGAACTGATGTTTTTTCCCTTAAAATCTGTGGGCCTCCCCTGCCTAGAATAACATTTTCAATATGAGTTTTAATGCCATTCTATTTTTGCGCTGTTCTAAGGCAATACAAATAATTTCATGAATGCAAATTGAGTTTCATAAAGTGTACGGTCTATAAGACAGGACACTGTCAATGGCGTCACTGAAATTTACAGTATTCCTGAATTTCAGGGCATCAGTTCACCATAAGAAGGTCTAAATCTAAAATTTATTAACTCAATCTGTAAATGTTCTAACCTGTGAAAGGCAATTTAAAATAACTCCAAGCCATATAGTTCATCCGTTGATACCTGGATACAACCTCTATTCCGTGCGACCTGTCCTACCATTCTTGAGTAAACTGGTAATATTGTATAACTAAACAACAGCCAGCTACGACTTCATCTAATTGATGCTCAGAAGCTAAACTTAGAATAGCCTGAATTCATGCCAGAACACAGAATGGATTCTTTTTAGCAGCACAGATGATCCTCTATCTGCAGAGGGAACACAGAAGATGGTTTCTCATCTGGGGCATATCTGTAGCATTTGACTGTCAGTTGCATAGTCTTATGGAGATTACAAGACACTTGCTAAAAGAAATGACAGGAGCAAAAGGTAATTTGCTAAAATGTTTTGAATCTTTCTTGAGTGATTCCACCAAAACTTGATGGGGAATCCTCACTTTCATCTGGCATCTATTTTTTTGGTATATCATTACGTGGACTGTTTAGATGAAAATGAAAATACCATTCCCAAAAGCAATCTGTAGATGACAAATCCCTTTCACACATTCTCATGTCCTTATATATCAGGTGAGGTGAAGTGTCTTACAGGTGAGGCTGAAGATGATTCTCAGCATGGAAGAAATGATGTTAGTAAAGAAACAACAAAAGAATATTCTGAAGATGTTTCAGGTCTTTCAGTGATCGAATCGAGGTATGATTCATCTGCCCTCACACAGGCATAGAAATGTTAAGGATGAGGGTGTCACTCTAGGCTCCCTTTACATAACCAAAAGGGAGAGATGGTCACCTCCTGAGAATAACTCATTTCATCATATCTGCCAGTCAGATGAATTGTATGGAGACACATATCTCTCTTTACGGAATATATAAAAAGAACATAAATTATTAGGTCCAGGTAAGATAAATAATGTCTAGGCATCTAAACTTAGGTGACTTGGGATTTCTCCCCAATACAGAAGAACATGATAACACCATACTCAAATAACTGTATCTCATCAAATTGGCAAGGAAACTCTTTCTGGTGGATAATACAGCTGTAGTAACTCACTTTTTCATCACTCTGAATCTTTTTTTTTTCTGAATTACAGCAATACACATTATATCCCAGCATGAAATACCAGTGCTTCGGAAATCTATCTAAAGCAAAATGCTGGAACATATCTTCTCAACCATTTATGGTACCACAAGCACGTAAAACTTTCTCTCCTGTCTCTATCTTGGTTTCTCAGAATATTTGGAAACAAAGTTATCATTATTGTATTCTCCAGGTTGCAGATAACTAGATTGCCTGGAGTTTCAAGATAATTATTTCATATTTGCTTATTTGTGAAAGAATAACTGTCTGTGGCAGAGGCACGCAGCTCCAGATTTGTATCACTGGTTAAGTTTTCAGCAGACTTTGCCATGATCCAACATTCTTGAGACCTTCCATGTCAGGCAGAGCCTGTGTTATTCATCTTTCCCCTAGTTATTGGAAAGAACTACTCCCCAGTTTCCAGACGAAAATGCTGTCTCTGTAAAGGGGGAATCAACCCACTGCTCTACAACTTTGCTTCTGCCCTACAACTTTCATAAAATTACTAAGCAGACCTCTATAAAAAACAGCGAGCCTCAGAAGGTAACCAATTATTTGCAAAAATAAATTCAGTAGCTGTGCTCCACAAGGAGGGCAAAGATCACTGCGGGAGCTAAACTGCAGTTGTGGAGTGAATTCCTCAGAATCTAAGGACATTGCCTACCCTCAGTGCTGCCCAAATGCAAGGCACATTTCTTTGACCTTGCCCTTGCTAACAATAATGCATAGCATATGTGTTAAAGAAACACCAGAAACATTACCACAAGTGCTTCTCCACCCCACCCAAGCAGTAGATGAGTGTGTGACAGATGTTAGTCATGTTCTTTAAAATGCTACTGGCAAGCACTCATACACTACTGTAATGAGTACGGTATAAGAATCTTACTCAGAATAATAAAGCTACACCAAATTAAATGCTCATTTTCCGCAGCCAAAGGGCTTTCTACTTCTTATTTGTCACACCATATGTTGGGAGGGCAATAGTAAGAAAGGTTCTCAAAGTGTCACTGGGTTAGGGAGCAACTCTGCAAGTGAATGGTGAAGTTGAAGGAGTTGGAGGAGTACTTACAGAAGTACTCTTAAAGCTTTGCCTTCAGATGCATGAAACACAAAGGTAAATCAATTATTCATTTTGTTGCAAAAAGCAGCAGATCTTCACCTTCTCTGCAGTTGTCCTTCCCTCAGAAAAGAATGAATTCAGGTGAGAACGTACAACAAGAGCTCTATTAATTCTTTCCTATCCTCCACTCTTAAATCACAAGGATAGGTCTAGGTTTAAAAGGCAAACAAAAATAAATCTAATACCAAGATAAGGAAGAACATGTAGAGATGAAGCCATTTACAGATATTCTAACACTACTATATACTAAATAATAATAATAATAATAAAAATAATGGAAACAAAGTATTAGGACTTCTAGGAATTATTTTGAAAAATGTAAGACAATGTGTTGAAGACAGAAGGGACATCCCGAGGACAATATTGATATTACTTTGAACGGGGAGTGAGACCAGGTAATCTCCAGAGATCTCTTACAAACTGAATGATTCTATATAAAACGCTACAAAAGAGTCCTCACTAAAGTGAAGGTTATGCTATTGGTGACAAGGGAGCTCTGTAAAAGCACTGCCCGAAACCTATATATAATTGGAGCTGCGCTTGTTTTTAGAAGCTCCTCATACTGTATTTGCTGTTGTTGTGGTTTTTTGTGTGTGTGTTTTCTTGCTTTTTAATGAGAACTTACATTTCACCATATTTAGAATAGCCTGGACACTCTTTTGATCTGTACATGGTCTAACCTTCTGATTTGTTGCAGATATCTGTATACTGTGCATTCATGTCTCTGTATTCACATTTAGACAATCTAAGTCGTCTTACGGCTTCAAAATTCTGCATTTTTGAATGCTAGGTTTTTTTACAATGAACTGAAAAAAAGCCCCAAAACACAGCACAATATCACATAATAAAATAAGATTTTTTTTTCTTCATCATCCTGGAAAGCCCACATTGAATGCTGCAGAACGCAAAGACAAAGAGACAGTCTTTCCATCAAAGCAGCATATCCTGAAAGCCAGGTCACCTGTTGGTTAAAAGGTTTGTTAAGCTGGCCTCTCATATTGTCGTTCGTTGCAGATTCATTGTAGATTGATAGCGCTTATGTGTAATTTCGGTAGTGATTTTAGAGTATTGTGATTTTCCTCCCTGCTCAATGCTAGTGAAAAAAAAAAAAAGAAAAGAAAAAAAAAGGAACTAGCAAAGTGTCAATTTTAACATTGCCATAATGCAACTTCTTTTTTTTTAATCACTAAGCTCCTATATTGAGTCAAGGCGCTAAAGTCATATGAAAGTCATGTGGATGAGATAGCTTGAAGAATCTGATATACAAATTTGCAGTGGCAAGTCTCAAGGCAAGAGATCAGATTCACCTTCGTCTTTGTCTCCAAGGGCTTATTCTTGGAACTACTAGCCTTGGAGTTAAAATTTGGACATAGAGTGGAATTTTCTTTAGTTTCCATGAGTTACATTCTTGCATTTTCTAAGCTTTCTGGTCCCAAAGGCTATGCATCCTCCCCCTGAAATGACTTCAGCACAGTTTTGCTTCATGCACATAAGTTTTCCATGGCTGGATCTTTGTAAACATTACCAATAATAATAGGCTCTTCGCTATTTAACAGGCTGTATTTAAGGCACTGTTAATTTCAGATTTTTGCCTTGAGTTCTTTGATTTTATTTAGCATAAACAGAACGGATTCCAGACAAAGCTGGCTGTTGACTCAAAGGCATTAATAAAAAAGATAGTAATCCTTGCTTTCTAAGACTTAATGTGAGTAGAGTTGACTTCATGGTTATCATGGTTATTTTTCAGATCCAGCAGTTACTGATGCACAATAGCACAAGTCACTGAAGCAGGACATGTTCACTGCTTTCCTGCAGAACTACAAGCCAGTCCTCTTCAATGTGAACTCTTTTGTCATGAATCCTACAAAGTCCCCAAACTGTGCAGCTGGTATGAAATCAGCACTTGTGGGAGATTCAGAAATCAGCTCAATATAGTAGCACCTTTCCTTTTCTGCAGTATTTTTGTTAGTTGTCTATATTTGTCTATATTTCAGCTCAGCTGCAGACCTGTTAGTGGATCCAGAAATAAACAAACATAGTTATAAGCCAAGATTTCTCTGAATATTTCTGAAATATTCACAAATTTTTGTTGTTTTTTGCTTTATTTTCTAGTCTGTAGGTCTTCATGGCTGTATCAACCTGGAACATTTCATAAGACCTAAGACAGCGGAAGAACAGTTCATAAACAGCAGCAAAATGCCACGCTTTGAGATGTACACCTAGATTCTCTGTCTCCCCCCACAATATATGTGCATTTATATACAAACATACCTCTACACATAGTGTGTATGTGTATATATTTGTGTATACATATATTTGCATATTCTCTGATTAAATGTTCTTGGTACAATGTTAGTACAGGAAGATCTAATTATCGGGTATCCATCTTCCAGCACATTAACTACACAACCATACTCTACTATCTGAATTTTTGTGGTCATTTGCCCTGAAACTTCTGGCATTTGGCCCCCCCATTCCCAAGCCACCAAAGAACAGAAATGCTGTGACTACCCTTTTTCGATCCCAAGAGTGGAGTTAGGCTGCATGTCACCCATCACCAGTGACATCTGCTGATCACTCAGAAGCACAATAACAGAAGGGAGACATGCAGCTAAACATTCTGTGCAATTGCCATCTTCATCCACATCATTGCAAGCAAATCTGTGCTTTCGTCTCTATTTAATTCCTCTTTGCTCTCATGTAAATTTACTCCAGAAGCAGCTCCAATGTATTTTCCACAAAATGACACTGTGAGACTGCCAAAATTCTTCCTGCTGTCACAGTGCCTAATTTAGCTCTCTAGCCCTGCCATTAGCATTTAGGAGAGCTCCAGAGAAAGAGGTCAGCATTGCGGAGACACGTTTGTTTATGATTACAGCTATGGCTTTGTCAGGATTTCCTATAAATCTCTGCTTTGGGGGATGGCAACTCAAAAGGAAATCTAAACAAATACATGAACTGCTTTTAGGCACTTTTCTGAGCTGAAATTGCATATGTTGATGCCACAGAGTACTTTTGACTAAATCTTTCATTATGGCTAAAAAGCACATAACATAGCTCATGATATAGATATGCCAAGTTTTCCATAGTCTGATTCTGCATTAAAAAAAAAAAATTGGACTACACTTCCTACACAAGCAGCATGGGGGAAGAGCAGTTGGAAGCAATGTGATGTGCCATGGCTGGCAGCTTTGTTTTGGCCATTTGATGCAGAGTCATTTGCCCTGTGGCATAGGATTGGGCTCCATTATTATGAATGGTTCTGAAATGCTCCCTATGCCCCAGGAGACCAGAATTGAGTGCTTTAGGCAGTAGTACATGCCTCGGCCCTGGCTGCACTTGGAAACAACCCCATTTCAGCAACTGGCTTGGCTGAACTGAAAAGAGGAAGATAAGAAGGGGTTTCATTATACACATGTATATGGGTAGAAGGCATATTTATATGTGCATGTGTAAGGGTTGTTCTAAATATACCCAATAATTTGCTCTGTACTTTTTGAGAATTTTCACTGAAACCATGCAAGCTTTTTTACCACATCCCTGAAACCATGTCTGTAGCATCTTTTATATTGCCACTGACTAGGTCTTTTCCGTGATTATAAAGTAGATTGAACTTCTGTCAGACATTATTTACTTAATTCAGGCTGACTGTCATGTGGAGCAGGGGTTAACTACAATCAGCTGAGGCAGGCATGGTCACTGATATTTTTGTCAGTCTTTACTCTTGTCAGCACCAGCCTGGATATTTAACTACAATGATGGGGCCTAAATCATATCTGTTAATGGGCACTTTAAAAACAAATGACCGTGTGTCTGAATTTCTCTTCAGATGTGGGTATACAACCTGGAATAAAATTTAAAAGGGAATTGTTGATTTAGTCTTCATTTGTACCATTTGTATTACGGCTTAAAAGCACAGTCTTGAAATAATGCACTTTCAGCTTTCCAGAAGACCTAATTATCCCAAAGTGTGTTTAATTATTTAAACAGTCATTCTTCTTTCTGCTGAATTCATCCACTGTCTCATAGAAATTTAGGTGCACACATTCTGCAAATTAGCTGCCTTTGATGCCTATTCCCTTTTTCTCTCCAGAATGCTGATGAACTCCAGCACCGATGATTCAACCCTGCTGCAGCAGCACTACCTGCTGAGGGCATTACAATATCACATAAAGTGTCCTCATCTTTTTTTTTTTTTCTAGTGCCAACAAAATTCATAGTTACTCTCTATCACATCACAGCAAGTCAACATGACATCATTTAAGTATTTATTTATCAGACAGCATATCAACAGTTTGAAGGAAGCATTTCTCTCAACTCGCCTATCCGCTGTCTGAACCAAAGTGTGGTAGCCTGATGGTGGATCATGCATATCTATAAAAGCAGGTAATCGAAATGATCCATGGGTCAATACCCAGACATCTGTAATTTGAAATTGCAGTGGCTTGTACTGCACATATTTTATAGATCAACTCTTTTTCCCCACCTTTGCATGATAAGATTATCATCAAGATGCAGCAGCAGTGTCAACACAGTTAAGGATATCCCTGGAGCTTTTTAGTTTAGATTGAAAGTAGCTTTTGAAGTTTATTAATGTCTGAAGTGGAAGATGGAAAGACTACCTTTTGAAGATAACACAATGTCAGTGCTAATGTTAAGCCCCATTCTTGTCTAGTGCTATTCCACTAAGTCGCACCGTCTGCAAAAGTGTGTGCTGGGGCAGCGTGAGAGAATTCTGTCCCGCAAACACCTGCAAGCACAGTGAACAGAAAAGGGAGCACCAAGTTTGGGTGAGTGAATGCAGCCACTGAACTTCAGTCAGAATCATTATGTCTTATTAAATACAGATTTTTTTCTGCTTCTGCAGTCATGAGAAATAACAAAATAATTCTCCACCTGCAACCACTGCATTTATAGGTCCCCTGGGGAGCATTAACTCTGTAAATAGTATCTATAAAAGAAAATATTACTTGAATCTTTCTTTTTCCATGACTACATAGTTCTGTTCAAGAGAAGGGATCCAGGATGGAACCAGTTGTTTGTGTTCCACGTATTTCCAAGTATAGGCAGGGTGTTTTTGGTATTATTGGAGAATTCCAAAAAATGTGCAGATTTTTGGCCATACATCTACTAGCAAATTGTAGCAGTGTCTCTCCAAACTGCTGTCAGTGAAATTCTTGCAGACATTCTCTAACCTAATTTTAAGTTAAGTCAAGGTTAGTTAGTCAAGGCAGAGATTTTTTTTAGTTGCTCAATTATTCACACAATTTTGAAGGAGGATTTGCAATGCAAGATGCACCACGCAGAGCAGGTCTAACAGCATATGCTCATCTTACTGGGTCAGAAAGACTGTTGTAAAATGCAAATCATTAAACACATTTTCCAGGAATTAAGCTATAGTATGGTACCCTCCTTGTGGCTTATAAATTAAAACATAGTCTACCAAGACAAACCATCTAGTTTGCATCTTTCCTCTCCCAAGAATATGCAGGTAGCCTTTGGGAAATTAAGATCATCCCTTCATAAACATCCTATAGATCTCTGCTCTCATACATTCACTGATGTTCCTCTGATTGCAGTGAAAAGAATAGCAAAGAAAAATCTCAATGAATTCTTCACATGACAACCATGGCTGCCTTTCCTGGGGAACAGACATGGACTTGGAGACATGCACATTGGTCTGGCTATACCCGAGGAGGTGGAGGTGCTGCTCTTACAGCTGCTCAGACTGCTCATTGTAGTGAATTCCGTGTTTGAATTCTGACTTTTCCTCTGAGCTTGTGATTTCCTCTAAGTTTCCACATTTTAAAAAAGTATATTCTAGTTGCTATTAAAATACTTATGTTCAAGAGAATATAAGAACTGAGCAGACATTGGCAAGATCTTACTTGAAGCAACTTCATTTTTGCAATGAAATATTGACAACTCATCTGTAAAGCTTTTCCAGCTTATGATGCCTCATCTAGATCAAATTTCATGAAAGCCCTTACAAAAACATCATTCTGGATGGTGTCAATAGCTTTTCGAAAGGCATATACCCAATAGACCTTATCAAAGAATGAAATCAAATTGGACTGACACATTCAGATTAGTGTTCCTAATACGTTCAAATTCAGTTTTCTGTGTTGACATTCATTTGTCCTGAAAAAAAAAAAAAAAAAAAAAAAAAGTAATATTTTGCTTACTTCAGTTGTGTTTCTCATCCATGACACATTTTCTAGCGCTTGCAACTGCAAGGTACTGGTCCAACAGACAAAGCGTCCTTCATCTCCTATTGTCTCTTGTTCTCATCTCTCAGTCTCTCCTTTCTCTCACTGTTCCTCACATCTCTGCTTTCATGATAAGTTATCTGGGTGTGCTTACCTGAGTTCAATTCTTAATTTGTCTATAACAACAACTAACAGAATGACAGGAAATGCCTTTGTTGTGCTTATTAGGGCTGAAGGGAACCACTATTTTTTTTTTGTAATTCATTCAGTTTCACTTGCTGCCATAGTCTAACTCTTAGCCTGAATGGATCATTAATCCATCTAATACCATATGAGAGATTTGTGGTTTGCTGGCTGTCTTTAGCAATGCCTGCTTCTCCACTCTGTTCTTGCAAATAACGATCCACTCTACGCAAGGTGAAAATTAGATTGCTGAGGTAGCAGGTATGGGACAAAGATGGACTTAAAATATAGTGCTGATAAGTACTCCTGAAAGTACTTCCCAAGTATTACTTTTATTTTATATAAAAAAAAAAAACGCTCCCTACTTCACACACATACAAACACAGACACACAGAGGTCTTTTAGTGTCATTCCCAAGTCTGTAAAAACAATAGTCAAAAAAGAAGACAAACACTGCAAAATAAGTTAGTCCAAATATATGCACAATATATTTTCTATACCCTGAAGAAAAAAAGCTTCCCGAATTGTTTTTGAAAACCAAGTGTAACAAGAGGCTTTCATGAAAAATCAATCGAATCCAAACAATCTCACTTAAAAAAAGTAAGTTAATTGTTCGTGCATTTCAAGATTATCTTACTGTGTAGTTCCTTAAAGAAAACTCATAATTAAAATCATCAAAAATACTTAGAACTTCATCACATTTCCCTATCTCAACACATTTCCATACTACAAGGTAAATTTCTTCATTCACAGAAAAAACCTCAAAGGTACAAAGCAACCTCACAACTCAATTTCCAGATGACTCAGTTCAGAGAGAAATAACGTTAAAAACAAACAATTCAACGAAGGAAAAAAAAAAAAAAGGTGTTAGGACTCAAAACTCCCCTGCTGCTGAGATAGAAGAGTTTGCAGGGTTTTTTTCAAAGCAATAAACAGTCATTCTCAAAAAACTCAAATCTCAAAAAAATATTAATTTATAGACCTATTTAATGCTCTCCAGTGCCAGCAGACTAATCAGTCTCTCTACACACTTATTCTGAAGCCAGTTCTCAAGTTTGAATATCATCCAAAAGCAGTTCCTTACTTGCAATAAACATTTCCTCTTCCAATGTGCAGTTTGAACAGACTACTAGGAAATAATCACTGATGTCATTCCAGCAGCTTTACCACAGTGGAGACCAAATGGATCTCGCACAAACTCGCCAGCTCGCTGGTGTGAAGCCCTAGGTAATTCAGAAGCAGCGCAATGACCCCCGCAGAGAGTGTGAGGTTACTGGCCAGCTGCTGCAGCTCGGGTTCCTGCCGCGCTAACGGCACGTTGCTGTCAGGGCAGCAAAGCCTTCGCGTTCGTCCCACGTAAGAGCCGCGCGTCGTCCATGCAAATTAAAAAACGCCACGATTTAGAAAATAGGTCAAGTCTCCTAAGACTTTTTAAGTCAGCCCTGATACTGGAGCTACCTCCCCATCAGTGGATAAATGGCAAATATTTTAAGCTACTTTTCTTTTTGCTTCCTAGACTAAACATCTCTGCGCATCTACAAAACAGCAGCCTATGCCTTGCATATACCTTTTAGAACTAGAAAAAGATAAAATTATTGCCTGTTATAGAGAATATCAATATGTTTTTCTAATATATGTAAAAGAGAGAGACACACACACAAGAAGAAGAGGTGCCTCAACAGTTACTGTCTCAGCAATGCAAGTAGCCAACTGGCAAACTGTTAAGGATACCGCCCATTTGTAAACATCCCGGTGCTATGATGAGGTGATGAGAAATGGTCATGCGCTTGTCAGGAGGAGCCTGACATTAATTAAATTAATTTTATTTTCTCATGAGGAAAAAAAGGTGGATTTTTGTCTTCTTCCTCTTCTGACAGTAAGCAATTCATTTTCCCACTTATTTAGTAGTGTGACAGAAGGCAAAGGAATGCTTAGGTCTACCTGAGATGTAAGAGAAAGCAAGGGGGCCTCTTTCCCCAGGCAGTTCTTTAAACCAGAGGTCAGGTTTACAGGGGCCATGGCTGCAATTTCACAGAAAAACTCACTGGCAAGTGGAGGCCCAAGCTGCTCCACTGCACAGAACTGCTCAGCTCTGCCACAGCACATGAATGCGGACTGCATGGCTCACAAGGAGGCTTTTCCAAATGAGATGATTCTTCGATATTTCTAAAAATACCTCAAGCAGCAGTCAAAACATTTCAAGGAATTCCTTCAAAATATTTCCCTTTATACCATTCTACACTTGAGTAATTCTGAATATTTGTATACCCAAAGAGATTTGTACATGCAGTGCTCAAAATTCTAGCGAGTAAATAATTAAAAATCATCAACTTGCATTCTCAACAATAAATAAGTTGTAAAGAAAATAAATATTCTTATATATCATTAGGATATAAAGTTCTTTCAGGAAAGCGCCAACATTGTAATGTTTTCAGTCTTCTGAAAATGAAAACAAGCCTATTCTCCTAAAACATTTCCTGTAAGTACATATAAACTCAATGCAGAATAATTGATCCTCAGGTCTGAATTTAAAAATCCATATCCACATTTGGATTTTAACCACTTCTCACCAAAAACTGAATTTTGGGGATGTTCTAAGAAAAAAAAAAAAAAGGAGATTCCATTTTCTTCTCAACTGACAATGTTGTTAAGAGAAAAGAAAAAAGAAAAAAAGAAAAAAAAGTGTTGTATTGCTGTATATAGAGGAATTTTGTTGAGCAATACCATAAGCAGTTCTAAAAAATCCTGAATGCAAACCTGGTTGATTATTGTTGGCAGAACTGTCTGTCTATTGTTATCAGTCTCTGACATGGCACCACTTGCTGAGGACAAGTCCAAAACTGCACAATCATGAGCAAACGAGAAAAGAAACAAGAAGAAAAATCTTATCAGGCAATGCAAGACAATTAAATGAACCAGGTGAAAAAAAATAAATAAATAAAAGGAATCGAGTTTCTTCTCCTTGTCAAGATCAGCCCCCAATTGTACTCAGAAAATACACCCATCTGACGTGGGAAACTACACCTAATTCTGCATTCAGGAAAGACAACACACATGACTCTTTTGAAGCAAAACCCAGCTGCAAAATTGCAGAAATTCTCCTTCACCTGTTCGGGTATGTCCCATAATTCACTGTGGCAGAAATCCCCCTGCCTAATTTTGAAAGAACTTCAACGATAACAGTTCACAAAGCTCTGCAAAACTATGACATATATGAACAGGTTCTATATTCAATTCACCATATTCATATGGTGAGAGTTTCTAAAATTCAAGCAAATTCTAAAATAGTTAATTTCAACTGGATTGTAAAAACTTAGGATATTAAAATACCTAGATTCCCTTTGTCTCTTCTTTGTTTGCCTCAAAGGCAATACTGACATTTTTCCTTAATTCCACTTAATCCCAGAAATATACTTATTTTTGACAATGTTTTCCACATATTTCACAAATGAGGATGCACATACGTGTGTAATATGGTCCTTAGCTCAGACAGCACATTCTTGAGGTTGCCAATAAATCCTCCAGCCTGAGCAACTCATAGAGCTGACATGCATGAATGCACGGGCTCTCTACTTCCTCTAAAACCCTGGGAAACAAATCACAACAACAGAGCTGCCGAAGATCTGAGACGTGATTCTATGACACAGCAAATCCAGCGCAAGGAGTTGCACACACACATGAGGTGCTCATCTGGAGCACACTCTGGTAGCCCTGCAGGCTCTTTCAGCTCCAGGTGCAGTTGGCCATCTCCGCGCCAAGCTCATGCCACTGACCCTGTTCAACTTGGCAGCCACTTGGACTACCAGGTCTTTATCTGCAAGGATATTTTCCAGTCAGTCAGCCCCCAACCTGTGTTGTCACGCGAGTTTACTTTATCCCATGCATGGGGATTTGTATTTGGAGAGGTTGAATTTCATTCATGTCTTCTCGGTCCTATTTTGCAGTTTGTCAAGGTATCTTTTACCAGGAAGCCTCCATTCTCCAGTGTATCAACTGCTCCCTCCAATTTTATTGAGTTAGCTAATTCTGTAACTTTACGAGTAATTTCACGTTGTTTTTCAGGCTTAAAAAGTAAAATGGAGAGAAATAAATACTTTCCCGTCTCTTTTCTCAGGTAGCATGCCTGACAGAAAGAAACTTTCCAGACTGCCGGCAGTATTAAAATCATTAAAGTGTTTCATTTTTTAAACTAATAATTTATCATATTCTGCCTTAGGAATGTTCAGAAATTCACTAAGCAACAGTTCATTCACTTAGCTTTTTTCCAAAGCTTTAGGATAGATAAAAAAAAAAAAAGTTTATCATAGTTACACAACTATAATATATAAAATATATATACACATAAAGCTGCATAAAATTTTAAATCTGTTAACATCTTTACACTAAAACATTAACATTTGTATGTTCATATGTTGCCATGTTGTTTTATGTCACAACATGTAAAATCTGTAAATTCTCACATGTCAGTTTAGGTCTTGCCGTTGGCCTTGCGGATGTTCTTTTGCTACCACTCAAAAACAAAATATCATAATATTCACTCTAGGGAACTGGACATGATGGTCATTATATAGAGTAGAAGAAATGACAAAGCATTTCTATTTAGATTTTCCCATGTATTTTCCCAATATAGACATTTGAATGATTTGCTTTGACCTGTTTTTCTATCGGATATACATTAAGGGACCTTGACACTGCTGCACGCTCTCTCCTCAGGCAGGTGAGGAAGCGTTTTGCAAACCCTGCGGCTCAGCAGCACATTACAAACCCCACGGCGCGCAGCAGCGAGGATTTCATCATAATCAAACCCGCCTTGTTCAGTCTTCCTTGCATTCTTTCCCTTCCTGTTCCCGGCTGTCTGGAGCTTTTTTCGGCAGCAGGCCTTGCAGACAGAGCTGGCTCTGTGGCGGGGGTGACCTCATCCGCACGGCACACAGCTGCAGAGGCAAGCTGCGTGCGCGGCGCTTGAAACAACACATTTCGGGGCAATTTATTTGTTCGCACATGAACAGTAAATCAGCATTCAGCACTTGCGAGTTGCGGAGGGCTCTCGCTTTGTGGGAGATGCGAGGCTTGTATTTCACTGTTAGGAACGAGGAATGAAACGCATAATCCATCTCACAAAGATAGGCGAGAAACAGCTTAGGAAAACCTAGAAAATCCTGGAATATAAACAGTTCTAGTTGGAGAGTCAGTCACTCTGCACAATGACTCATATGCCAGAACTAGACATTACACTTAAAGGGCCAAATTTCAGTTTGCATAAATACCTGATTTAACTAAAATGAAAACAAGCCAATATATATTGAAAACCTCCTGCTATTTCATCTTTCAAAGTACTTGCTACCACAGGGTTGTCACCCTCGGCCTCGCTCTCTAGACGAAGGGTATGGGCCAGCCAAGACCTCCTGGCAGGGTGCAAGCCCGAGTGCCAAGCCCCGCAGGGCACCCAGCGGCAGGTAGCGGTGGCGCCTGCAGTGCTGACCTCTGCGCTACGTGCGTGGGGTGACGGCAGCGCGGTCCTGTTGTACGCGGCCTCACCAGCCATTTAGCTGTTGTAACTGCTGAGTGGCAGCGAAGGGGCGCGCTTTCAGCACCTCCAGACTCCCAAGCCAGCGGAAACAGCTGGGCTTGCTGCCCCATACCCCTCATTTCGGGATGGGAGGGAACTGCAGGGTGCTGCACAGACACAAAGTGAGCGTTTCGTTTATTTCCAACGCTGACAAGACAAGGATCGCCGCTATTTTGGGAGGCACCATCCCAGTCTGGTTGCTGTTATGAAATACATGAGGAAACTTGCCAAGACATAGCACAGTTCACAGCAAAGAGGATTTAAACCCCAAAGCCACTGGAAGAGAGAAAGAAAAATAAACAAATTAATGCAAATGTGCTTCTCCTGCAGAATTTTCTCCAACCCTGTCACATGTAAGGTATACAGCAAAAGTACATTATTATGCTGAGGTATGAGTTAACACAGAAGACTGGCAATATTAATGTTTAAAAGTATGGGATAGCTGCGGAAGTGATACAATGTCAGGAAATATCTAAAAGGCACAGTAGTTGGACACAGACCTACAGAAATCCTGGGTATTTTTAGATGATGGCAGTTCTTAAAAATCCACTGAGGGAGGAAGGAATGAGGACAGAGAAAGGAGTTGCTGTTGAATTGAAAACCGTCAGTATTATAAAAATAATTTCAATTTTGATTTTTTTTGATGAAAGTAGAGTTCTTGGCAAGCAATTCATTTGAATTTAAAAAAAATGAAAATTTTATTTTGAAAGTCAAGTAAGATATTCAGATTATTCTGGCATGTTTGGGATTTTTTTTTAAATGTGAAATTCGGCAAAGTCTCACAAGTCCACAGAATGTTTTTGCACCACTGAATCTGCATCTTGTTACGGAAAGGTTTTCATCTTAAATATTTATCTAGCTCTCATCAGTAAGAGAGATATCTTGTCATAACGGAAAATACAGTAGCAAATTCTTGGTATTCTTAGTATCTACCCTTTTCACTGTATTTTACATAATACATGTTTTCTTCCGTTACATAGGACCTCACTAGACTAGATAATGCGTCTTCACCATATTATAACTAATTTCAAAATAAAGATTAGTCATGGCATCATTTGACCAATTATCATTTTAACATTCTGAGTGTGATGATAGATCAACAAAAAAGACTTTAATGTAAAAAAATATTGTGTGGGAAACATTTTTAAATAAAAGTTTAGATTCACTGTGGAGATGCATGTAACTCCAATTGCGTCCCAGCATCAGCACTGCATTTTTATACATAGGCAAATTATATTTGAGCCACATAGTCCCTAACTGTGCATATTGCTGCACCAATAAACAAATATGTTGTATATTTGATAATATCAAACACAGCACTGTGAATACAGTTAAACTACACTGAAATCACGGTGGATCTTTTCAGAAAAGTTTACATGAGCCAGCATCAGTAAACTCTATTTTCCCAGGGACACTGGAAAAACGAGGAAATTTCTTCAGAAAGAAAATAAAGCTGAAAGAAAAAGCTTAACACAGACATAATCTTTATCTTCACCACTGCATTTTAGTTTTCCCTAGAGGTTTCAACATGATGCTCATTGTGTAGCACTCAACTTTGCCGAGGTGAGTGATGCAGACACTGCGGCAAAAATCACTCCTCATCCTCACAATTCGCTCCATCTCTATCTTTTCTGCCAATTCCCAACAGTCACCCAACCTGAGGGACAAGGTGCATACATAGCAGGGACGTACAGCCAGCTCCACTACAGTCCCCAGCATCTCCAAGGCCTGCAGGGAAGCCACTGGGTGTTGGATACAACAGAGGCTGCTGCTGCCACCACTGGCACCAGCCGTGGGGACAAACTCCACAGCGCTGGACACAGGACTGTCAGGAGGCCAGATGGGTCCAAGAGGGGTGATGTGTTCCCACACAGTGCAGTTTGTGGCTGTACTTCTGGCTCCTTTATGTCTCCCCTTCACTGACTTTATTTCGAGATCTGCCACCGGAATCATGTTTAACCTGTTTAAGGAGTGACCTGGGGAGGCTCTGTGGAAAACGAGGTAACTGCTCCCTGTCGTCACTCAGAGTCAGCCTTGCCTCGCGCTGAGTGCTCAATGGCTCTATGTAAAAAAAAAAAAAAAAAAAAAAAAAAAAAATTCTGTTCTGTAAATTTAATCTCATATGCACTAAGCATAAAAAAAAACACAGCTTCATTCAAAATAGTGTCTCTTTACAAGCATAACAAATTCTCTGTGAAGTAAAATTACTAAATTGGTTGATTCTTTAAGAGTGCCATTATGCACAAAGAAATGTAAGAAATGCGTGTGTGTGCTTTCCTTGCATTCTTTTCTCAAAGCTGTTGGTTGTTCATGTGCGCGTGTGTAAATAAAGCTTTCGCATTCATACCCAGCCACCTCCTCTTCCTTCCCTCCCCTCCTGCCTTATTCTTCTCATACAGCTTACAGCCTTTGTTGGAAGCAGTAACCACACAGTGAGATTTGCCTCAGAAATTTCAGAAGAACTGAAATGGGGAAAAAATCCTTTTCTTCACATTTTCAAAAAAGCATAACATTTGATGCTTTTTTTCTTCTCCCATGACTGAGCACAAATTTCTGCTTCTGAAAAAGAAATAGAACTTTAAAAGGAAAGCAAAGGAATTGGAGATGTTTTCTCTTGGTAACATAAAAATAGTGGAGATGATACTACAGAGATGAGGCTGCAAAAAGGGAGACATTAGTGAGAGAACAGTTTTTTTTTATCTCAGAAAGGTCTGGGTAATGAAAAATGGGAATGAAGAATAAATTCATGATAATTAATAAAAAACAGGTATGTATGTTGAAACTATAGAGGCTTCTTTTCCCCAAAAAAAGGTGGTCTAAGAATGGACCAACTTACCCAATTGAGCAGATGAAGTTCACTGCGGGAATGGTTGTGTGTATTGCTGTTCTTGATTTGCTTCTTTCCTCTTGTCTGTTCATCCTGCATCTATTAACACTATCCTGTGTCTAATTATCCCCAACTAACCTAGATAAGCGTTTATGCATCTTGATTCAGGACAGAGAGCAAGAAGATCCTACTTTTTTATACAAAAAGAAGCTTTTTTCATTTTTGGAGAAGGGAAAGGAAAGAAAGGGGGAAAGGAGAACAGAAGGAAGAAAAGGAAGGAAGGGTGGGAGAAAATGAGTTCTATTTTATGATTTTGTAATTCTTCAGACTGGATTAAAGATTGCAGATGATAAAGCAAAGCTAACATAAAATGCTAAGTCTTTTCACGAGGCTTTTTCTTTCAATTTCTGATTGCTATTGCTGTCCTCATCACCTGAAGCAATTTATGTTCATATGGCATTTTTCATGAGATATGTAACTTTAGCCTAGCTTAAGGCTGGGCAGTTTATAAATATGTAATTGCTCCCTAGTTACCTATCAAAACTGATATAGAATCTACAATTTTTTAGACTAAGTTAATTTGTTTTCACAGTCTGGCTAATAAATCTAAAGTTAATCTGTGGCATATAATACACTAAGTACTTTTAGAACCAGAAAATTCTCTAGACAAACCTTTAAAATATAATTAGTGCACTAGTTAGGAATGATACAGCTTGATTTGAGTTAAAGACTGAAAACAAGAATGAGAAGGGATTTAAAAAAAAAAAAAGAAAGAAAGAAAAAAGTGCTATATTTTCTCCCTAAATTATGTATATTCCTCTGCCCCAATTTCATTAAGAATTCTAGAAACAATGGCTCTGGAAAAATATAATACTATTCAAAGTAGACTAATGGAAAATAATGTGAATTAAAAGAAATAATTTAAAATGTTCAAAGTCATGGCTGGATTCCATATTGAAGATAACATCCAAGTGCCTAGATGCTGTTGACTTGGACTATTATTGCACCTACTGAAATAGGTTTGGAAGGTGTTCCTGTTAGAATAATATATTTTAAATATTTATTTATTTATTATTACTATTATATTGTGCCAGAGTTATTTGGCAGGCCTTTTTACTTGTGCATTTTCCAAAATGCTTTCTAATTTAAAGAATCAAAAGTAAATGCTCCTCTTTCATAAGTAAGTCTTTCATAACCACTGCAAAAATTATGGCATTTGTACATTACCTTAATTTGAAGCACAACATATGGAGTTCCAGAGGGAAACGGAGAAATTTTGTCAGAAAGACAGCAAGAGAAAAAGCAAAAATTGCAAGTGTTCCTATATATAGTTCATGTTTGATCTACTATACTACTCTCCTGATATTCTTATAGATAGTCTATCAGGGAAGTAAAAGCACTCACAAGGCTTCCAAAGCTGTAAGGGGAACTGCAGCAACACACAGACTGTTAGGTGTTTTCATTTTTACTGTGGTAGCTATTGAGGTGCATTAACGTACACTAAGGTACATCATTATAACCACAATATATAAACACAGAAATATTTAATATTTTGTTTTCATTTACTATCTTTTCACCTTTAGATATATAGGAAAATCCCTCTCTGTGCCATAAAACAAGTACATAGGATTTTTCCCAACAACTATATCCACCAAGGATTCCTGTTGAAGTTTTGGATCCAGATTTATCCCTCTTGTAAATTTTACCTAGAGTAAAGTATTTATTCCTTGGGAAAAAAAATAATAATGGCTAGTTAAAAAAAAAATCCCGACTCTATGCCTATACTGTTATAAAAACTGGCAATAAAAAGTTTATTATTTTGGCCAAGGGTATGAAGAAGAATACCATTCATTAAGAAAGAGCCCAGATGTACATGGAGACCATATAAGGCAACAGTGCGCAACTGAGAGATGAATTGTTAAAAAAGAAAAAAACTCTAAAGAGACAGGAAGAATTTGCAGAAAGAACAGACCTCTTTTCAGAAGACTATATTCATAGGTGAAAACAGAACTTATTTTTAATTACTGGGAATGTAAGGGGATTTTTTTTTTCTGTTTTAAAAGAATAAATGACTTGCATGCTTGGGTGAACCACTTTCATTCTACAGAGCGCAAGTACCGTAACCAGTTCGGAGGCTCCGTGTCCCCACCAGCAATGCAAACAGCCTCTAAATGACGCTCAAGTCAGCTTCTTGTTTGCCTGCCTTGAGAAGCACGGGTACTTTGCAGATACGGAAACGCATGGAGCGTATGACAGCAGCTACTACGGACGCACGTTCCTGGCGGCAGAGGCAGACGGCAGGCGAGCGGCGCGGCCGTGTTGCAGGCCTGGGGGGACACGCGGCCCCACAGCGCCCGTGGGCCCTCGCAGAGCCTCCCGGCCGAGGCAGGCACTGCGGCAGGCGGCGGCCGGAGGGCTATATAAACGCCCCAGTGACAAAAGCCCTCTTGCGAAGCGGGACGAGGCCCATTCCCCCCTTTCCCGCCTCCTGGAGGCACGTGGGGTGCCGCCTCTCCTCTCGCGCGGCGCCGCGCTATGCCGTTTTCCGAGAGGTAGCCGCTTTGCCAGCTTCTATTTTTGTCAGATCAACCTGTTCCCTGGAGCGTAATGAAAATCCCTTGCCAGATCAATTTGTTGCTGAAGTTCGCTGGTTGCCAGCTCCACTCCGGGTTGTTTCATTCTGCCTGCGTGTCAGAGCCATTAGGCCGGCAAGGCTGTAACTCTCCAGTTGTTGGCAAGGGAGGCGCGGCGGGGATGCTAGGTAGCCACAAGCCAAAACGAAAACGCCTGCCCTGAGGAGGTGACACTCCAAGTGACGTGGGAGCAGAAGAAGGGATTAGCGGAGGGTGTTGTCTCCGCATGGTGGGAGCGGGAAGAGGTTTCTCGGCTCTATGTGCAGCTGAGCAAGTTCCCCAAAGCTGCCTTCAGTGGGGAAGGAGGAAGCGAGCTGGGGACTTGCTGCCGGCCCCGGGCAGACGCGGCCCAGCTTTGTCCTGGGCATCACCCGCTCCAGCCCGGCCGAAACCTGTGGTTCGCTCCACACTGCCGTTAGATGAGCAATCCTCCAATGCTAATGCCCTTGGGGGGAATATTTCCTTTTTTATTTCTCCCCCCCAAGGCAGTGTGGTATTTTATGGCGTCAGGAAGTGCGTGGCAAAGGCCAGCGTGCGAGAAGAGATGAGTCAGGCTAGGTGGGCAGCCAGGGGGAGCAGAGCTGCGGTCGCAGAGCGGCTCGGAGAGGGTCCTTGTGAGCGGCGATGCTGAGTCATGGGCGGCAAGGAGACGAAGGGAGAAGGAAGATGAAATGCAGCGTGCTTAGGATTAGCAGGAGCTGCCCATGCCTTGCATGGTCCCTTCCACCCTCTGGGGCGCTGCAGGAAATGGTCTGCCCTGGCTTTTGCAAGCAGTGGGTTGCGGCAGCTCTGCGGGCTCTCCGCTCGGTTTGCTCAGCACGCCCGGCTACGCGTGAGGACAGCGCTGATTAGAGTCGGGCAGCTGGTAGCCCTCCTCGGGATTTTTCCCCTTAGGAGCAACAACAAAAAAAAAGCTGATGTAATTCCCCAGGGCTCCGGCTTTGGTAGTGCTATTGCACAGCAACGCAGCCTCCTCGAGCAACTGTCTTTCCCAAACAACATCCCCACCCCCTCTAGGCCAGGGGCCCTTCTTGTTTCTTCCCTTGCATATGCTTTCTGCTTCACGCAAGCAAAGAAACAGGGAGAGGGAAACCAGAGGAACAAAACAGGTGATGAAATTTTCAGTCAAGGCACAGAAGGTGCATTCAGCGCTGAATGTCGGAGCGAAACTCGAGAGAGGGGGTTTTGCATTCCAGGCTCTGCCTTTTCCACCGACAGGGTGGAAGGGAGTTGGGAGGCGGCGGATGACAGACTGCTGACCCTCTGCAGCGGAGCCCCCTCCCCAGCTGCATCAGCTGCCAGACACTGTGCTCAGATCCTCTGCCTCCCTCTCCCGCACACCAAGCCATCGTTTAATTGATTCTGAAAACATGCTTTTTGATGGCACCCACAGGCCTCATAAAGGCACTACGGTTAAATTCATCTTGGCCTGAAGGCTGGAGGATCATATATCCAAGCCCTCGTCTGAGCTCCTCAAAATATGAGGCTGGAAAAACAACAACAAATCTGTTTTCGAATGAGCAGGAAAATAAATGAGCGTGCTAAGATTTTATTTAAAGAAGAGCAAACGCTGCATTCCCCTTAATATGTGACCGCTCATTCCAAAAAGCAGCGTTTGAGGAATCAAAGGAGACACTCGGATTTGGGAGGCCAATCATATTTCAATGCAAATAACTGTTTATGTACTTGCGGAGGGAAATGATTTTGCAGTACATTACAGAATAGCCTGCTGCCTCTGTGTCTCTCTTTTCGCCACCTGAAAAGTAGGTCAACAGCCCTCATAGCTTTGAAAAGAAGAAATTAGGAATACTCATTCAAAACAAACAGGATTTAATTTGAGTTGTAAACAGAAGAAAATATTAGTCTTACCTTCTGTACGTGAGATTTCAGTATACGCTTGGAAGCCAGGCACGACTGCACATTACATAGAGGTCACATCGAGAGCCAGCTGTACCCCAAATTTTCATTAGTTTGACTCAATGTGAGTACAAGTAGACACAATATGCAGCCTGCAGTGATAAAATGACAGCCTCTCTCATGTGAGGTAAAGAGAAGAAAGGACAGAGGAGCTTGGACTGCCTTAAAAACAAGGAACAATATTTGGACAAGGAAAACAGCAAGGTGGCCAAAGGATCTGCTGAACCAGCCCATCCCACCATAACTACCCAGAGTGTTTCAGCGTGTGGTCTTAAACTATTCATGGATGCTCACACCATCACAGCTGAACCCAAAGGGACAGTAATGATTTTATTTCTTGGTTTCCCTTGGAATATAAGTCCAACAAGGGCACTACGGATTTTACTGTACCAAAGAACCTGTATTTCCCTTGTGATAATATTTTTTTCTCACTTAAAAAGAATATTTCTAAAGGCAAAGATACTGTGGTTGGGAAGGCTTCTGTTTTCATCTGTCTGATAAATATTGGGCAACTTCTGGTTTCCTTCTGTCAGCCAAATTCCAGTACCAAACATGAAGCGCTTGTTATCTCATGGTGGAAAAGCTCTTACGGAACTGTCACATGCCAGCATACATTCCCAAATACATATATACACACACAATTTGACCACTACTCATGACAGATGCGCTTCCATACTTCTGCTTTTCCCACTACTCTGTTGAAGAAACTTTTCCTTACTTGAGCAGAGGACTTTAGGACCCTCTTCTTCTGGCCTTCCCCACTTCATTCCATTACACAGTAACTGCTCAAAAGATACAAGATGGGGCATGCATTAGTGAGGCAAATCCAATAATAAAACAGCAAATAATGTACAATGGAATCATTCTATTTTGTTTAGCTATAAAATGAATTTTTAGCCCTCAAAAAAAAAAGTATTTGGTGACTATGGTTGGAATTGCAAGCGTTAGTGCTCCTTGTAATGTGTCCAAGTGATTCTGGTGAATCCTCGTCAAACTACAGCAGGCTTTCCATTTGGATTTTCTCCATTATTAGGTCTTATTTTCCTGTCAGTTTGCCCATTTTATCATGGGATTCTTTCAGGCAACAGACTGGATAATATACCTCCAGCAGCAGAAGAAATCAAACAGTCTATAAAAATAAAAATATGTTTTAATATTTTTTCCCTCAAAAGATGATTTATTAGAATGTATAACATCAATGTTAGGTGCATGATGGTCATTTCAGTTTTCTCAAACATATAAAAAAGTTTTGCTTTTCTGTATTTTCTTCTTTAAAAGACTTGATTCGCTGAAAGGACCGGTATTTAGGACTTTAAACGTGTTAAAGGAAAAGCTAACTTGACAAATTTAGCAGTGATGTGAGTTGGGGGTGGAGCTGCATACGAAGTTTAAACCAGTAACCAAAGGGGTAGACGTTAACATTTTTCCACCAGTGCCACTCTAAGACTCAACGGGTATTCCAAAAGCTCTTAAATCACACTGATACTTCCCATGGGCTAAACTGATGCCATGTTAATTAAGGACATGATTACAGCCTAAATAAGCACCAGTTTACACCAAGCATGAATTTTATAGTCCTCTTTATTTGCTTTTGCTGAAATACTTTTCCTAGTGTTCTGGGATCACAGTCACTTCTTGTATTAATCCGTATAATTTTCTGAGATGACTGGAACGGCATTAGGATAGGTCAGCAGAGAATTTGGCCCTCTGCATGTATCCTAATTCCACATCCCCGTGAAATACCACAGCAGTCACATCAGTTTGACTTTTGTACTTGGAATGAGTTTCACAGCACACTCTTGCAGCGCAGCTTCCTACCCTCATTTACTCCACTATATAATTTCGCTCAGACCCTCCAGCGAGCCTTGCTTGAATCTGTTTACTCCAGGCAACACTTGACAGACTTCAGCTGTTTTGTTTTAATTTACTAAACATTCAGGAGAATCTCAGCAAATGCAAGTCATGATTGATGCATTGATACCACAAAGAAATGACATATATATATATATATTTTTACTGACGTTGCAGAGGGCACTGCAGTTCTATCACTTCAAGGAAGGACTCACCAGAGTCCTCCAGATGACTGGCAACTCCAAATACTGTTTTTTTCTTGTCAGGTCCTTCTGGATTGATGTGGGAGGCCACAGTGCAGACAGCTGGCGAGAGTTGAAAGATTTTTGCACTGCACAGCGCAACTGGCATAAGAAGATTACTGTTTTATAGCTATGTGTAAGAGAAGTTACCCAGAAGAATGATGAGCTGCAGACTTTGCTGTGTTTCAGCGAAGGAAAGATGGGATTTTGCTTTAAACTCCCATTAGCTAAACTCCTACAGCAATTCAGGTGAAGCCGTTCCACGAGGGATTCCCTGTTCTTAAAGCACAACGCGCTGCAGCACGTCTGTACCACCGCCATCTGAGATAGACTGGTGTTAATGGCAACCACTACACTACTTACATCAACCTTTCCAGGGCGTCTTCCCTTTCACTCTTCTCCTTGGAGATTTGGAGGGAACCACTCTAACATTTAAGCATATCCCTATGAATATAAACATCAGTTATTGACTGATTAGACCTTTTTTTTTTACAGTAGTCACGGCTTAGGCAGTAGATGGCTATGGCATGGAGAGCGCTACAACAGGCAGTTGCAGAGGCGTGTGCTTGCTTCTGCTGTTTTGTTTCGCTTTTAAGCACGTATAAGTCAGGAGATTTAAAATGACGATTCTTAAGGCTGTGAACTGCCGTGGCCCTTAGCAAGAGGACGTGAATGAGAGCTGGATCAGCTCCCATGCCCACTGGAGAGCGGGGAAACAACTTGAGAGGCTTTGGCACAAGGGTGGGATGATGTCGCTGAATTTGGCCTTCCGTGATTACAAGGAGATCACAGACCAGTTTCCTCTTTTCATTTCAGAGCCATTTTGAAGCTGTGCGAGCACGAAACGACATTTTAAAGCCTGCACGCCTAAGTAACTGGCGGGGAACGATGGAATCAACAGCGTTTCATATTTGGGGCTGGGCATGGATAAGGATGCCTGCAGTACCCCCAGGCTATTACTTTGCACACCAATTTCCAGCTTGGATTGAAATTTTGTCATTCCGGTCAGGGCATGCTTACATCTCGATGCCTTTTAAAACTTCATGCTAGCGCACAAACCTTCATTATAGCAGAACGAGGCAAATGTGCCTACAGAGGGGGAAGAGCTGTGCACATAACACGATAAACACTCCCAGCTAAAATCTGAATGAAAACCTAAAAGTCTGTCATTTTTTAAATATGTCCGCAACCTTTATTTAAACAACAGCGAAAACAAAACCCTCGCGCTGGCTAATGAACACTCCCTTCACCTTCATTCTTTCCCTTCCCCCTCCGTGTTTTCCTTTTTCGAGCCTCTAATTAGGCCCGGGCGCGGATCGCCCGCGCTCGATTTGCAGCCACAGAACCTGACACGTTTCAGCGCCGTCCGCCGAAGCTGAAAAGGAAACTGTAAATTTATACAGCCCGGTAAAAATATTTGCCATTTGCATCGTAATGAGGCCTCCCCTCCCCCCTCCGCCCCCGATCCATGACCATGCAACCATCTGCATGCATGCATGTCCATGCATGCGTGTAGCAGACACACGGCGCCAAGCCTGGACAAACGAACGCGAGAGGTGCTCCTGCGTCCTGCCTGCCTGCGCTGTAGACTAGAGTATACTCCATTCTGGTTGGTAGGCTTT
>JAWLRI010001097.1:1745676-1773130 GCA_034781795.1 Crypturellus tataupa
GCGGCGGCCGTGGGGGCTGCCCCGGCGGCGCTGGGGCCTCTCGCTGGGTGCCCGGCTCTTGGCAAGAGGCTTCACCGTGTTGCAGGCACCTGGCAAGAGGCTTCACCGTGTTGCGGGGCTGCCCACCTGCCTCTGCTCTGCGCTGGCGCCAGGGCTCCCCCAGTACCAGAGCTGGACACACAACACCCATTTGTGGCATAAGGAAATGTCCCCGCTGCCCGCCGGGCCCCTTCAGCAGCGGGGGAAGCCCTGCCCCCGCTGGCGCCTCCATCTTGTCACCCCGAGCGGCCCCCGAGGGGATCCTGCGGGGCACGGGGGCTGCCCCGCTCCCCACAGCCCCCTCATGGCTGCGGCTCCTGCCGCGAGCCCTGGGCAGGATCCCGGGCACGGAGGTGGCCTCCGGCCCCTGGGGGAGCCAGGCTGGAAGCGGGCGTGCTTGGAAGCGTAAGAAAGGTGTGGGGTTATTCCTGGCTTCCCTGTGGGAATGGAAACGGGATGAAAGCCCCTCGCAGGCTCTCTCCCTGCCCGCTGCCTCCTGCTAGAGCTGCGTGGTCAGGCGTAACCGCTGCACTGCGAGGCCTGACCCACCGAGAGGGGGGAAAGCACACTATTATATAACTGTTACTAAGTGAAGAGCCCTAATGCCCATTCCTCCCTTTGCCCTCGAGAAAACTTTCTTCTCCCTTCCCCCCCGCGCTCCATCTTTTCCGGGCTTAATGATCAATTAAACAAACCCTGGCTTTAAGTCACCTTCCGCGCACTTCCTTTCCCTTCCCTCCCCCAGCCCTCGCGCTCGGAGCCGGCAGACATCTGCCTCTCGCCGCCTCCCTTCGAACCCCTTCCCTTTGAGCGCTTGGTCCAGGCAGAACCGTAGCAGCTGGGGGAGACCTGGGGCCGGGGGGAAACCTGGGCCCCGGGGACACGGCGCTTCCCGGGCTGATCCCTGTCCCTCGGCCCCGCTCGCATGGTGGCGCGGGTGAAAAGGTCAAGGGAAACAATCGCAAGGCTGCTTGAGCCTCAATGGCGCGCCAAATAAACCCGTCCCGGCGACTGCGAGGGAGCCTTTCATGGGAATTTCCACCTCCGACTGTATGGGAGCCGGGGGCATCCGCAGTTATTTCGAGGGGGTGACGCTCGGGCTCCTCGGAACGCCCCTGTTTGAGGACGCGTAAAAGGTAGGGAGGCCCCAAGCCTGGCTGAACTCAGCGGAGCCACCTCTCAATTTCGCAGTTATAATACTGTTTCCACCGTTTTTTGAAAATTATTTCTGACTTACGACGTCGGCTCTTAAAATCAAGTCAAAGAAAAAGCATACAGGCCTGGCTCATGTATGCTTCTCACACCAAACGCCCAGCTGTGTCTCCATGTAATGGAGTTACTGCTGATTTATGCAAGTCTATGTGAGAGCAAGCGTTCCCTAAGTAAGTTTGCCCAAGCAAATAAAACATCATTTCAGTGCGGATAGTTGCCTGGTAGTCATACGCACCAGAACTTTCTTTGAATAAATACATTTTGTTGGTCCCGCAGTGTTACAGCTTGAGAAGTGTTAACCGACAAGCCAGCATCTTTGTAAAGGAAGGAGTCTCACAACAAACAAACTTCCATGCAATTGAAAATTCATTAGAGCTTTTTAAAGAAAAAAAAAGTTAAATATTTTCATAAAATATTTACTGCATTTTTTCAAGTATTAAAGCATGTCTTTTAGAAAGCGTCCATTTCTGAAGGCAGGAAACGGATGTGTTTTACTCTCAGGTTTTCACCTAAATCTTTGCTCCTTTTTGCCCTCTACTTTCGGTAAGAAGCCACGGTGAAAAAAATAAAGGTTTTCAAAACTGCGCTAAAATAACCACTTGGCGTTATGTACCCATTCAAATACACGCTAGCCCTTTGAAGTTGGGTTTCCCATGGCCAGCGTGGCTACCCCTGTACCAATCAAAACAACAGGGGGAGTGCTAGGGAAAGGGAAACCATGAGAGCACAGAGTGGTTCCTTGCTTTGCCATCTCATTTGCCTGGGTCAGGGCCTGATCTACCGGTTATACTGGTTGTAACTGTGAAAAGAAAAAAAAAAAAAAAAGAAACAACCTTCAAATCACCCCTGTATGCAGGCAGAAGACTTTGAGTAGATGTCGTTATACCCCATAGTTAAAATAGGCTGGTATTTGCCAAACTGTCACAGTGAATGCAGGTTGGGTGTATTGAGACCTAAAAAAAAAATCTACATTGGCATTTGTAAAGATTCATACTGGCAGTCTGAACACCATTCTGGAGCACTGGTAACAACAACAAAGTCCTTTGGATGTAGGGAGTTTCAGAAGGATTTGATGGAGAGGTTGCTGCAAAAACTGAAGAGTCTAGTAGGCAGAAGCAGTACTTTGCCAGTTGAAAAGTTGATGAAATCAAGGCTCTTTTGGTTAACACTCAAAATGCAGTAGAAGATATTTCATAACATCAGAATATTTCATAACATTAGAATGCCTGAGCACAGATGCAGTCCATGTAGATAATTTGTAGATCAGTTGTAATACTTTTTTTTTTTCCCTAAATTTTGTTGCTTAAAAACTGAGTAGATATACCAGAAGATCCTGAAATAATAGAGGCACGAAATTCTGAGAATATTTTTCTGAAATACGAATACGTGAATTGCTAGTATTCTAGTTTTTTGTTGTTATGACACATCTGCTATTGCTACAGTCATGCACGAAAGCCTAACACACATAAAACATTCATGATACCAAGAAAAGTGCGTTAACCGCAGGATAATGCTGACAGCTTTTTTAGATCCTGCGATTAGACACTACATTTCTGAAGGCAAATGGAAATATTGGGTAGGTTCATCTTTAACTGCGAAGGTCAAAGTAGGCCATTGCGCTTCATCTTGTGTCCTGACCCATCCGCAGCCTCTGGCTGTATCTCTCTTTCTGTGCGGAAGAACAAGTCTGCTTGCTGGAAATCCTTTGGGGAAGTCACGTGCTGCTGAAAGCAGCACTAAGGAAAGCGCTGCAGGGCACGCCGGAGTGCTTGCCGAGACGCGGAGCCTCCTGGGAATATCGCGAGGGCCGGGAATAAAACTGTGTTTCAGCGGTAGGTCACCCCACCTACGCGGGTCTTGATTTGAGGGAAATTCTGGTCAAATCCCAAAAGAATCTGTCTGTCATCAAACCTCACTGCTGCGTAGGACGGCCACTTATGCAGTCTGTTACTTCGTTGTTCTGTTCTTGAAGATGGTTCTCTGTCCTACTTAAAGTGAAAAGAATATCTGTATAATAATTTGAACAGAAAAGCTGATTATCTGTCTGGGAGGCAGTGCCCGCCATGTGTAATTGTGGAACAGAGAAGATGCCTCGGCACAGAAAGGGCCAAGCTGCCACAGTCGCGTGTCACTGCTGCTCATCCACGGCTAGAAGGAAAATAGTCCCTTCCTCCTTACTGTTGCTATGGGAACTTTTCCCAAGTTCTTGCAACTCTTATTTCAAGACTACTGGAACAATGAAGAACGTTGAGGGAAAAATATTAATCTTCATGCGCCGCATTTTAACAAATACCAAGTTTTATTTAAAACGGCATAGCCATTAGCTCTTGCCAGCTCTTGCCTAATTACTGTTGCATCGAGTATGGTGGCTTTCCAAGAATTTTGCTGAAGTTCCCCGCAGCTCTGTTGCTCATCCATTTGGGTCACCTACTGAGTTACATTCTGCCTTGTGGTAAAGCAAATTCCATGTGTGTTTCCTCATGATGGTGCAATTAATTTATTTACTCAAGCAATTTGCTGAAACATTAGAATAGAAAGGCATATGGTGTGAACTAGATGAACAAGTCAGAGTCAATTTGTAACTTTCAGCAGTGCTAACTTATTATATATGGTACCCTCCAATTGATTTGCTTTTGGACCTGACACTGATCTTTAATGCATTAACCTCAAGAAATCTGGACTTTAAACATGCATGTACTCTATAATGGCACAAGGAATTTTTTTTTGATGCAGTGGTCCCTTAACCTTTGTGCAATATGGGCCACATTTTCAAATGTACAGCCTTCACCTATGAAGTATAAAATTCATGTAATCCCCGTGTACAAAAGCTGATATTTTGCAAATATGAATCAGTCACAGGTTATAATCAGGGCACTTGTAGGGTTTTGCTCAAGGGGAAATTGAATTTTTTTTCTTGATCCTTTTTTTTTTCTAGGTTGACCCCTGTGACAAATTTTTCTCGATTCTTGTTTTTTTTTCTAGGTTGACCCCTGTGACAAATCTATGAACATTTTGTAACTATTTCTTCTTAACATTAGTAATAGTAATGTATGCGCCTTTTTTTGCAATTTCATGAATATGCCTAGTATTATCATCACAATACTGACGTCTCAAACTGAAATGTGTTCATTTTTCACTGTTAGATTTAGGGGGGGTATAAAGAAGGAGGGGTTTTTGTGTTTTCAGCTTTTAGATGTTCCCTTAAAAATGCTTTCTTCTTGTAGAAAAAAAAAAAAAAAAAGGAGGCAGGAGAATTAATTTGTAATACAGATAAAACTGTAAGGGAGAAGTATTGAATGTGAAATCACACTGTTACTAACCAGAATTTCAGAGGTGCAGGTGTGAAAAGAGAATTCACGTTACCGGAATCAGAATGTGTGTGATTCTTTTTTAATGAGTAAAAATGGAAAGCTCTATATTAATAGAGCTTAAATGTAGAGTGCATGGTTTTATGCCAGCGAGTATCTGAGAAAACACTCTTCCCAGCTGCTGGGCTGCAGTCTCTGAGGCTTGTGTAGAGGGTTGCTGTGAAGATTGGAAAATTATACCCCTCAGCTGTGGTTTGCATAGGTGCACACATCATATTATTCCTTGGCTTTCTGCCATTCCTAAATTCAGACAGAGTGAGAAACACAAGGACCTTCCCTCCCGTTGTTTCAAAGGAAAAGAATTCTTACCCTCCCCGTATCTGTCTGCTCTGAAGCAGGGCACAGAGCGCTTGATTGCCTCTCCTTGGCATAATCCCACTCAAAGGGAAATTAAAATGGAATTTCGCTAGGAGACCTGCTGGAGAGGAATGGAGAGCGCCTCGCTGCCGCTGTGGAGAGCGGCACTCCAGGCCGCCTGCCCCGGAGGGCTCCCACCATCCAGGAGGCTGCAGCCTGTGGTGGCCACGTTACTCCCCCGCCACTCCACGCAGCTGATGCACATTTTAATCAAGCCATTCTGGAGTGTGTGGAAATGTAATTAAGGATTTAATTTTTATCCTCAGCACTGGCGCTTCTCGTGGGTCTTCGTCTCTGGCATCCCCCATTTGTCGTCCAACATGGATGGGTTGGTCGAGCAGCAGCTACACATGCTGATAATCATGCGTTGGGGTGAGGGGAGGAGAACAGTCTGGTTGCACTTCATGGAGAAGAGGAAGACAAGGGGAAAATTCAAAATCCCGATATTGCCCCACTTCTCCCCAAAATGTTATACACCTGTAAATGTGCCCACATGTCTGACAGCCTGTCTCCACGGACTGCTTGCTTCCCTCTCCCCTGAGACACCAGATGTCTCAAGCAACTGGGGAGAAAGCAGCCAGCTCTGTGCAGCAGTTGCTTCACCGCTTAACCATTACATAGCCGAAGAGAGGAGAAAGTACAAACAGCCCTTCGCCCTAAGGGCACAGAGGTTGGGCTGTGAAACTAGCTTGGAGAGGCAGAGAAAAGGGAAAATGAAGCTTAATCCACAGTGGCAATTCAGATGCACATATTTTGTCTTATCAAAGATGAACAACACTCCTGCAGACTAGAGCATCAACCTGACGGCTTGTACATAGAGTTCGGCTGAAACCAAGTAAAACATTTTTGCTGGAAAGGCAGAGATTGAAAGGCCTGTGAAGCTAAATTAAAAAGAATTTCATTCTTGTTGTGGTAGCTGCTGTAAAGTCCCAGCAGCTTATATTTTCCGTCTGCTTTTTTTTTTATTATTATTATTCTAAAAGTGATGGGGATTTTCCATGATCAAGGAGCAGTACAGATAGAGGTGGTTTCAGGGCAGGATTTTTGGGAGCATGGCTTCAGCTAGCCTCACCAGCAAATAGCCCATCAACTGTAGTAGAAAGCAAATTAAACCCGTAATGAGTGCCTTTGAGAACACCAGAACACCACTTAGGCTGATATTTAATTTCTGCCAGTATTGATGCTGCTTACATAGTTTTGCGGGGGTTTTTTAATACCAATCATCCTTTGGTCTGTTTACATATTGCTTTTTTACCACCAATAAGAGAGACTTGCCTCATCTAATCCTATTCCTTACCCATTCTAACTTCTGTAATAAAGGTTTCTCATCATGCAGGCTCATCTGCTATTCATTTGCTTTTGTTGTTATTGGATTTTTTTTCACTTACACTCAAAGAAAATTTTGAAATGCATTCAAGAAGTAATGGGAATTCGAATTTCAAATGGAAAATGTGTCAAGAAGTGAAGGCATACTCTTAGAATGCTGCTTGAAAATGTGATAACTTTTTAAAAAGTTTTCATAAATTCTGGGAAAAATTTAAATATATATATTTTCCCATGAGTTTCACACTGAGAACACTCTGATCTCCAGTTGTTGAACACATACCTTACATCCCTACAAGCAAGGGTTTTTCATACTGTAACCTTGTCCCTGCATATAACTGACAACAAGTTCTAAATTTGTATTAGATCCAAGTTGGAGGCACTTCTTGCTTTAAGGCTCTGAAGTGCTGGAATAGCTCAGATTACTTGTATTTATTTTGTGACTCTCTGTTCGTACTTTGAGTCAGCAAAACAGGAAATGTCAAAGGATTGTTGAGGAATGCTCCAGGTGTAATATATGGGTAGAAACAAATTCTCATCTAGTTCGTGTGTTAAGAGTCTCTGCTGGATTCAGGATATAGTGCTAAAACTGAAGGACGTTTCAGGTATTCTCCAGATAAAAGAGAGATTACAGTTCAGAGAGCAAACTAATTCAAGGGCAGACAGATGTTTTTTAAAAGGAAAATACACACAGGAAAGTCTTACTTCAATTACCAAACTGTAAGTTAACTAGACTTATGTATTGGCAAGGAATAGTTTTTTATAATGATCTAAATGCACTAGAGATCATCAGGCAAAGCAGCTTTCTAGATGAATTGGGATTTGGGGGTTATGGGGTACTGTAGATCTCACAGAAATGGTTTAAATTGTAGTTTTGACCCAGATTCACTCACATAATTATTTCAAAATTAACATGAAGTAGGTCTATGACAGGCAATTCATGGATTTATGTTGGACTGAGATCATAATGTTACTTGTGGTCTATCTCCATTTAGACTAGCACTGAGGTTTGTTTTGAATAAGAGGAGCTGGGAAAATATGAACAACAACATGATCAGCAACAGAAAACACCATAAAAAATATTACTGTTTTTGTTCTGGAAACAGACTCAGAAGTCTACAGTCTCAGAAGTCTATATGAAGTCATATATTTGCATGCAAATATGATTTTACAAGAAATAAAGAGTATCTGCAGTGCTCCATCAGTCATCTGGACTATGGGTCAGCCATACATAGTCTATGCATGATATCATTTATTTTGAAGTAACAGGACTTCAGCTAACCCAAGGGCAAATTTCTAAATACTTGGATTCATAGAACATATGAAAAAAGAAATTTGCTGTAATGTCCTAATTTATAGCACTTAACATTTGCAGATTGACTTTTTTGTTAAAATTCTTTATGTTCAATTAGGTGAATTTGGTAGTATTGTTATTTTGGTCTGTTTATCAATCACTACAAGTGATGTCTTTTCTGGGTATTCTCTCGCAGCTGTAAAATTGATCAGTGAGACTTCTTAAGTTGTCATAAGTAAATTATCCTATACTTTTGTTTTTTTTTTTTTTCCTCTCATCTATTTCAGAGCCTTTAGAAAAAGGTGACAACACTAAGGAGCTGAGGACATAGGAGCTAGGCCTGCACTGCAGGATAGCATTTCTGCATTCCCATGATCATCCCACTAGGTCATCACCCTTAATGAGTGAAGGTAAAGTGTCTACAGGTTAGTAAAGATTCTCCCCTGCCTTTAGAATAAAGAAATTTAAATACTTCCTCTGCCACTTATTTTCTACATAACATGTAGAAATTAGAATTAGCTTCCAGGACTCAAGCTTCATTTCTTTAAGGTCATATGTTCATTCCCAGTCTCTGAACCATTCTTAAATACTGTGTGTGAAACTCAAGGCATATAACTTAAGTTTTTAATTTATTTCCTAAGAGAGAATCGCCTGAGAATCATCTTGCCTGAGCCTCTTTGAGGACTGGATTGTAACATCTCTGGTTTGCATCAGAACTACTAGGCAGATACACACCACAAGGTGTGACCCACAGTCCTTACCTGCAAGGCATCCTGACCAAAACATCCGTTAGAGCACTCTGTGGGGGTCTCCCCAGTCAGTTACTCAGGGTTTGGGCTTTTCTTTAGCTTTTGTATGTTTGTTTGTTTGTTTTGTTGTATGTGGGTGGGGTTTTTTTTGAGGGGGACAGTAGAAGAGCTGATTGGGGAAGAGGAGAATAGTGTTGTTAAGACTAGGAAAGTACTCTGGCTATTTAGATATTGCTGCTGTATCTGTTCTCTATCAATGAAATGGAGAAAAGTGCAATTTTCTGTATATTCAAATAGATATATTTGTGGCATGAGGATAATTCCAATGAATATTGCAGGGAATTCAGTTGCTATGTGCTTCAGCTCTGTGACTTGCCCTGAGGGCCATATCAAGCTTTAACAGCTTAACTGTGGAATGGCTGGCCTCCTGTCATGCTTCTTTCTCTTCCATCGCCTCATCTAGGCTAAAACTATCGCAGATCCCTGGAGAGAGCCACATGCAAAGGCAAAGGAAAGATGTATAAAGCCCGGGTTTCTTTTTTTTTTGTTTCCCTCAGATCTGATATTCAGCTATGTGTGAATTACTATCACTTGATTAGTTAGATTTGTTTCTGCTGTCCTTGTGCAACATTCAGTATACTTGCACAAGTATACTTGCATAATGATAATCTTAAGAAGGGTTCAGATGCTCTCTCTCATAAGGTCTCAGTAATATCATAGAATTACAGAATCATTATGATTGGAAAAGACCTGGAAAATCATCAAGTCCAACTGTAAACCCTTCAACATCCTGGCTGCTAAACCGTGTCCCTAAGCACCTCATCTACACGTGCCTTGAACACTGCCGGAGTCGGTGACTCCACCACTTCCCCAGGCAGCCTGTTCCAATGCTTCACTGCTCTTTCCACGTAGAAATTCTTCCTAATGTCTAACCTGAACCTCCTCCGGCGCAACTTGAGGCCATTTCCTCTTGTTCTGTCTGTAGTTGTTCTGAAGAAGAGATTGACCCCCACCTCACTACAGCCTCCTTTCAGGTAGTTGTAGAGAGCAATAAGGTCTCCCCCAAGCTTCCTCTTCTCCAGACTAAATAACCCCAGCTCCCTCAGCTGCTCCTCGCAAGGTCCATGCTCCAGCCCCTTCACCAGCTTTGTTGCCCTTCTTTGGACTTCAGGCTCGATTCATCAAAAGGCTCCCACTACCTCTCTTTAAATATTTATTCCCATTTTGTTTGGCATTTTTCTCAAATGAAGTTTAAACCTTCTGGAGCCAGACCATAGGGTTAGCAACTGGAAAAGGGAGTGGGAGAGAGAAAGAGATCTTTATATTGGTGGATTTGTATCTTTGCTCATCATTGTATATTTTGATGCAGATTTGCTATTAAGAAGGGTTTATAGTCAACAACTTCAATCTGTCAGTCTTGATCTTTCTCTTCTGTGTTTCCTGAAGTAATAAGTAAACTTGCGGAGTAATGCATGTGAAGCAATCAAGACTCAAAGACACTATATGCTAGAGGTGCTCATTCTCTCCTTCACAGGTTTCCTGTTGTTTCCAGTTTCCTTTCTTGTGGGACAGTATTATCTCTGTTACATGGCTGAATTTGTGTCTGTTCTCTTGCACGAATATTTAGCGCAGATATGTTTGTTCCTGTATTTTTATGCAGATGTATGAATTCACCAGCCTTGGTGAGGGAATTGGGATTCATAGTGCAGGCAGTAAAGGAATACAGTTGAAATGATAGAATTCACTCATGTAGCAAATTAGCTGCTTGTGACAATTTGACCTTAAGTAGATGCTTATTAAGAAGCAGATATGCTAAGTTAAAAGTCCAATTACTTCTCCAAAAACATCTGTATTTTGCAAATAAGATTTCTGTGAAGAGCTCAGATCAGTCCTATTGTCTTTACTCTGTCTCAACAAAATGCTGCAAGTTGGTTACAATATTTTTAAAGAAAAGAAGGGCAGTTATTGCCCCCAAACACCCACCTTATAGTTACGTGGTTTCTGAGCTGCATCACTGCTGTTCATGGCTCAGTTTCATAAACTCCTCAGTGAGAAAGCTCAACAATATTTAATTAGCCTGGTCCTGCTGGGTAATACTCCAAGCACCCTGCTTGCCCAATTAAGACAAAGGTTACATGATCTTGTAGTTAGTGTTTCTCTATACTGAGCTTGCAGTTTTAAACTAGAAATGCAAAACATTTCTCTTTGCAACTCTTAGTTGTGCGATACCTAAATAACAAAAAGCGGATACAGAATAAAAGAGTAAGGAATCCTTTTCAAAAAATGTTAGACATTCTCATGATGCACAGGAGGCTCAGCTAGACAGCCTTTTCAGGTTCAGGATATATTCTGTTGCAATAAAATAAGAAAAAGATGACTTCAGATTTAATAATAATAATATGCCTAAGAAAAGACTCTTCAAGATATATATACTCTCCACTGAAATGAACATAAGAATTACTATGGATAGAAAGTACCTCAGTGGTGCATCTTACTAGGATAGGGAAAGGGAGGAACCGCTTAGCATTTGTACATTTCTCTTCTTGCCCCAGTATTATTTTTGGCTTACACAGAATTAAAAATTATGGTATACCAAGCAGCACAATGCAGTTTTTGCAAAAACTTTTCTTTCATTTTAGTATGGGGAACTAATTGTCTTACTTATCCACATGGTAACCCTGAAAATCTCCCTTGCAGTCTAAAAGATCTTCCCATGCAGAAGGGAGACTGTAGAAGTTGCACTCATTAGAGGAAAACTGTAAACCTGCTCTCCTCTCTCAAGAGGAGACTGTGCAGCAGACAGGAACACTTTGCTTTTGCCAAGAGACAATTTTGCATTCAGCCTCCATTTTGCTATTATTATTCTTCCATCTGTGAACTCCTGATACCATTAGAGAATCTCAAGGTAAACTTCTTTATTTGTTACCTTAAAATGTGAGATCTTTTACTCTCTTTCACTATTCAATAATACAGTTAATATAAAGTCGTCATTTTCTTATCATGCCGGAAAAGACAGGTAGGCTGAAATCCTGTTTTCTTCTGTGTCAGACTCCCTGGTCACTAAGAGGAAAATCTATAACGTATGAGATGTGCACTGTATCTGGAAGCCAGACCCAAAGAGATAATTAGGTGACAGCTCCAGTAAGGTTTCATGGCTTAAGTTCAATTTAATATTGAGCTTAATGTGGGTCAATTTGATTTATGAATGAAAGATCAAACCAAGAAAAATCAGTAAAATATAAAATTCTATTGTACATATAAAAGCTATTTCCAAACAACTGTAATAGTTGCATATATATAGAATATCAATGGCATGGAGCTGCTCGTCAGATCTTAGAGAAGCATGCTGCACCAATATTTACATGGAAAATCTCAAAGGGAAGTCATATTGCTTTCAATAAAATCCAGAAGATGCTAGCTTCACACAATAAAAGGAAATTGTGTTGGGTGTTTTCAAAACACAGTTAGGACTGTGTTTCGAAAATATCTGTGTATCTGAAAATAATATATCAAAACCTGCTGTACATTTTTTATTTTATCCAGAACATATCTAGAGTATTCTTTTACACCAAGATTTTTCTTAATGCAGATGTGTGTTGCTAGCTGTGCTTCATCCTGAGAGTCCCTCTTCTGGGGATGAGGAGTTGGTGTGGTCGCTGTGTGGTGTGCTGTGCTGGGTGGTGTGCATACACACACGTGTGTGGAAGAGACGTGTGTGCCTCGTCACACTAGCAGGAACGTGGCAAGACAGCTAAAACATAGGTGTTGGCATGGCCATAAGCAAGGCATGCCGCTACAGTCCTGCGTTGTGCAGATTCCTTTGGTCATATTGATACCTACCTTTGCAATTACTCTTACGTGAAGCCACAAGCAGGCTGGCAACATTGGAAAGGTCAGGAGACATTTGCATTAGGGAACAGCTGGGGATTTATTGTCGCGAGGGCTTATGCTCTATAAAAGCTGCGTGACTGAAGTGGGAAATACTTAAACTATCCTTTCATGGTGGATGTAAAACTGGATGACTAATACTGGAAGAGTGCAGAGTCACTGTTTTTCAGCAAGCCTCTGAAGTGAAGAAAAGCTGTTCAGATTATAATAGGATCTTGTCTATTCTAAGAATGCAAAAGCATGCATTCTTTAAAGATTTTTATCTGTACTTTCTCCACTTGAGTATCTGACAGTTAATTATCTAATAAATAAAAGACAAAAATGTGTTAAGCAGATGACTGAAGGATAAATATTAAGGTTATAGGTAAAGTTATTAACAGCTCTCATATGGGAGGCAAACCAAAATCCTACTTGCACTGGCTTTCACAACCTCAAGCAAAACGCTATCCAAGGAACTTGTAGGAGTGATATCCGCTGCTCAGCCATTTGGAGCTAAGTGCAGGAAGGGCAGTTACATAACTGTTTTCCCTTTTAAATGCCTAAGCCTGCTATTTAGACAGAGCTAGCAATTAAAAACTCCAGGCTGGTGTCTAAATCACCTCAACACATATGGCTACATCTATACTAGCAGCTTTAACTGTGCCAAGGAAAGTGACACTGCGACTCAGTTGTCTATCCTGTTATATTGTGAGATGGGTCTTTTTTGGACCCCTTTTTTGGAATCTGGGCACACCATTTCTCTCCACAAAATTTACCTACCACAGCCAGGGGAACTTTGCACAAGCCAGAGACAATTCCCTTGGAGCATTGCTGTGGTTACCCTCTTTGGAGACACAAACATCTCAGCCATATGAATCTGGGTATGGCCACAGTGTCAAAAAATAGTTTCAGGTATATTTAATCTACTTGTAGGGACACAGCATAGATATGTATGGGCTGCAAATATCCCATGTGTTCCTTTGTGCATGTCCTTGAGGCATGTGCAAATTAGCAGCTAATTCCTGATCGATTTTGGAAACTGGTGGCTTGATCCAGTGAAGAGGAGCATTGTCCAGCCCTATATCAAATACTTAAAAAGAAAATTTACTGCAGAAATGAAGTGACATGAGCCTTCGTGTCCCACAATGCAAGCAGCCCCGCTATGGAGGTTCCTGGAAGTCTCAAAGAACTGAGTGTTAGATGAAGGGTCATCAGGCCTCAGACTAACTTGTTGCCGATAACAACAAAAAGCATGGAAGTAAAAAATAAAACCCAAATAAATTTTTTTTTTTGTTTTTCTAAAAAGTCTAATATCAAAATTGATATTACATTTCTTTTTGATACTTCAAAATATTTTTACTCTATTATTCATTTTGATGCATGCAGTCAGGCAAAGGAAAAGCTTCTTTCAGACAACTCAGAGGGTGCATGTACACTGACCACTTCATTTCCTAAAAAGAGTGGGATTTTACCTATGTTTTGACTACCAAGACTACATTTAGTTATATAAATAAGTTGCACTTCTTTCAAAAATGTTTAGTGCTCTTGAATCCTACTGCAGTCATGTTCCCACATATTAAAAATGCTGGACTAGAAAAAAATTCCAAGCAGTGTTTAGTAGACAAAAGCCTAGAGGTTTTGTTTACAGACTCTTTCACAGAAGAATAACCAAACTCTGTAGAGAGCTGCTACTCCACTTACTTGCTAGCCTTATTTTGACAGCTTTTGCTAGTCTGCCCTACTTGGAAAAGGGTGGGTTGATGTGGAAGCCAAAAAAGTGAAATCATATTTACCGTCAAAAAATAAGTGTGTTTAAGCTTTCATCTGCCACTAGCAAGTAATCAAAGATGGCAGTGGTAGCAGCCCTTGTAGTTAACCCAGTGCTTGTTCATTAAACGGCAGGGGGTACCCAGAGTGTTTATTTCAGTAAAAACAATTAAACATATATTTTTTTTCAGTGTTAATGATTCCCTGTTGACAGAGCTGAAAAGGGAGTGCTTCTTGAGTTTCCAAGAGTGATTATTAAAGAGAAATGACTGTCAGCCTTGTAATCTGGATGAGTGCCAAGCAGACCAAAGGTAATGAGATAGGGGAAAAGGAAAAGAAAGAATATCCAGGGCTGATTATCAGCATATTCTTTTTTTTTCATACATTGTCACAAGTGATCTTCACAGCTTTCCCTTTGTTATCAGACCAGCTGCTGTAATGTGATCTTTTCCATTACACCATAGTGTTGTTCTGTGTAAGCCTGAGATGGTTTCTTCTTCCTAGCTTCTTTCTTGGAATCATTCATCATTTTCTTTATAAAATATTACCTCTTGCAGTGCTGTTTCTCAAGCTTGTCCCCCATCTGTGGAGGATTTTACTCACACTCCAGCTAGCTGTCTCAGAGAAAAAAAAAAAAAAAAAAAAAAAAAACGATCAGGCTCTCCACGGCTGTAGAGAAAGAAAAATTGTCACTGTGCCAGGACACCATATTCTCTGGAAATCCTGGTTATTAGGACCCAGTGTAGGACTTGGTTGCACAAAAACTGAGAAGAAAGAGGCCGTGCCGGTAGTTTTGTTTTATGAAGGAAAATATGCGAGTGATTAAATTCATGACCCTAAGAAGGTGTGGTGCTCGTACGGGTTGGCTCATCCTGTTATTCAGAGCTAGCAAATGTTCAAATGCACAACCTTTCATATAGCTGCAGAGTGAGTTCTGCTGGCTCATCGCGATTGTTATCTCTGCTGGGAAGCACGCAAACCTCTCATCTGTGTGAGATTTGATGTGACATTCTGCGCTTTAGCCAATTCCAGCTGGCTGCCCCAAAAAGGCAGGCAATGCTGCATAGGTACCACAGCAATTTCTGTCTGTTCCTGCCCCTGAAGTAGTAGCTGTGGGGCTGTACTTTAATCTGAGAGGTAAGGAAGCATACATTAATATTCTGTTACAGATGGATTCTTTTACCTCCTCTGTTGCCTGCTTTGTACTAATCCAACTGCAGCAGCTAGCGTGGTTAAGTGACTGCTCCTCTCCCTGTCTTTTCTGACCGTCTCGCCGCTATAGATCCCCCCCTGCTTTGTATGCATTTCTCTGGGCCTCATAATGAGACTAATCTACCCCACCACTACCATACAAAACACACGTCCTCTCTTTGTCTTCGTTCCTATCTTACAAACAAGAGAATTTGGACATGATCGTTCTCGGCATAAAGGGGAAGGCAGTGCAGACTGAAGATCTGCTAGCATAAATTTCCGCTGTGCGGTCTGTTGGTGGACAAACTTGGTGTCCGGAAATGGTGGACACAACTTTTGGCTGGAATGTAAGATCTACTGGTTCTATAATCAAAAAAAAAAAAAAAAAAGTTTCTAAAATTCATACAGTATCAAACATATTTTGTAGTATAAAATAGTCCAACCTCTCCATTAAACTGTTTTTTTTTTAAATTAATAGAAACTACTCTAGTTTTGTCATTGTCACACATTTTCTCCGCCAGTGTTAGTTGTCAAGTTAGTTCAAGAGATATGTTTTGTGAGATATCAAGGGATAGGCATGTGTGAGATCCTGGGGTAAAATAAAATTATTAATAATAATAAAAATAATAATAAAAACAGTCTTAGCCTTAGAAAGGCATAGTTTTGTAAAAAACTTCTAGCTGGAATTTTGCTATTATCGAAGCTACCAAGATGTCAAAACCAAAACGGTTCCACTTGTGCTTGTTTGGGTCAGGAGCAAAGCCTGTTTGGATGTTACAGAGCCGTTCTTTCCTGAGGACCATCAAAGTAACAAGTCGCGGCCTCAGATGATTTTCCCAAAGGGTAACCAGGCCTCGCCGAGGTCGCTACTGCCCCTGGCAGGGTTGTGCAGACGAGCTCTGGAAGCCTTGGGACTCTGGGAATATGAGAGCCGCCATTCCCAGGCATTCCCGCTGTTATCTGTGGTGCCTCCTTTCAAGAGAAAGCTGCTTTGCCGGATGGTTTTGTTTTGCTGAAGGAAAATCCACGGAGCCCATCCCACTTTAAGGCAGTGATTTCCGCAGCGGTCGCCGTCGTCCCAAGGCCAAGGCCACGGAGAGGCCGAGCGGCTCATGGTGTCTCCGCACGGCGGGAATCTGCTCGTGCCCTGAGCCGCCCTATGGGGCTTTTAGTGCCCCGATACAGTCATGATTCGTGCAAAGGTTTTACTGGAAACTGAATCGCCAGTTTCCGCGGTGTGTTGGGTCTTTGAATGCTGGCATCGCAGAGAAAATATCCCAGTACACAGACATCGGGCCAGATCCTGATTCCGCGCTGATGTAAATACAGAGTAAATATATTTACATCAGGGGTCACTCAAGAGTTACTATGACAGGGCTTTGGCAACCCATATTACAGTTTCTAACTGTTGCATAACTGTTCTAATTTTAAGAAATTATTTCTGATGTGACAAGGTCAGAAATATGTGGTAAGAGGCAAAATATGGTGGAATAGATTCAAGTAAAATATATATTCTGCTTTAGTAGTCTTAGAAATATGCAGGATATCATGTAAAAAAAGCTTCTCTCATTAAAGAAAAAAAAAGGAATGGCTCTCACTCTTGCCTTTTTTTTATATTTAACATTCTGCACTGAAAGCTGCTACTAGTATTTAATTCGAAGTGTATCCTTGTAAAACAGCAGTCAAATACATGTTTTAACAGATTCAGATTCAATCGCTATATTTTATGTTCTGCAGTGCCTCTATAATAGGGTTTACAAATGTGTTAACTAAATTTAGTGTGTAATGTAATAGTCAAAAATAATTAATAACAAAGAATAGCCTTTAGCTAAAGCCGAAATTCTTTGCACTGGTGAAATAAAATGAATTAATTCTGCATATGAGATAGGCTTTCTTTTTATTATTATTATTTACTTATGGCTTGGAATAAAATTCCATATGCCCTAAAGACAACAGGAGATTTGCTCTTCTCTTTGATAATGCTAATATTTGAACTTAGATTTCTGATCTAGGATATGTGACGTTATCATGAGTCATCCTGTTGCTTAATGAATAAATTTTTGTTTTCTGTGCTTTACTTTTCTCTGAACTGGCTTGCTCCAGGCAATGATATGGAGCAATATCAGATAACGTAGCCTGGGATCAGTCGGCATGATGGCAGTCTCGCGGGATACACCAGGGATCACAGTCTTAAGTGGGATCTCTGCAACACGCTGTTCTTAAGCTGTAATTCTTACACACAACGCAACCAACTGAGGATTAGGGAATTTCTGAGGTACAACTCTCTATAAAATGAGACAATATTAGCACATTTTGCCCATTTTCAATACTTCCCTAGGCATCTGCTGCAGGCTGCTGTCACTGGACACAGTGAAACTTCCATCTGACCTGGTCGTCCCCTTGCTGTGTTCCTTGGTACCTTCTGATGTTTTACAAGAGAGGGGAACTGGCAGCCGGTCTCGGAGTGAGCACCATGACATGTCTGCGGGGACACGATGCCCCCATTCTTTTCACTTGTAAGGGATGACCTGTTCACCTTAGGCTGTGTGTTTAGTCTCCAATTATAAAGTACGTATATAACCATACATATATACACACATATGCCTTCCTATGGAAACACTCATTATCCGGTCCCTGTTTTCCATTGTACTTGTTCATAATTTCTCAGAATGTACTCAGTCGAAAGGGTAATAGAGTCTCTGTCAGCAAAAAGAAAAAAAAAAAAGAGATTTTAAATTTCTAGTTGTTTGTAACCTTGTCAGAGAGTCACAACAAAAGGGAGATGAATTTGTAGTGATGCAACTACAGTAACAACAAACTGCTTATTATGGTAACAGACTGTCAGAACAATACTAACCATCACACTGGTCAGTTTACACTGACCATTAGTGGGATTTTTAGCATGCTAGTTCTAGTTTCTATTTTTAATGGAAAGTAATGTTTTCTCACTTTTTAGCAGCCCAGTGTGTTTTTTTTTTTATTTTAAGAAAATCACCTCCTAGCTCCCCAGCTAAATCATGACATTAGGTTGTAGGGAAGAGAACCACCTGCGGATCCTGCTCTTGTGGTCTTGGACACCTCTCTGCATCAGCCCTTACAGCACTTAGGTTGCTCTGCCTCATAGGCAGCCTGATTTACTGAGTCTCACACTTTCCTAGGTTTTTCTTTCCCCTTTGCCTGTTTGGACCTTTATTCTTTCATATTGTGTCAGTCATAACACAGTGCCAAAGCCTGACCCAAAGATTAAACAAACAGAGAAACTTCAAAACCTTTTGAGTCTGACTGTAGAGCCTCTCCTACGCAGGACTGTGTTGCAGTAAGGAAATTCTTCAAAGTGTGTTCTGTTTTCACTCTCCTCTAGTGTTGAGTGTTAAACATTTCTTTCTTTCTTGTTTTTCTTTCTTTTTTTTTCCTTTCCCTCTGCTGTATCATTAGTGCAGGCTCTGTTTGATCCATGAGGAGAGCAAATTTCCTGCTTCTGCCTACAACCCACATGAGAACCTTTTTACTAGAGCAAATAAGAGTGCTCTTGCATACGGATAACACAATACAAAGAGACTGAAATTTATCTGAAGTGCAGCCAGCCAAACTAATGCACATACCAAGAGATCTTAGGGCAAGCTCCTACCTCTGTGCTTCACAGAGGTCGCAGCTCTGAGTTGAAAACCGTGTGGAACCAAACATGAGAATTCTGTTGCTGTTCTGTGTTAACTCGTCTTAAAAGGTGGCCTCTCTGAAAATGAGTCATCTCTGAGAATGATGTAAGGGCAGCTTGTTTTTTCTCTCTGTTAAAAAGTATTGTTGCTTTAATGACTTCCCTGGAAAGGAGAGGGGACATTGCCTTGGCAGATGTCCTCCTGGGTTTCAGAATATAACTCTCGCCTTTCGTGAATATTTTTGGGCTCCTGTCAAGTATATTTGAGTGCCCAAAGGTTGTGTTAAGCACGTCCCGACTTCTGCTAAGCAGTGGTTTCAGTGTGGTTTCATCAACTTGCTTTCAAGATTCCCATGTGTTTGCAGAGAGCAAAAGCCATCTTTCATTTTGAACTGCTGTAGTGTGGATTTCAGGATAGGATAGGTGGGATCTATCTATCTCATCCAATTCTAGGTGTCTACATGTGAGCTACTCACCATAAAGCTTTCTTGATAGTCACTGGAGAGAAAGGGGCAGCTCTAGGCTGTGATTTAGATACCTACACAAAGATGAGGTAAGTCACACTCTAGAAGTGATAATTTCTGCCATTTACTATCAACCTGCATTTGGTCAAATAAATTTCACCCACAGTATCCAGTCTTCAAAATGTTCATATAGAAATAGTTGTTACTTAAACACAAGCTTTTTGTTTCTCCATACTCATGCCAATTAGAAGCAGGGAGTTCAGAAAGAAAGACGTGTTGCAATGTGTTCTCAGTGGTGGATACGTCCTTGTCTCTCTTGCATTGAGAACCTGTTGCACTTGGGTATTGTGGAGAAATGACTTAAAAGTGTGTCAGGGAGACAGGCCCGGGGTATCTCTGGTTATTCCAGTAATAATGTTGATCCCACCTGGCTGACCGAGAATCCGTAGAGCTTTGCGGCAGAACGTGTGTGCTGCAGAGCAGTGTAACGTGCTCCAAATATCCATCCTGCAACCAGCATTTTTTAGCTGTCAACAGCTGCTGCCACTGCTGTGAAACATCACGTTGGAACCACAAGTAAGAGCTGTCTCCTGTGCTTGTCACTCCTCTCCAGGCTTCCGGCAACCAGCTACATGCAGAAAGGTGGTCACTTGATGTAATGCAGAGAGTGAGAAACACGGGGGTTAAGAAGGAAGAAAAGAAAGATGAGGGACCATAAGAAGAAAAGTCAAGAGGGCAGCAGGAGCGGAAATAGGCGGATAACAAATGATGATTAGAGGTAGTCGGATGTACAAACCAAGGAAGAATGGGCAGGAATGAGGAAAGGAAAAAAAAAGAGAAAGGCAAATGTATGTAGGAAGCAGAGAGGGACTAAAGCATCGCAGATTAGTAGAGCCACGCTCCTCCTGAACCTGGACATAAAGCCATATCTCTGGCCACTAGACATAAGCAGGCTTAATTCTTACATTTCTTAACACACAATCCTCACATTTTTCTAAGAGATGATTTAGGGCTGTAATAAGAATACATCAATAAATGCTATTTGTTTAAACTTGGTTATCTAAGAGTAACATTTCAATCTGAAGTTATTTGTGAATATGCAATTTCCATGTAAAACTGTTCCCACTGATTTTTTTCTTTTTTTTGGCATCTCATTTGATATAGTAGAATTTAGCAAGCAAAACCCCTGTCAGTACACAAAGCAAGTGCAAATAGGTTTTATCCGTGCACATACAAACAGATATAGGAGACAAATTCCCACACATTAGGGAAAAAGGTGCAGAGCATGCCCAGAGATACAGAGATAACATTAAAAAATATAAGCCTTATTTAACATCTTTAGAAGAAATATTGGAAAACACTTTAGAGGTGACGTTCATTCTTTCTGTGGAGTTCCAGTGGGATCTTTGGGCCTAACATAAGTCTCATCTGAAAGTCTCATTCGTTTAAATGGAAGCAACTTCAACACTTCCGCACTGGGCAAGACGCCTATGAAGACTGTCTCAATCCTTGCAGTATACGTTAACCATACTACTGATAAGGCCAAACTCTTCACATGACTCTATGACTCCATGACTCTACACACAACATATATCTTTGCTCCTAGAACTGAGAATATAAATGGAAGAAAAGCTGCTGATATAGAGTTAAAATGAGCTCTTGGATTTTCACTGCCTACTGTGAAATGTGCAAATGTGGGAAAAAAAAAAGAAAATAACCTTGTAAATCACATTGCTTGACTTCTGAATTAAGAGCTACAAAAACATGAAAAGCAGCACATGGAAAATAAACTCACTTTATTAACAAAAGAAAAGCCCGTGAGTGCCTATTTGTTTTAAATAGTAAGAAAATAGTCATCGAGGACAAGCACTAAATCACAGTTGCAGTTATTCAATCTATAGTATAAATAGTCAGGGCAAGCATCCTTCATTGATTTTAGAGTAGACTAGATCATTTATTTTTATTATTTACTTTCAGAAGAAGCAATATTAAGACTGCTGGCTTCTGTGCACACTGCTGTTATTTTCTAAGAAACTTGTTCCTCCTAATTTTAGCACCTAACCAAATGTCCGTGTTATGGGCTGAGCTGCCCACTCGAGGAGGCCTCGAAAGCAGCCTGCCCCGCTCTGTGCCCTGCAAACCACCATCCCACCCCCTCCGCTGTAAGTCCAAGGTGAGAGGATTATTTTCTCCCAGCCCTTTTACTGCGTAAACTGTTATGAGTGGATGTTCTCCTCCTGTCTCGGCTCGCATACCTCAGAGTTTGTACAATGACACTGGTTGAACTCAGAATTGGACAAAGAAAATAACTTTGACTTTCTTCTTGCGCAGTTTAATCTCAGTATGGATGTTTTCTTGTTTTAATACAGCTCCTTTCTTTTGTTGCCTGGAATAAAAGCAGAAAAAAAAAGAAGAAAAAAAAACATCTTGCACTCTCCATTTCTCCGCCATTCAAACAAAACGCTACAAAGCTCTCCTCTTACCAAGATGAAAGCCTAGCCACCTACTTTAATGCCTACATTTCCATTTACTTCTCCCACCGTACAAGACGTCCCTCCTGCCTTCTTGTTTTACACCCCTCACATCCCCGCTTTAAACGAGCTCCCAATGCATGAGCTCAGTAATCTGCCTTTCCTAACCGGGGGGCTTTTTAGGAAAAATGGGTCATGTTCCCTAACTGTGTCACCACAGACGTGGTCTGTAGCGTTCCCTCATGCCGACCCACGGCTGCAACCCGGCTTCTCCTGGCACTCAGGAGCGCGTCAGAGGCACCAGCCTTGAGGACAACCCCAGCGCTCAGGGAACGTCGCACACCTAGACCCTCAACAAGGTCTAGCAAAAGCTTTTGCAGTCCCATCCACGCAGGATTTTCTAATGAAAGAGTAGCCGTGAGTGAACGTGTTGGGGCTGGCACCCGCGAACCTGTGGCCTCAACACCCAGTGCAAGGTAAGACACACGGAGGAAGAGGGTTGTACCCCTTTACCTGCTAAGGAGTAAGAGAGGAAGAAAAAAGTCTTCTTATCCCAGAAGTGTTCCCAGCACTGTGCATCCTTTGCTTCGCCTTCCACCACAACCGCTTGAGCTGCCTACATTTTAAGGGGAGTTTATTACATAAGTATATGTAGCTTGTGTTTCTTTTCAGTTTGCCAAGCAGAAGAGGTAAAAACTGAAGAATGCCCCTGCTATTCATGTAGTGAGTCTTATATGCAATTTCACTCCCATTGTCTTTCTTTGTATGTGAAGTAAATTTATGTTTAGTAGTAGAAATGAGGGAGCTCTCTCATTCGGGTTGAATGTGCTATAATAGTCCCAGGTAAAGGACTGTTGAGCTGTACATGAATCAGCTACAGTTCTGAGCAAAGTTGAAAAGGGCCAAGGAGGTGGGTGGAGAGAGCCCTTGGCTGCTGGCCCATCTTCTGTTCCTCAGCAGCGCTTGGAGCTCACCCTTCTTTGAGCAGATGATAAGCTGAGAAATCCCCCTGTCCAAACAGGTGCACGTGCATTCCAGCTCCAAATTCCTTAAGGCCCCAGTTTGCTCTGCTTCCCTTGGAAGTTTTTTTCCTGTATCTTAATAATTGCAGAGGTGACAAAATCTCGCTTAATACTGCCTGTGACTGATATATATTAAGGGAAATGTATTCATTCCAGGTTCACCTCTAGTCTACTGTAGGTCTTTATTTATTACCTTCCTGTTTCCAAGCTAATAAGACCTATACAATAAATTTGATTTTTTTTAATAACCCATGAATGTTAAGATTCAATTGGAAGCTTTTGAAGCTTTACAATATATAAAAAGTTGATCTCTTATTCTTTCTTCTTTAACCTACAGTTCAAGCAATTATTACTTTCTCTCTTACTCTAATTTTGTGCCAGTTTATTTTAGCCTGCTGCCTGTCATGTTGGTGGATTGAGCCTTTCTGCATAGTGCTTTTCTAGTCCAAAGAGTAAAATATTTTTACATTAAAATCCACAATTTTCTAGGGAAAAAAATCATACAAATACTATTATTTTCCAACAAAATATAATAAACCTTTCATTCATTCTGATCCAGCATACTAGCCTACAAAGGTCTGAGTAGACCTGAAAGACAATAATTCCTTTTTTTTTTTTTTTTTTTTTTTTAATGGGCCAATTTGAATTAAATTTGAAACCATTCAGGTTTCAAAATTTTGTTTTCAAGACCAGCATAAATCATGATCCTTTAATGATTACAGCCTGAGATGGTTGTAAATGTGGTCATTTGCATGAAAACATGTGATTTAGTATGTCTGGTAGTGGAATAAATATTTTCCTGATAAATCTGTAAGGGCTTTTTAGTAGGGGAAGGACTGTATTAACAGGAGTAAATTATGTTTATTGTCATGCTGTCTGCTTCTTGCTTGACCTTTTGGACAACCGAACCTTGTGAAAAGGATCTGTGAAAATTGTCTTGCTGTTTTTGCAAAGGACTCCCTCCTTTTTGCTCTATAGATGCTTTCTCATGCTGGATAGACGGCTCATGTGCAGTAGACTAAAACAAAGTAGAAATCTCTCTCCTAGGGTCAGGTGTCCATGAGATCTGGCTTTCAAACTTTTTGTTTTTCCCCTCCCCTCCTCACCCATTTGGGGTGAGGGTGAAAATAGACATCCATATATACATAAATGCCATGCAAGTGCACACATATGTGCACTGAACTGCACAGATCTTGGGAAGCAATAACTGTGCACTATAGAGCAGGAAATGTTCATCCTAGAGATGCAACTTGACTTACATATTAGTTAGAAAAGTAGCCTCACAATTTGGGGAGTCTCTGCTATGGGCACTAGGGAGGAAAGATTAGCAGAAAAAAAAAAAAAGAAAAAAAAGAAGAAGATGGGTTTCTGGTGGCAAGAAAAGCAGGTTTGTATAAGCACTGAGGAGCAATGGAAGGCAAAATAGCATGACTTCTTTGCTTGCTCTTATTCATGCTGTTTTGTAAATGTTACTGCCCTTGAAATTATGCAAGATACTCTGTAGACATTTCCCAGAAAGAATATGCAACGTATTTATAGCTATCACGTTACCAATAAGATTGGTGCTGTATGGAAGGTAAAGTAAAAATACAACAGCAGGATCATGACTATACGTAGGCCTCTTATGATTGTGTCTAAATGCTTCAAGCATTTTTCTCAACACAGGATCTTTTCAGGGGGAATGCATGAAGTCAGCTCAGAGAGACAGTGACACAGAAATCAAGGAGGAATTACAGTGTTAAGGACATATAAAATCAAAATGGTGACAAATAAGAAGACACATAACTGCAATTACATGGAAAAAAAATCAATAAATTGCAGTGAAATACAAAAATGACCAACATGTTCACAACCGACCAAAGAGTGATGCTGTGGTAGAGGGTTTTGCAGGAAGAGCTTTTTTACAGCAAGGTGGAGTCTTTTTCCCCCATCTCTGCTTTGAAAGGACATCTTGGTTCTGGCTCCATAGGTTGCTCATGAATTGGCACATCCAAAGCGCAAGACACTGGATCTACTCTGAGCCACAGATTGTCCCACTGGGGACTGTTCCAGCCTAGGTGCAAATTACAGCCCCCAAAAAACTAAGGAGAGCCCCAGAAGTGCAGATGGATTTTCAATGTCTACAAGGCTGAGAAAGGCTGTTAAAATAGCACATCTGTGTGTCTGTCAAGTACAAGACATAAGGAAAGCCTAAACTGATCTTTGAGAGGCAGCTGGAATCTAAGCTTTATAGAGAGGCCAAGCAACTTCAGAAATTCCAGTGCAGAGGGTAAACAGAGAAAGATAATATTGATCTGGTGATGTGAAGAAGCTAAAGCTTGAGATGATGATGAGATCTATTCAGTTTTAGGCAAAGCTTCCTTCTGCTTAAATTACTGCGGCAACGTGGAAGAGTTTTATTACTGCCTAAAAGGACACTGAAAATTTCAGAGAGCAATCATGGATCATGCCGACAGGAAAGTCATTGGCACAGCTTTGTAAACACAACATGCAATGTTAATCCTGGGGATTCTGGAAAAGTCTGTTTGACTTTGGCTCCAAAAAGCTGATGGGGAACCAGTCTTTAAGTTGTATTTATCCAAATACTTTATTCTCCAACTTCTCTGATCTCATCAATCTACTCAGAAACAAATTAAAATTATTTGGGAGATCTTCCAGATTGTTCTTAGATCTTTATATCTGCCAGATCTCCACCAAGCTTCCTAAAACCACTTACCTATTTCTCTGGCATGTAAACTCTTCTGATTACCAATTCAGGGAAAATGTCAACTCAAAGCTATTTTTAATAGGGTTGTAGAAAAATATCATCTCAGAAGAACAATACTACATTAAAAGAAGATAATTCATACGAATAAATTTAAACACTTTTGCAAATATTGTGGCCTGAGGTTTTTACTGCTCAACAGTTTCTCAGGGAGAAGCATGGGCTGCTAGGACCTACACTTTTCTATTCCTAATCCACTCTGGATACTGTCTAAATGATAGACATAATACATACTGCATGTATGCATACATATATAATATGGTAAAGTTAAAAAAAAAAAAAAGAATGTTATTGTTAGAGGAAACAAGTAACTGTTGTATTTTGCTTTGTCAAAATCACAGATGCATTTTTTATATATTTTTCTTTCATCTAAAACCATTAGATGGGGAGGGTTAGGACTTTTTTATTTTCCTTAAAAGTCAGTCTATGTTTTGCATCATGACAGACAAAAATTCCACACACACACAAAAAAAAAGTAGCTCAGCACTGCTGCACAATCCTGCAAGAGCTGGCAATTCTTTCACTTCGTGCTGATGGACGGCCAAGCATTTCAAAACAGTATGGGTTTTAAATCTAAAAATGAAACATAGAATCAACATAAAACAAAGTTAGTGCCCTAAAATAGAATGTAGCGATCCCTATAGCATTTTTGCAATTCTTTATTTTAATTTTACATTTCAGCAAGGCGCTGCCACTTGGCACAAGTAGGTCGTGCAAGTTCCCATTCCCACTTCACATTCCAGGTGCAGGGGCTACAGAAAGCTCCCTTTGTTCGCTCCTCAAATGTGAATTAACAGTAGCAGCTTTTATGGTTCTGACACCGAGTGTGAGCCATAACAAGAGAAAACACGAAACACTGCTGTACTCTGAGGCAAAATTATGCAAGGAGACATAAATTTTAAGACTATATATGTGACTTTAAAATGAAGCACAGAGATTTAAATACAAAATCAGAGAGCCTGTATAGTCAGATCTGACAGTTTCAGGAAGAGAAGTTTACAGACTGGGGAAGAGGGAAAGTAAGAGCAGGTTGGAAAACAACCCTATCAGTTTCTCCACCAAACAGCTGGGTTATGCTCTCTGCACGCCCGCATCTCTTCTTGCAGCACTCGGCTTCTCCCTCCAGCCCCCATCTCACGGCCCGAGCGGATCCTGCGCGACGGACGGCAGTGCTGCGCTCCGCCGCAGACCCCGTGGGTGCAGACCAGGGGGTCCCTTCGCTCTCCAGGAGCCGATCGTGCCCGCTGCAGGTGTCAGGATCCTGCCAGGGCCCTCACAAACCTGCATGGAGCTGCGTGGCTGCTCAGTCGTGGGTTCGATGGCGACTCCTCCGGAGTCGGGAGCTGGGCAAAGGGCTCCGCTAGCAGCAACGTCCACAACAGCGAGTGGATCCTTGGCTGTGGCCCCGGCCAGCGCTGTTTTGAGACGCTCGCTGACACGCGGGCCTCCCCTTGGAGCGAGCTGACAGTCACCTGCAGGGCCGGCTCCGTCGCCTCTCGCTAACAGGGCGGCCTGCGACTCCGGCACTGGAGCAGCCACGTGCGCCCCAGAGGGCCCAGTTTTATGAATACTGTAAAATAAATGTCAAATGGAGTAAGCTTTAGACCCGCAATTTGCAAGAATACATCAGAGCATCTGTTAGCACAGGGAAGTAATGACTTGCAAAAAGCAACAGAAAGGGCCAGTGGTAGGAAGCTGAGAACAGGGCTTTGAAAAACAGTAGCAGTTTACAAAGCACCAAATGAAGCACTCAAACCAAGCATTTTTTAATTTAATTTCAGCTTTTCTTACAGTACACATAATTTCCTAATTTCTCGCACATAGTGTCAAAACTTCTTTAATCCTCTCAGCTTTTTCTCTCCTCTCCTCTCCTCTCCTCTCTCCTCTACTCTACTCTCCTCTCCTCTCCTC
>JAWLRI010001097.1:1773230-1797586 GCA_034781795.1 Crypturellus tataupa
CTCCTCTCCTCTCCTCTCCTCTCCTCTCCTCTCCTCTCCTCTCCTCTCCTCTCCTCTCCTCTCCTCTCCTTTCTCTTCTTTTGCTCCTCGTGGATCCATATTATGATTCCACATATTGCCACTGAATATTACCACACAGGCGCAGAACTGCTTCTGGCTTCTGTGCCAAGAGCAGATTATATCTTGTCATTGAGTTTTTCACTGACAGTTTTGACAGCATTTTATTTTTAAAACTTTGCTTTCCATTTGAAGTATGAGTGGATTTCTTCAATTCTTTTTTTTTTTCCTGAATCCGAAGGCAAATAAACAAGCAGCAATGCAAACTCGTGCACTGAGTGAAGGGAGGGAGAGACACACACGTCGCGGGGAGAGAGCTAAAGCAGTTTAGGAAAGGAGTGAATTTTCTCTCCACAGTTTAAATCTCTGGCAAACAGTTTGATGTAATTTTAATTTCAACCCAATCTGATCCAAATATATGCTTTTTCATTCTATCGCTGCCTTGCAATCAAGTGCTTATCTTGGTACTTTGCATGCATACTGAAGAGAAGTGGCATGCTAGGCCTAGACATTTTTGGATTAAGAGCTGGGGGAAGGAAGGGTGAAGATGCTTTCAATCACTATGTTTTGATGATTCATTTTACACTGAAAAGTTGCCAGATATGCATCATTTCCATTTGCTGGGAAATGCTGTTTCAGTCAACTGAAATCGTTTTTGATCTAGGGTGGGGGTCTTCAACCTACAAGCAAATGGAGACCACATGGTAATTATCCTCACGCCGATGCCAAAGCCAGAAAAGCTGCTGTTTTAAAAAGAGCAGAAGCAGAAGAGGAGAAGCTGTGCAGTTAGAATCTGTTTACATCTGGAGTATAATGAAAGCGATGGCAAAGACCACAGAGGAGATGGGAAGAAACAAGAAAGATTAACATTTATCTGCTTTAAGTAATCAAAAGCAAAGTCTATTGGACTGAAGTACCTGAATGTCACTAATGCCTTTAGCACAGTAATACTAAATAAAACCTTGAAAAGGTAATTTGGGGGGGTGGGAACTATAGCTGGGAAACTGGAGCATTTTCTGGTTTGGAAGGAATTACAGGGGTTTTGCATAACTTCTGTTCTTCCCACTATCTTAAAGATGAAGATCAGATACTTGTAAGATATCTGATTTCAAAGAATTTCTGAGGCATTTTTATCGCACTACTTCTTAAAGAGGTGGAGCTGCTGTGGTTTTAGAATGGAAACACTTGCTATTTACAGACTTTAATTCAATTGCTTAATTGCTGCTTCATAATGCAAAGGAATAGAACTTGAGCCAAGAGTCATTTTTCTCAAGAAAATATTTATTACGAATAAAAGCAAATCTTCACCATATCATATGAACTGGAAATCGAAGCAGAGCCACTCAAGGAAACCAAGTCCACTTCTCAGCCCCACTGAAATGAGGGAACAAATAAGAAGGTACCTGTTTGAATTTTTCCCCTGTCCCCAACAACCTATTTAATTTTAGTGACTTTGTAGAAAGTAATCCCAGTGTTTTTTCTACCTCAGGAATGTCCATTATGCGGCCTTTAAGTTCCTCAGGGTAAACATACCTTCTCTGAATGGTTAAAAAGAGGGCAGGAGAAGGATCTGTAATGTTGCCTCAGGTACATATGTGTTTAGTGAAATTCCAAAAGAAATATAAGCGGGTGCCGTGCCTAGCTTTGTGACCTCAGTTGGTGCTTGCCTATGAAAAAATACATACCTAAATACATGTGTAAATTAGGTATATGATAGCAATAATCATTTGGTGGTTGTCAGTTAACAAAAACTCTTACCCATGGGTTCGCATCTTACATGACACACAGACATGTCAGCATCTGGCAAAGCTGGACTTGATTTTGACTCCCTTGCATCCTCAGATGATATTTGGTTGGAGAATGCAGGTGATTCCAACCAGGTTGTTTACATTGCTTCCCTTCTTTTGATTTTGGTTTTCAAAACTTGATTTATGGAGGCCTATGTCCAACTATGGAAAATAGAGCTGCTGAACACATTGATTATTGAAGAAGCAGTTGACGCACTAGTACAATCTGTGATGATAATATGTTAAGTAATATCCTCTATATCTGTGGTGTAACAGACTCTAAGAAGGGACAAATACATATTTGAAGAGCCTAAAGGCTCATCTAATCCATCCGTGGTGTATGCAGAATTCCTAACTGTGGGCTCCTGTAAATAACTCTGAGAGTAAACTAAGGAATAAAAAATTATTAGTACATTTTTAGTTGCAAGTCTTTGATTCTCTGTGATAAGTCTGGAAGAGGAGTAGAATTCAGAGGTGGAAGGATGGCTGTAACAACAACAGCAAAAGGTTCCTCTTCAGTGTTATCTTTGGACATGATTGACTGTGCCAGGTTTTCCATAACTCAGCCAATTCTCGCTCTTGTAAATACAGACATAAAGTTCAAATTCTCAATAGACCATTTGAAGGTCTCCTTGAAGTTGGTGCAAATCCAGCGTAGCTCCAATGAAGTCAGTAAAACTAACTCTGACTTTACTGCAGTGTAACTGGGAGTGGAATCTGACCTCACGCACATGATACTTCCTGTGAACTACTAGGCCAAATCCTGATGTCCTCAATAGGCAAAACCTCCTGTTTGTCATCAGCAGAAATTCTGACTGAGTCAATGCTCCCAGGCTTGCCCTTTAGTCTCTCCCTGTTTCTGTAGTTCAGCCATGTCCTCCTAGCAGCTCCCTGTATCAGCGCGTCACTCCCTTTGGAGACTGGGACAACGAGGACAGAGGACTGGACTGGAGATTATCATCTGGGCTATCACCAAGCTGCATTTGCACAGAAATCACAGAGGTGCTTTACAGCAATGCTTGCTGTGCCGACAGCCTGCCCCTCCTCTAATGCGATGAAATATTTTCTGTTTGGTATCGCAACCCTCCCCGTTCAGAAAAATTCAGCCTTCATTTCTTCCTCCTTGTTAATTTTGCCCCCCTATTCATCTCTGAAATGTTATTCAGGTGGTACACTGCTACTGCTGTGATGGAGCGGAACAAGGATTGGCAACCTGAAATTCAATTTTTCCAACAGAGCTTATCAGCAACAAGCTGATATACTGCTGACCCTCACTGTGCAACCTGGCCACCTGGCATCAACGAGTTACCTGTCAGCTAGCTACATCCCTCAAATCTTTTTCCTCCTGGAAGCAAGCTCTAAATTGCTTTGCATCTGAAATGAAATTGTAAACTCCTTTGGTTTGTGCTCTGAAGTGCTATTAAAATTGTAGGCGCTGTAAAATAGATGTTTTATACAGTAAAATCATTCTTTTCTTGAAATTTTTATGTTAATTTCTTCCACTTCATCATTATCTACAGGGGATCTCTTTTCATTAATTTTATAACAATAGCTCTGTGTTTTTTATTACATTTAAAATTGCTAGAAAATGACAGATGTTTACAGTTTTCACAGTACAGAAAATGGAAGGAAAGAAACAAAATAAATTCAAATAAATTATATCAAATCTGGCTAATTACCGACAGTAAAGCATACAGGTTTGGGACAAGGAGGTAGTCCGGGAGATTATGAATAATGAAGAGGGAGGATTTCTAGATATAATACCCTGAATGCAATGTTACAACCACCTGAAAAATAAACAAAAGTCAGTGACAACTTGCCAAAATAAAGTATATGTCTTTCTAATTCTTTGAAACCAAAAATTCACCTAAACAAACAAACAAAAACATCTTACTCTAAATGAGTGGGACTGTAACTCTGCTTGGAGTAAATGTAAATAAATTTAAGTAAGCTTAAATGAATTAACTGGCCATAACCCTAAGTCCTATGACTAGGGATTCATGGAAACATGGTGCATCAACTTTTCTTTCCTTGACTAAGTTGAGGTTGAAAAGTCTGTGTCGCCATGTCTTGAAGCCTATTCCAAAAACGATGATAGTTGATTACAAAACTTTTGATTGCACCATCTTGAGTGTTGTGTTATGTTTTGTTTTAAACACCTCTGAACTAAAGGCAAAGGAAGGTTGCCTACCTCCAGCACTCAGACTTACGTCAGCGACAGGACAGTCCCAGGCTCTTACAAAATGAGCAGAACCAACACTGGATAGATACAGGAAAGCAGAGAGGCCACTCAGCCTGTTGGAGGGTCAAAAGCACAAGGCATCATTTGTCCAGATTTATAATGCCAACGAATGTGCCTCATAGAATCCCATCCCAATGCTGTTTGAGCATTGCTTATTAGAAAGGAAGCTACTAAGTAGTTAAAAGAAACTTCTGTTATTTTCTTCGCTCTTGAAAGTTCGTCTAGAGGTGATTTTCTATAACTATATTTATTAATTATTCAGTGATATAAAAGGCAAGTGAGTCGAGAAAGAAATTATGAATTACTAGGTTACTGTTTCGCAATGGCAGCCCTAAGCTGATGTCAGAAGTAAATGGCCAAGCAGGAAACCTTTTACATTTCCTTTACAAAGTCTCCACTTCTGTAAAAAGATTTAGGACTTGAATCAGATCTAAGATCTGAGATCTAAGGCTTGGATGGCATTACTCAAACTAAGTGATCTAGCTGAAGTCCCAGGAGCTGCATTTACACTTCCAGCTTTGAACCAAATGACTCTTGCAAAGCACAGGTAAAGAAGCTGATACTTTTCTACTTGTCTACAGAGTTCTGGGTATTTGCCATTGTTTGGCTCATTGGTGTAATCACTTTTTATTAACTCGGGAGGAGAGTTGGCTGGCTTTCTAACTCCAACACTAGAAGAACATATGTTTGGTGTGATGGTCTGATTTTACTTCTTGACATGCATTTTATTGAGGAAATGATATAGATTTAGCCCACTGAGCACCTGCTGTCTTCAGACACATAGGCTATTTATGTCAATTATTTAGAGCTCCCCTTGAGACCCTGAAGAGCAGGTCTCTCACTTCAGAATCCCCTTCTGCCCTCATCCATTTTTATCAGATTCTCATCTCAACCTCTTACTGCAGTCAGTCATGTTGTTTAAGTTAAGAAATAAGGGACAGAGAAGCTACTGCTAAACTGGTGATGTACCCAGAAGAGATGTCGCTCTGGAATTTAGATTCTGAGGATGTATCATTCCTTGTATTTCATCCCATATTCCCATTTGTTTAATGAATTGTTTCAAATTTGATTACACCAGTGCACCAACTTGCTGAGCAATGCCTTACTCATCATAAAGATCTTCCCAAACCTGCAATAAAGATTTCTGGACTCATGAAAAGCTATTTTGGGCTTTTTTTTTAACAAATAAACAAACAAAAGAAAGACCATATATTTTTCTGTAAATAAGGTTAAAGAGGAAATCTTTCAATTATGAACGAAGAATTACTTTAGAAAAAAAAAAGTTTCAAATTATTCAACCAGCACAAATTCATAGCAACAGCTACTTATAGGAGTAGCTTATGCAAAGCACCCCGGTGACGTTAGTAGGTTCACTGAGAACTACAGAGAGTTTTCCTGCTTTTCTGCAATCTGCTCCCAAGTGCACAAATTAACTGTATGCTGACGGAGCTGCCTCACAACCATGTGTTTATCTTATATATTGTTCCTGTGGGTTTGTACTTCAGTTCTGCAATTTAGGGGACCAAGGGCACTGTTGCCCACAGTGGCCTCAGCTTCTGGTGCTGCTGCAGACCACAGATCTTTAATCCTATTTACTCTCCAGTGCTACGTCCGTGTGGTCAACCCAAAGCAGTAGCATCCATGCTTCCTTGGGCATGGATTACTGCCCTGCTGCAAGATAATATAGCAAAGCATGGGTAATGTGGCTATGTAGAATTTAAGAATATTATTTCATTTTTTTTTCTGGGGAGCAGTAAACACTGGCAACTGCTTCTAAAATAAATCCTTCAAAAATGCAGTTTTTCTCTGGAAAAAATATGTCATTATTATTCTACTTGTGGACAAAAGTGGCTGTAATCCGCATCAGAGAGACACTACGGGGCAGATCTGTGTTAACTCTGTGACTGTTGTGCTCAGCAGTCATGTACAGCTGCTGGTCCTCAGCTAGCTCTGGGTTCTTCCAGCATATTTTTGGATGAGCAGGATGCATAGCTTTAAAAAAGAAACATTTGCCAGACCACACATCATTTCATTTTTGCAGCCCTTATGTTTAATAAACTCTTACTCCTTCCACAACACTGTAATATTTTCCACAACACTTCACTTTTCCAGAGCATTGTCCAAACCTCCTCTGGCTCTGCAGCAGCCAGTACTCAAATTCTCACATGATTTATTTTCCCAGGCACCTTTAGTTCTCTCATGGATATTAAAAGACTGGGAGTTTTATATATACACACATATAAAAAAGAAAATCTTTTTCAACAATTACCGTGAAGACCTACTATTTATATTTCTTTCCCATGTATAATTTACCATTTTTATTTTAGTATGAAATTAACTTAATATTCTGTGCCTTTCCTAATGCAAGAATGTACCCTACTTTGTCTTTGATTTGCTGGAAGAAGTTTTCAATCTCTACTTAATCCATTCTACAGCTAGTGGCTTTTTAAACAATGATGATAAAAAGGAAAAAAAAAACTAATTTAGTCTTGCTTCTCTAAAACATCTGCCCATCAAAGAGTGACAGCATCGCATTGTTATTCTGCTACTCTGTGATTAGGAGAATGGCACATACAAAACAAAAGTGCAACACCGATACTATTATGCTATGCCAGCTTTCTGGATTGCAAAAAAAACATTTTAAATACTTTCACAGCTTTAATAGTAGGCATAAAAAGTTACTAGCTGTTTGCAACAAAACTTTTAAAACAAAAATAAAAAAAAATTAAATGTGAATTTTCAAAATTAGGCACTTTAAAATATATGCTTTAAATCAACATTTCCAGAGCTTCTGAATGTCCATATCTTCATTTCATTGCAGGTATGTCTGAAATTATTCAAGACTTTTGTGTGAGGAAACTCCATATAAACATGGAAGAAACGGCCAAGCTTTTCTCCACAAAATCTGAATTACTTACTTGGAAGTGTGATATAAAGTACTAATTATATAAGACTAACTTCTACCGGTAGAAATTATAAGCAACAAAAAACACTTCAATGACTGTACACAAATGCAGTGATTGAACTACGGACATATGTATATGTACATATATTTAAGTGATACTGAGCAAGCAAAACCATAGACTCTTAGAAATGTTCGTTGGTTATAAGGAACCATCTAGTTCTCGCTTGGTCTCGGAGCCAGAATATCATCAATAAATTGTTCCCATGTTGATGGATGCCTTTGATGATGATAATACAGAACTTCCTCTTGAAAAGGACCTAAGCAGGAGCATTTAAAGTTTTGGTTTGGTTTCTTCACATCACAATGGTTGTCAATAAGCCCAGTATTGTTCCAAAGAAGTCATGCATTCTTAATCATTTCAGATATTTTTAAGGCCGAAAGATCCTCCCCTAGAGAAATCAGACTCTCCCTGTAATTTCTTAACATAAGTCCAAATAATTTAAATGGCAATTTTGCAAGAGTTAAGCATCATGTTCAAAAGCCACTCATGTCAATCAATGGAGGTGTTAATTTCAAAAATAGGAATTTTATGTCTTAGAGGATTGCCCAAGGTTTGGCCCATGAGGAGCACAGCCAGCAGGGAAGCAGAGGGGTAGGTGACTAATGGGGAGGTCGCCTCCCTCCTGCTATCAGCCATTACAGCCCATTCGCTCTGGTGTCCTTGCTAAACCTCTTTGCTTCAGAAGCGCAAATTCCAGCAGTGAGGAACGTATCATATCACCATCATCAGCCTCATTCTTCCATTTTAAAGAGGTATGAATGCCTACGAATAACTTACTTTTAAAACTTCATCGAAATGACAGAGTATCTAGTATCTACAGTATTCGCTCTGTTTTCCTTGTAATAATTATGCTGTTAGAAAAAGTGACTACATACTAGTTTGGTCATGCTTTATAAAGACATCCTCGTACACACCCATAAAAGCCAGATTGCAGAGGCTAACTGGTCTTTAAAATATTTCTAGGGAGTACTTGCTAAAGCAACAGGCATTCGTCATGATTCTCAGCCTCCACATTCTGAAGTGAGAGACTGTGTTCTGGGACACTGACTCAAGGAGGAACACACAAAAACACATGTTGCAGAACAATCAATAAGCTTGCATTTCATGCATTTGATGCAATTAATTGCAACTCTGTCCCTTCCGTTTATAACACTGAAATATTCAGCTTTCAGAATGGTGACAGTGATATGAAATGATACAGCTGTGGATTACGGGTGGCATGGAACGTAACTGAGCGACATCATTCAAAACAAAAAATAGGACTAATGATCCAGGATCATTTCAGCTTTTGAATAAGCAAGATACTATCTATCTTGAAGGTTTTTAAAATAAATAAATGCAAAATAATATTTAAAATAAGATTTTTCAAAATAAAATCATTATATAGAAAAGAACTGTTCAATTAACACAGCAATACCTATTAGCTAGTTTTGTTGGCTTTTTTTTTTTTTGGGGGGGGGCTACATTCAATGAGAATGTGCATATTTTCTTTCAAATTTGTCGTTTTGGTTGGGTGAACCTTCGAATTTTTTTTGAAACACAAAACCATGATGGTAGAATGGGATATCCAGTAAAAAGATGATGATTCCTGGAATTTATCTTTTTAATTACATCCTGTTTTGAAGTTCCATTTCTCAGACTCCAATTCCCAGTGATTAAATTTTATTGCCTTAGTGGAAAGGTCAGAGAATTCACATTGCTAAATAGCTGTTCAGTGTGTAAATGTCTATCCATAGTGATCTTCTCTTCCAACCTGGTAAGTTAGATTCCTTGTTTATAAGAAGACTTACCTTATAGCTTTAACATCATTTTATTATCTTCATTTTATCTATTTCTTATTTTGGATTTCGTCTTGAAGCAACTAGACAGCTTGGACACAGCATCCCAGATGTAGCATTATATGTTTAGGTACAGCCACTTCTCAGCTTGGCAGCCTGTTTTGTACTTCTAGGATACAAGGTATCCATAGATGCCTCCAGGATACCAGTGATTACCAGCGAATACTAAACATCTCCCAGACTGACTGCTTGCCAAGAGGATCCCATTCTGAAGGCAGAACTTGGAATATCATTTTCCCTTTAGTTGTACTAAAATGCATTTTGTTCATCATGTCAACATAATTAAGCCATTCAGCTTCTCCTTATTTACTACCCTACCAATCTCTGTCATCTGCAGAGATTATTATTTCAGATGCTATGTCACTGTTTAGAAGGATCTTTCATCAGATGGAGCCACTCCCTGGTGAAGCCACTTCAAAAAAAGTCAGAATTTTTATATTTTCTGGTTAATATCTCCATTTTAGTTCTAGAAATGACCCAGGTTTTTTTCCTTCTCATATTAATTCCAGGTAATACAAGGTTTTTAATTAAATCATCATATGGTTCTAAGTTAGTCTTACAATCTCAAAAAAATCTCTCTGTCTGCTGGGAAAGAACATCCTTGCTTTCCTATAAAAGTTGCATATCTGGGAATTGATGAGGACAGCCAGGAATAGTGTCCTGTCTCTATCTAACAATAGATGGAGATTTTCCCATCTTTGTTTCTTCATGTCCCTGTCTAATAAGAAGAATCTAGGAATAAATTAGTTCAGAGGGTTCTCAATACCTCTTTCCTCAATAGTTCTATTTTAGCAGTACTCAAAAACAAAGAGCTGGTTCCTTTAACTCAGTAGGTTTCATTTTTGTGCTTGAAGTTAGTTATTGGCTTAAGATGTGGCTAGAAATTTTATACCTGCGAGCATATTGCATTATGTGATACATCTGAGTCACAGAAACTGATAGACCCACCAGCCACAACCCCAGACCTAACCATTCTAGACAAGAAAGAAAGAAAGAAAGGAAGGAAGGAAGGAAGGAAGGAAGGAAGGAAGGAAGGAAGGAAGGAAGGAAGGAAGGAAGGAAGGAAGGAAAGAAGGGAGGGAGGGAGGGAGGGAGGGAGGGAAAGAAAGTAGCCCTTGTCCAAAGGGACTTACATTGCCCTAAAGTCTAAGTTTTTGACATTTTGTTACATGTATTTTTTTTATTGCTCTCAGTAATGGCTCTCATTTGTAATCTTGTACTTCAGTGCATCAAGGTCTTACATACATAATTACCAAAGAAAACAGAAGACTTTATTGAAGGCAAATGCAAAGGGCTGGTCTTCTAAGGTGCAAAACCTTCTTCAACCAAGTCCGACAGCCCTTCCAGTGCCAGCTCAGGAAACACTTTCAGCATCTCTAAAGAGGTACTCGAATCCTGTCAATTCAATATGGTTCAATAAACAGCTAGCCATACATTAATAAAATGATCTTAATAGTGTGAAAGACTTGGCATAACACGAGCGAAAAAAGAACCAAATGCTCACCTAAGGTATGCATCCCCATCAAATATATTTATACCAACTTATACAATTTCCTACCCATTTTTCATCAGACACTGAGAGCCTATGGTTTTGCATACCTATGTTCACACTTTACAAAAGATTTAACTTCCTAAAAGTGTCTTTTCCTGTTTCCATTACAGATTTGAGTAAACTACGACTGAAGCAGGAAACGCCACTGAAAAGTGTGCAAATCAGAGTTGTCCTAGAATATTCTGCCCATTAATAGTCTTTAAACCTTTTCAAAATTATCTTTTTTATGGTTTGTATGTAATTTTCTTAATTAATACCTATGACAAATCCCATTTATCTTCTCTGTTTCTTTTTCTGTTTTCTTCTGAAGAAAGCTATTACACTCTGCTCTTTGTCTTAATTTTTAAGTCATTCATATCCTAGCTACAAACCTGACTACCGCATTTTCATGACACCTGCATCTTTGTGCACCTTAATTTATCCTGACTTCAAAGCTGGCTTAACCTACTTCTTACATTTCATTTTCTCAGACCAATTTCTATTCTCTTCCTCTATTCCTAGGCAAATAATTTTAAAACTCCTGCTTCTAAGTGCTAGTTCGAATTTCTGGGTTTATATCAGTTTTTACACACAAAAAAATCTTCATTGTGCTCATCCTTAGACTGAGACATTTAGTCTATGATGATTTTAGGCCAAGGCAGAGAAACTTCAGTAAATATTTTTGCCCAGCAGATTTCTCTTTACAGTATAATAATACTTTGCAGCCTTAATAATAATAGTATTTGGTTCAAAGTCTTGTATGTCCAGAACTTTTCTTGTCCATGTCCCCTAACAGGCAATCGAACTTTGTAGATTATTTGGGGAACTATGTAGTGGTACAAATAGGGCTAAAGTATTAAAAGAAAAATAGAAATTTACGCTATCCTTTTTCTAACCTGGTGTCCAAATTAGGTGATCTATGCTGCTATCTCGTACTCTCTCAAGGGTAACCGTGAAGCAATCCTGTAAAGCACACACCCCTCCTGTTAGAAAAGGGAAGTTTTCGTGCTGGTCAATATGGCTCTAGAAATAGTGATGCCATCAGTATTGCTCCTTTCTACTGACTGCTTGTGCAGCAGATGGGATATATCTCAAAGACACCAAAGTTTGCTTCAGGGGCTAAAGAGGAAGGTGGGGAATCCAGACTTTGGACTGAAATTGTAGAAAGCTAGTGCAGTGTAATGTAATGCAAGGCAATTTTTTTGGTGGGTAAAGGAAATATGAACCGTGTTTCACTTGACCTTCATTAACCTTGTTGAATCAAGCTCCTTCTTCGGTGTGGGCTATAAAGGGTTCTGCTGTTTGTGGTTCTTTGCTAAGCCAGGGCTGTTTGTTTAGCCAGCTGTGAAAAAAAAGGATGGAGAGACTAGTTTCTTGCAGGCAAGGTGTGAATGAGAGTCTCCCACACACATCCCTTTAGAAACAAAACCCTATTTCTTCAGAGGCTCTTCAGGGGGCACATTAGAAAAGCCAGACTGCAGCGGGGTACAGAATGAGCCAAGAGAAAGACATTTTTTCTCTTCTTGTTTCAGCCTGTCTTAAATTCTGCCACTCCCCTAGAAATATATATTTTTTGTATTATAAGAGAACTAAAATAGATTGTTTTTTTTTCAGTAAGCCTTTAAGAAAACAAATCTCTGTTGATTTACCCTAATGTTCTGGAGCATGGCCACCTCAGAAAGTTTAGTGCTGGCCTCACTGAGGTATCATGTAGTAAAAATGATGTTTGGTTCCACTGGGATTTTAGACCAGGATAGTAAGGTATATTGATTTCCATGCTTTAAAATACACATCTTTTTGGTAGCTAAGACATACCACAGTCTCTGTCCCAGCTGAAAGCAAGTCCCATAACAAATGGAACCGTTTGTTATGACTCATGGAAGTAGAAAGCACTCCCCAGTGTGGGAAACAGGTAATAAAAAGATGGATGAATGCCCATCCATTTCTCCAGTTGTACAAAAACCTGGATAAGAATGTTTCTCAATAATTTATAAAGAAGGTTAAATGTGTGATAAAATGTAGGAGAAAAAGGGCTCTCTCTCTCCATTTTATTTTTTACCTTTAAGCTACCAGGAAGGCTAATTCTCTCATAACTTTGCTGGAGGAGCCATTGGAGACCTCACAGATTCACTTTGAACTTTTTCTGCCCTGAAGAAAGAGAGCAAGATAAATTTTCTCCTGAGTGTTTTTCAGTACTCGAGTCAAAATCAAAACCAAACAGTGTGAATAAAACTCACCTTCCTTATTCATTTGCATGGATTTTTCTGATGTCAGAAATCCCCCTCTTCTTCTGTCTAGAAGATTAGAGGGTCTAAGCAACCATCTAGAAGAGGGCAATAAAAGATAAATTCTAGCATGACACAAATGGGAAGCTTCCCTCTTTTGCTTTCCAGAGACATATACATCATCTGATCTTTGTAATTAAAGAGGAGGAACAAGAGCATAAACCCAGCCTTCCCCTCCTTCTTTCATAGTACATTATTAATAACTGTACCTTTTTCTATAGGGTTCTCACATGTGTCCTTCATTATAGTGAAGGAATTGTACAGGATTAGCTTGATTTATCATTGACATTGTTCCTTGACCTTAAAAAAAATACTGTCTTTTAATCCATTGCAGAGGAAAACACTGGGCAAACTTCTAAAAGGTGAGTGCAATAGTTGCCATGGCCTGAAGGCAGCAACAATGCAAATGCTAACAAGTTATTCTGGTTTTACATGTCTATTCACCTTTATATAGATTCTACCACCTCTGCGTCTCATACTACACGTGTTAATGCCCGGAAAGTTCTTTTGGGACCTATAAACGATCCCATAATATACTTGAACGTACACTGAAACAGTTTCCTCTAATTCTCTATTGCCTATTTTATATGTGTATTCTTGTTCTGCACAATATTTACATAGCACCCACTTTTGTCACCCATACACAGCCTCTCATTTTATAACTTTCTTTTTTTTCTTTTTTAATGTGGCACAATGGCTTGGATTGTGACAATTGCATACTGAGTTTCAGGGAAAGCACAAGACACCATCTCCTTCTGCAAGACTAGCCCACATCTTGAATCCATATGTTTATGTGTGTGTAGGAAAATTGGAGCTGATTTGCACCATCAGTAAATTAAGGCAAGAAGGGGTTACAATAGCGATAGGAAGGACAAGGAGTCATTGAATCTGTAACTGTACCCTTAGGAATGACTGGAGAGATGCAAAATGCAGGGAAGAGAAGCTATATTTTATTATGACCCCTATATTGCACATTTCCCTCTTCCCCAAGTCAGAAACCTCAGATCTGTAGTTCTTGTCAGGAATACTTTTACCTGAGACCAGAAAATAAATTTACAATCCAGAACAATTTTGCAGAAAAGGAACACTTTAAATTTTTATAAAATAATGCATTCAGACAGGCATAACTGCCGCTATGCTAGACCCAAATATCTCAGCAGAAACCAATCTCTTCATCATCCTGCACTGGATTTTAGCTTAAAAAGGAGCAGATTGCAAGTAGAACTATTTAGCCTAACCTTGAGCTCTCTTATACAAAGTGAATTATCAGCAGGTAAAGACTTGTAAAGCTTAAGACAGCAAGGGGTCAGCACGGAGAGAGAGGTGGCCATTCCCAAATCAAGTCTCACAATGCAAGAATGAAAAAAGAAAAAAGCAAGCAAAGTAAAACCGAAAGCAAAAAAAAAGTGAAGATTTTGTTTCTATTTACATAAGATTTGTAATACAAAGACAGCCGTATCTTTGTACTCAGTGCCTCTCTGCTCTGTTAATAATTTGACTATCTTTTTCCAACTTGGCTAATAAATATTAGGCCATTAAAATGTTACTCAAGTTTCTAAACAAATATTCTCCTCTTTTGTTGTTCTTGGGCATGTTGAATTCCTGCTTTTCCCTATGGCATGTGTAGGATGGCTTGGCCTTTTAACGCACTCTTACAGTGAAGTTAAACAAATACTTTGACATCATATAAAAATCTCAGGAATTAAGTTTCCGAGGTTTTAACAGAGGTGCTGTTCTCATCCCAAATCCCTCGCTCCCACGGAAAAGACAGAAAATTCATCTTGGCAGGAGTTTGGCTGCCCATTCCCCCGTGCCCTGGTCCCCTAGAGAGGCAGCCTGGCCCAACAACTGCTCCCCTGTGGATCCCTTCTGCACCCTCCCGTGCCGGCGCGGTTTCCTCACCCACTCCTCGCGCACGAAGGCTCGTGCAGGTCCAGATGGTCTCCCCTGAGGGCTGGAAGAGCTTATGCACACAGCGGGCTCAGCCCGCGGCTCCTACAGCCGTCTCTCAAGAGGCAGCTTATGCCCTCTGCAGCTATAGTAAGTGCCTGTACATTCACGCTGAATGTAGTATGGTTTAAACTGAGACCCTAACTCTGGATGTGTGGCTCTGGATCAGAATTTTCCAAGCACAATCCTACTGCTGCAACCACAGACAAAATTTGGGGCACTATTACTTTATGCCTTTGCCACTCTCTCTTCCCTTACCCTACCTCACAGGAGATGTTAAGGATGACTCCATTCCTAATACAGGAAACATTCAGCTTTTGGGAGTGAGAAGCATCACCACATACCTACCAGATGCCTTTTTCTTTCCTGGTCATTCTTTCAAACTTCAGAAACATCTTTTCAGCATATTGAGCTTGCAAGACATCCAAGGATCTTCCAAGCGGGAGGGTTCATTCCGTTATCTGGGCCTTGTGGAAACACTCCTTCCTTTCAGGCAAGTGCAAGTGTGAGCACACACACATGTGCACAAGCTCCTCGCCACGCTCGGGGCGTCTGCTCCGGCTTCGACAACCAAATCGTACCGTCAGCAGGACTGAAACACAAAGCGGAGTGTGTAGCTGCATTTCAAGCTTTTTAAAGCAAAGTAGGAAGCTGATTACAATGTGAATTTTTTTAGTTTAAGAAATAAAAGGGGAAATTGCTTCTCTTCGATTCCTTTTACTATAGCATCGTCTGAGAAAAAAATGCAACATAACATAGATTTGCTACTCTCAAAATGAACATAAGGGAAAATGTAAGGAAATTATTATTACTCTGTTTTTTGTTTGTTTTTGCTAGATCTGGGACTTGACGTAGATTAAGTCCAAGTTTCAAGCCGAATTGTGCAGAGTATATAAATGGCTATATAAGTGTGTATGGATGACTGTATTGTGGGTGGGTGGATGGATGGATGATCGAATGGATGGATGGAAATAGGGGTCGTATTATCTCAGGAAACAATAGAAAAGAGTACGTTTAGAATTTCATGGCACTAAAAGAATAGATTAAAAGTAATTATACTATATTATATTTAGTGACCAAATTCCAACTGCAAACATTCACATGCCTCTTGATGGCAAATCTTTCTAGCTGGGCTATTTGTTACTGATACAATAGTACAGATAGATAAACATTAATGAGTAAAAATGTAGACTAGCATTGAAATCAGTCCAAGTTCATTTTGGACTGTGATTTGCAGAACCAAGAGCACACAGGATTTCTTAAAAAAGAAAAATCTGCTCTCTCTTTAAATTTACAGAACAATTAACTTGAACAATAACAACCTTCCTCTAATTTTGAAGCTGATTGTATGAACACAATATAGCAGAAATTAGAGTAGCAATGGCATTTTATCTGATATATTTTTAACTTGATAATATCAGTTCATTACAACAATCCTTTCTACATATATTCCATTTGTTTTCCATATTTTCAACTCAAGGTATTTCAGTATCAGGTGCCTTCAAACTCCAAAAGGAAAACAGGTGAAAAAACATACAAAATACATCACAACAAGCATATAAAGACACTGCCTTTATTCTTATCACAGAGTGATCAAACTGATTTCTTTGGCATACAGAAGTAGAAAACACTGAAATTAGAGTTACAATAGACTGTGTACAAAAAAATAGTTGATTTTTCATCTAATCTTACTTTAAAAAGTATTTAATTTTTGATATTATATATAATGGTTATTCTGAACTCAAAGTTTTACTTAAAATATTAAATTTAAGCACTACTATTCAAGTGTACTTTCAGTTCCAATTTTGGTATATTTTTAAAAACTACATCTATCTCGGTTTTGCTTTTTTCAGTCTCTCATGGTTGACAGAGTTAGAGATGCAATTTAACTAAGTCAGAATTAGATCATTATTTTCCAAAAAGAAAAAGGAAGAGAGGAAACAGAAAACTTAGAGCTAAACAGCTAGTTCTTTTCTAAGGCTAAATATAGAAATAATATTAAAAAGAAGAATCCTATGTAAATGACTCAAAATATTTCAGGTTGATTCTTTCACAGATTTTTAGACTTTATTAGGATTTTTTCATTTCATTTAAATGAAATGTTCAATAGTCTTGAAAATAGAAGAACTGAAGATCTTGGTACAGAAAACACAAAACAGTGCAATCTCTCAATAATATTTTATCTTTCTATTTCTCCTCTTTATCATGAAAAAAAAAGGAGAAAAGGTAGTAGCATATACACATACACAGGCAAACGCATAGAGGAATCATAAGCAAATGCAGCTTGTAAAAATATTGCCTGCCACAAATGTGCCATGACATAACGCAGAGGAAGCTATAGTTTGAAGTCAAAGCTGTCAAGTCTGATTTTGGAAGTCTCAATCTGCAAAGTTAAATTAGACACGTAGAGGGATATCCAGGGAGGATGGCTAAGGGACATACAGAAACTGCAGGGAAGAGAAGGGAAGAGAAGGGTTACTTGATTTAGACAATAAGGACACTAAAGAATTAAGAAATCATTTTTGTTGCAATGGAGATTTGAACTGATTTATTGAACTTGTTTCTCCTTCACTGTTCCATCTTTCAAATAACCTACTGTGTTATTTCGGGACTGCAGCAGTGCAAAAAAAAAGGTTACTTCAAAAGGTTCTATTATATTCACTGCTTTTCCAGTAGTTACAAGGTATTGAAAGAGTCTTATTCTACTTGCATTGAAGTCATGGCAAAAACACTGTTGATTTCAAGAGGAACTAAAGAGACTAGAAATAGATTTAGTACTTGAAGGTCTTTAGTTAAATAGACAGATTTTGAAATTGTTGGCCAAAGAGGGGAAGCCTATCCTGTATTTTAAAATATTTGCTAATGCTGCATTTTGAATACTGTAGTAGTGGATGTCATATATTTAGTAGTGCTGTATTTTAACCATAAAAATAAGCTGAATTTCTTCTATTATACATGCTTATTTATTTCATTGTAGAGCACTAGAGCCAGCGAACAAAGGCCACAAACCATATGAAATTAACTACAAATGTATAAAAACTAAGAGTGGAGAGCAGGTCTGAATCACTAACCTTGTGGTAGTTTGGTTTAATGCTAGAGAAGTTTTGGATCACTGTTTTCCTTTCTCTTTTTGTGGGAGAGGGTCTCTTTTTTTTTTTTCTTTCTTTTTTGGGGATAAACTACTTTAGAAATGCTTTTAAATATGAAGAAAACAAAAAAAAAAAAAAAGGGGGGGGGAACATTTTATACGAAGCTACTTCCATTAGGAATCGAAAAATAATCACTTTTCATGTACCTGTAAAAATATTGGGGTACGCAAATTTAGAATGCGAAGTAAAACTTCTGTGGTGTCAGATTATCGAGTTTAAATGGAAATTTGTATTAAATATAATTATATTTAATTAGAAACTCAGCCAGACATTTTGACATCTAAAAAATATCACTTCTTAGAACTTCTTAGAAGTCTGGATTTGTAGCCTTTAAAGCTAGAAAGCACCACAGTGATGGTTTAGTCTGAGTAGGTAAGATCAGAAAATGAGGCTAAGACTTCCTTATGTTAGTCACTTTTCAAATTTGGGAGTCATGTTTGATTTCAGATTACAGTTACAGTGTATACAAGCCAGTTGGTTCACCAGTTAGTTTCCTCTGTTCCTAAAAACTTGCATTTATGCCCACAAAGTCTTTAACTTCCAGCTGACACTGTAGGGGGCTGGTACTCCCTGTGCTTGCGTGACGGAGTCCCCTATTAGCTCTTTTCCCATACATCAGTTCTTCTAGACTGATAAGTTACTTCATTGATAAGTGAAACAGATCACTATCTTTAAAAATAAGCCATTTTCCAATCCTTTAATCATTATCAGCACTCTTCTCTGTAGTCTTTCCAATTTAACATCATCCTTGAACTGCAGATAACTGAATGGGACTAACAGCAAAACTGCTGCCAAGTAGATAGTATAACCTTGATGTTCCTTCTTTACATTTCCTTTTTTGTCTGTACAATAATCACAGCAGCTTCTTTGGCCGCGACACCTCCCTAGCCACTCAAATTGAGTTTGTTTTGTGCCACCATTAGCATTACTTGTATAAGCGTCTTCAGAATCTCTATTCTCTGCTCACAAAAATAGCAGTTTACATCGAGAAATGATGCAGCATACCTTGCATGCTTAAGTAGTTGTAGAGAGGGGATAAAAAATTGCCATTTTAGAGTTCCCGAGTCAAAAAAGTTTGCATTTGGCAAGGGAAGCCATTCACACGGGTAAGGTAGTTTACTGAGCAGTCCCACTGAATTACCAGAAAGCTTTGAAATATAGAAAATATTATACAAAATAAAGTCAACAGAAACCAGGAACTATCACGCTCTTCCTCTACAATAGAGTCTTAGTTTAAATCAGAAGAGAACTTCTGAAATGAATCTCTCTATTTCCCCTCGTCACCGCACTTCAGTACACACAGCAGTGTGGTCTCTGCTCATGAGAACTGGTTTCCTTTTGGATCAAACTAAAACAGAGATGGGCTTCATGCGCACACGAAAGGTGTTCACACAGCAGGCAGCCCGCGGCACCAGACTGGAGCAAGATGCCCTCAGTCCTGAGATGCATCACGTTGTCAAACTGGGGCAACACAGAGGTCTGGGCCCCACAACCTGCTGTGTCATTATTGTACGTAGCTGCACCAATCTGTCTGCTTATCTAGATGGAAGAAAAATCTTGTTTTGTGAAATTCATGTTTGCTCCTTCACAATCCATAAACTCTCCTCAGACAATGGACTGCTGTCCTTTTGAGGAATTTTCCTGACATATTCTCTGCGGGATTGTTTCTATCATCGGCATCAATGACACCTTTTCAGGAAGGTTAGATGTTCTCCATGGGCAGGTCTCAGGCTCCTGCCCCACTTTAAGCGCTTGAAGACTTGTGCCACCAGGGCCACTCCTGAGGTTCGTCTTGTGGAATGAGGTTGTCCTCACAGGGCACATGTCTGACAGACCCGTGACAGTGCTGGGAAGCACAGGACTGAGACACCTCCAGAGCGCTGGAGGAGCCAAGGGAGCTCCTGGTCAACATCTCTCACATCTGTAATCAAACCGCTATGTAGGTTGGGCTTCTCTGCAGGAGGCTTGGTGCTGTTAATTCTCGAGATTTTTCACTCTCTGCAACTAGCTTCTAGTTAGAACCACTATCTGTTATAGCCTCTTTTGTGGGAGGAAAATAGACTGTCCCAAACATTAATTCTGCACAGCTGGGGATGGGCAGTACTGGGAAAACAAGGGAAGAGATGATCACCTCTCTGTTCTTTCTATCTAGACTGGCAGGAGGCCAAAATGTCTCTAAGAGTAAATTAGAGCAACATAAAAAAACCTCTGTTCCATCTGAAGATCCTAAGGGACCCATATAGCTAGCTAGGCCCATCATGTCAACCCACTAAATGGATTAGAGGAGTGTAGATTATGTACATTAAAGCTGATGAGTCATTTTACCTCAAGCACTAACAAATATACATGTTCCACATACCAAACAATACATTCTATATATAGAATAGGAGATTCTCCCTAACTTATTTCAATGCAGGATTCTCCAGAAGAATCAGTGAATATGTTCTTATCATCTTATATGAAGAAACAGAAACACACTTGCGTTAACACTTATCTAACACACAATGTCCTTGAGCAGTGGTAGATGTGCATTATACTTTATTATATTTATTATATTAGGGCGCAGGAAAGAAGCTATGAAAAGTTTATCCCAGCTGGTAACTTCTGCTACAGGGTAATAGCACCAAAATTCCCATTCGAAACAACTCGACTCTTGTCAGATTCCAAAGAAATGAGATCATCACGTCCTGAAAAGGTGGACGAAAAATAGCGCCAGAAGGTGCATGTCACACAAAGTTTTAACAAAAATAGAAAAGGGACTGTGCTGTATTTGCCAAATCAAACCTCGTAACTGACTTCCAAAACATTGAGAGTAAGTCTCTCTCAGCGGTGGGTTTTGTTTTCTTTTTGATTTCAGACTGAACAAATGTGAGGAATCTGGAGCACCTTTACACATTTCTACCAGTATTTATTCCTACAAACAGTTTTACCCAATGCCTGCTTACTCCAGAAGTTAATAAATATTTTCAGCCTAGTCCAAAGGTGTCAATTAAACAACATGTGCCCCTCCCAAAAAAAGCACACACCAGTGATAGTCTCAGTTCCTCAGAATATCTTAGTTGATCAGAACTTCCTTTTAAAATCGCAACTCTTCATAAATAACAAATGAGAAACCTTCCTTTGATACTAAGGAGCAGATGATCACGAGTGGCTCTATAGGAAAACTTATTTTAAAAATATCAAATGTTGCAAAGATGCTCAAAAAATGAGCATGGAGGCTTGCCACTGTGGGTGTGCAAGCTCCTCCTGTCCTACCACAAACTCTCTGCAGGACACAGGAGGAAAACTCTTTATATTTAATAGGTTTCTGTCATATTTCAGTGTGCAGAACATCTGCGTATTGCAACATAAGAATTATGTACCGTAGCTGTGCTCAAGCGGTCCTGAGGCACGTACTCAAAGTAAAACACCAATTCAGTTTTCACTGTCCTGTGAACAATTTTCGCATTCATTCTGTTAAAAACATTATGAGATTAATAGATTAGCTTCACAAGAGAAGCAAATAATTATCCGTACTTCAGATTTTTTGTGTGAGGAAAAGTATTTAATTATAGTTCCATTAAAAATATATTTATTTGTAAGCACTTCTCTTATTCAAAAGAACTCACTTTCCTCTGTCTGGTGAGAAAACAGGAAAACATGGTGTGGAGGAAACCAGAGTTAGAAACAGTTACCGACACAATACAATGTGATGAAGCATTAGAAAAGACAATGGCTTTAATCTTTTAAAATGCAAAATATTTTGTCTTATAATTCCATTATCTTTGCAGTCGGCCAGCACGGCCAGCCCTTGACTTTGCCTGTTTCAGGTTTAGGTTTCCATTTTAGTGAGGGTAGGAAACCACAGTCACGGCTTCCTCCATCTGTAATTAAGGACCTGAGCACTGTTTCAAACCATAGTCAGTGTGACTCAAGTTATAAACAAACAAAAAAATACTCCTAAAAATCTAAGGATTGCTTTTACACATGATCATTTGGGCTCTTGTGTTAGGCAAGGATCAAAATCATTATAATAATGATAGCACTGGTTGACCCTTCCCTCTTTTCCCCTACCATCATTTTGTGAATTATTTTTTTCATTTTAATTAAAAAAACAAGTCTTTTTCATTAGCTCTATGCTGCTACTCTTGGCCAAGCTAGGAGGAAAAAAAAAAAAAAAAAAAGAAAAGAAATAAAAGAAATAAAAGAAGTTCCTTAATAGCCTTCTTTTTAAGTTCTGGGCAAGCATTGCATCTCTATTTAACCTCTTCTCTCCAGAGCTAGTCGTAGCTGGCCTGGCTTCCCAGCAGAGTTACGGTTGTCCTGCTTTTGCTCTCTCTCAGACACAGCTCCGTGAAGACAGTTTAGGCATGAAGAGGAGCCCAACCAGGGAGCAAGGAGAGCCAGGCGCTTGCAGCTCTTCAGACCTGCCCTTTTCTTGTCCCACTCGCTGCAGGAGCTACACCGAGGTGGTAACACCCAGTCGTCGTGCCCCGTGCAGACGGAGCAGGAGTCATTCTATTTTATCCATACAACCTTGCAACCGCTGTGCTCTTGTGATCCCTTTGGTTGGCCGTGGAGCATCCTACGTGTTGTCTCTTGACCAGCTCTGCCTCCCTGGCCGCTCTGCCAGACAGGGCATGGCAGGGCCCTGGCTTGAGCAAAGGCACATTTGGATGTGCCCTGTCACAGGCTGCCCAGGGAGGCTGTGGAGTCTCCTTCTCTGGAGATCTTCCAAACCCGCCTGGATGCCACCCTGTGCCACATGCTCTGGGTGTCCCTGCTGGAGCAGGAGGGTTGGACTAGATGATCTCCAGAGGTCCCGTCAGATCTCAACCAGTCTGTGATTCTGTGGATGTTTCACTTGAAACTTTGAAACCGAATATGGTTCACCCCTCACAAAAAGAAACTAAACAAATGAGAATTTGTACAGAATGGGAGGAGTATGCATATATGTCTGTCTAAAGGATGATTGCCTTGCACCGCAATCTCTGGATGCCAGAAATGAAAATGGATCATGTTAAAGTTATCTCAAAACATGTCCCGTGATCCAAGATGTCTCACTTCAACGTAGATGTTCATGCATGCAGCAGCGGCCTTTGTTTTGCTTGCCTTTAGTGGGTTATTTTCCCATAGGAATTTTCAGTGGCGGCAATGTAAGCAAGCGGGCTCTAGGCTAAATGTACAACAAGCCCCAAATTCCCTTTAATGTCAAAATAAGACCAAAAAAAAAAGAAAAAAGAAAAGAAAAACGACAAAGTAGGAAGGTGTTTTCAGTGCATCTGTGTGTGTGTGTGTGTGTGCACTTTTGGCGGTGCGCAGCTAGTCGGCACGGCGCGGTAGGCGCGGAGTGTGTCACTGTAATGCGGGGAGCTGTAATGATGTCAACTTGTTATTTACTTTCCAAATCTGAATGACTGAGCACGGCGAAAGGAGAATCAATCAACCACAAAGTGACCCTACAGGCGGAAAAAAAAAAGGAGGAAAAAAAAAGCCCTGAACGCGGCGGCGGCGGCGGGGGAGGGGAAGCACATGTAACAGGGCAGCGTTGCATCATTTGCTTGCACGGGGTGGGTTTTTTTCTTACACTGCTCCCTTCTCTGCCTGAACTGAATGCAATATCTCATCCGGGGGGGTGGAAATAAGGAAAGAGGGGCATGTTCAAGGCAAAGAGAGCAGCCACTTGCCCCCCCCACCCCCCACGAGTGTTGAATTTCTCCTTGGTGTGTAATAAAATCCATTCTGCTGATTCACAATTATGGAGACTGTGTTTAAGGCCACCGTCCCTTTCCAATGGTGCTCTAGGGGTGCTGGGGCAACATCATTTCCCCACTCCCTCCCCAACCATCAGGGATGTCTATTCCTGGCTGCGGAGGGGTGAGGGAGCCCCCAGCAGCATAAAACTTAAATAATAACAACAACAATAATTAATAAACCCATTGTCTTGTGATCAGATTATGTCCAAATTACAGCGCCCAGACCCAAGCTTCCGCTGTCCTGCTCAGCGCAGAGGGAACCACTTCCCAAAAATCAACAAAAATAATGAAACACCCCAAAACAGAACCGGACTGGCCTGCAGAACCAGGGAACGGCCCCGGGGCTTGCGTCCAGCCCGCTCCACGGAGCGGAGCGTGTCCGGGTGCTTTGGGGCCTGTCCGGGTGCTTTGCGGCCTGCCTCGTGCCCTCGGCACCCTCGAGGGTCCAGGCCAGGCGGATTTGGGTTGGTTTCAGCTGACGCTCTGGGCTGGTTTTTTTTGCCAGCCTCTTCTAAGGGGACACGTTTCCAGCCAGGCTGGGACTTGAGCATCATGATGATGATGATGATGATATCAATAATGATAAGTGCTGGTGGTGGCAGCGGGTAGCCCCAGCGTCACCCAGGCTAACAGGGCCGCGGCCGCTCGCGCCCGCTGGGGGGTTGGGAGCCTCCAGTCCATGTGCACGAGGTGTTTTTGCTCCTCGTTGCCGAGCTCGCAAGGTTAATACCTCACTTTTCCAGCCGGGGTGGGGGAGGGGAGAGGTTTGTTTGTTTGTTTGTTTATTTATTTATTTCCCTCCTCGGAGCGCCCTTT
>JAWLRI010001097.1:1797686-1877428 GCA_034781795.1 Crypturellus tataupa
TTTAAAAATATAAAGTTTATTTACCCACAATTTAACAATAATTATTAAACTATATTTTAAAGGAAGATATTTATCATCTTCACATATAGGACCTCTTCACAAATAATACTTAATTTAAATTCCAACAGCCCAGACATTAACAGGTAATATATTAGTGTACTTATGATATAGTTTTTATCATTATATTTATTTTCAGATCAATATATTTTCTTGAGAATGCTGTGTTAAACTAGCCCAATTAAGGCATATCTAACTGAATCTGAATGAGATCCATTTAAAATAATAGGCCTAAAATTGCACAGAATGGCAGCTTTTTACAAATCTATACATTTCCATAATGTCTGCTACAATGTCCATAGGCATGTTTAATCAGCACTTATGATGTTAATAATAATAACAATAATAATAGTACATTAAATCTATTTTGTGCTCTTCATACGTTTAGACAGCAGTTTCATTACACGGAAGAGCAAAATAAAACCACGGATGGTTCAATTGCAGATCCATCCTATGACAGAGGCGCAGTGCACTGCTAACGTATCATGCCCCCCCATGGGAAAAGAGTATCTTCTCTTGCCCAAAATAATCTCCAAAACAATAATATCCTACTGTTTGGAATTACAGATGAACTGGAAAATAACTATAAAAAAGCAGAAGGACATAAATACAAATTAAAACAGAATTAAAACAGTTAAGCAAAAGCACTGATTCTTTTTTTTACTGGAAAGAAATTAAATATATATATTTAATATATAAAAATAAAAGTTGTCTCTATTTTAAATTTCAAAATAATAAGGAAGAAAAATAACTACTATGTATTGTTATATGTCATGTAACATATTTAAACATAACATGACTCAGAATATATAAAACTCTTAAATATATAATACTTGTTAGCATGGAGATGCATTTCATTCTGGACAACATTATCAAAGGCCTGACACACACAGAAAAGCCATAAAATGTCTCATGAGATCTTTTTGTTCTTAAAAGCTGAAAAATCTGTTTTTAATAGCACTAAATCTTAAAGTTGATGCAGACAGCCTGTCTAAAAGGAAATGTGACTACCCCACAGCATACTAGTTGCAAGAAATGTCCACTTGTATATATGATGTGGTGATTATAGTACAGACAGTAATTCTTCCCTTAGAGGGAAAGATCAATATCAAAATGGTGTCCTTGTATTTACTGCTTTATCTCAAGTAGATATCTCGTAGTTCATGCTTCAAAACATTTTATTACAATTCATTTCACTGGCAAGATCCCCACCTCCTCTTGAAGCAGATCAGCAGCAGGTTGCCCAGGGCCTGCTAACAACATGGGCTCAAACAAGCCCATGACTTTACTTTTTAGGACAGGGACTTAAGACCCTTTTTTAAAGTGAAAAAACTGCAGTCACGACAAATGTGAAAAGGTCTGTCACTGTTATTCCAGAATTTCAGGCCAGAATGAAAAAAAAAAAAGTACAGTATTTTGCATATAGTAATTATTTTAATACATTTTGAAAATGCAAATAGAGTAAGTTCAGTAAGATGCAATAATATAAATATAAAAATGACAAGTAAGATATGCTTCCTTCACATAGCATTACTTTAGGAAAATAAAGAAAAGTACTTGCTGTAAGACAACAGCAAAAACAAACTGTCTCAATATTTCCATCATGACAGAGTCCTGCAACTGGAGAAAAGCAAAAAGAACCACTGAAATTGTTGGAAGAGAGTAATTTTTATTTGCCTCATGATTTCTCTTCAGTGCAACAGACTTCGAAACTGTTAAAAGTTGTCATTTACCTTATCTTATCTCGGGAACATGATGGCACCTGGGCAAAGAAGACCAAACTATCTGTATTTCAGGCCTATTGAACAATGACAGAAACAAAATTAAATATCCTGTGAATTCCCTGGCAAAAGAAATGAAGGCAGGAGCAAAGATATTTCCTTCAAACTTTCCTTTAAAGATAGCATACCAATGCTCATCTTGTTTTGCTTTTTTGTTTATTTGTTTGTTTGCTTTTTGGTCTTGTTTTTCCTTTTATTATTGTAGTTGTTATTGTTTCCCTGGAAGTTTTACACATACAGGGCCTTTCCTAATGTCTTGAATAAAAATAAACCAGGACAAGCTCATCTCAGATATTTCTGGATCCCACTTAATGGAACCCAGAAACACATTCACACTGTCAGGTAACAAGCTCTTCCTAATGCTAGCCACTAAGTATTGTCTAAAAATTTTAACAGTATAAATCTATTCTGAAGATGTTACAAACTAACCAATTCTAAATTCAAAACATGATGCTGATATTGCCATTTTTCCTTAGGGAATCAAGCCACCCTATGTATCTCAAATAAAACTCTGTTAAAGCTATGCCCTGTTTCAGTGTCAAGCAACTGAAAATTAAACAGAGAGGGAGAATCAAGATACTGCCATCAACTGTGGGATCACATATAATTTTTTTCCAGAAGATCTGCTTTGATTACTCTATAAACCAAATGCACAAAGGACAGTAATGAGACTGTGTGGTCAGCTATAAAACCCTAACTTCTTAACCTTCAAGTGGATTGACTTTACAATCCAGCTAATCTTTTTACTTTCTAGCATAGTATAAAACAATTTATTTTTATCTCAAATAGAACCTATGAACATTCAAAATACCCCTTTTATTTTATCACAGAGTTAATTTTATTCTGCATCTTTCTTTTTAAACTATTTGTGGACCTTCTCTCCTTTCCCTTCTACAGCAGCCTCCCTAGATAATCCTTTCATCTGTTTTTTTCTCACCCTTTCTACATTTTTTCCCCAAGGCTGAGATTTATGGCTGCCATACAGCCCTTTTGCTGCTACAGTCTTCCTCAGTCACCCACTTAACTTTCTTTTAAATCACATTTAAACTGTAATTTTCTCCCTAATTTATAGCCAATTTTGTATGAGAACAAGATGGTTTAGGAATGCTAATGAGATATGGAGCCTTTAACATGTAAGTCTCTAGATCAAAGTCATCTGTAACCAACACAGACTGCTGACGATACGATGATGTTTTTAATGGACTACATAAAATGTGCTGGTAGTCTTCATCATATCTCAGTTGGACAGATGTCTGCATCAAAACCTGACAAAAAACAGCTTTACCTTTTTGGCTCTGTCAGCAAAGAAGTCAGTCACAGAACAAGTACAGGAAAAAAAGAATCCGAACCATGTAAAGATTGTTCTTACAGAAGAGAATAAAACTACTCAGCTTATCAATATAGAAGAACACTAGGCATCTGCAGTAAATCTCACTTTTATATAGTAACACTGCGTCACAGACTTTGGATTGACAACCACAAAATAGTCCAATGTTTTATCAGATTTTATGTAAAGACAGCATCCTAGAATTAGAGTGTATATTTGAATGAAATGCTTAATATCAGGTTATCCTTCTTAGCAGTATTTATTTTCATTTTATTTAAAGCAATCCTTTTCACTTCCATTAGTAAATTTCAAGTTCAACAAAGGAACAGCAGGAAAAAAAGTACACAACCAGCAATAACTATGTTTCATGAAAATAGTGTTATCTTGAATTGCACATTGAGCTGTGATTAAGCACCATTTGGTCACTGTCAAGAATCCCTCATTTGACAAACTACCATTCTACTGTTACCACATTTAGAAAAATAATCAAGAGATAATTATTATCCAATATAGTTGAAATATCCAGAACCTATTTTCCTAGATTAGCAAGTCGAACACCACATTTCAAGCTTCTTGTTACAATTTTGAATTACTTTGGGTTTCAAAATGCATTGTAGCCCAAGATTTCAGCTCCAGGATCCTTTCCGAATTATGACTTAATTATGATTTAAGATAATGCCAAAGATTATCGAGGCTATATTGCTAGGAAACATTTGAAAATATAAATATACTCCTCACAAGAAGAGACTTATGATCTAAAAAAAAAATATTATGAGTTGTAAAGCAGACTATATAGCTTACAGAAACTTGAGTTCAAAACTAAATACCACTGTGCATTAAATTATCTCATCTTTCATAGATCCTAGTGAACATTTGTCTATATTATTTAATCGACAGTCAATTTGGCACATTAGAAAAACTTTCCCAGGAGATCTCAGAAGTACACATTTGGTCAGGCTTACAAGGCTCATGAATTATTGTGAATTATATGCAACACCAACTCTACCTATGCTGAATCAGATTTAGATCAGATATACCATCCCTTTGCATGGATGTGTTAGAAGCAAATGGATTTCTGTTCTTAACAGTCTGACTTGTACAAATGACTGAAGAACGACCCCACAGTTAAGAAATATATCTCCATATTATTTTATAACCACTTAAGCAAGAACAGAGGTAAGAAGTTTCAGATTTATCACAAGCAATTTGGAAAAAAATCTTTAAAGTAATTATCTTCTCAGAAAGTTTTACCATATTCTATATTCATTCACCATGCAAATGCAATCAGATAGATCATAAAAGGACTAATCCTGAAGTATCAACAGGTATCATAGTACTTCTATATCCACTTACTTAGCTCTTGCAAGATTTTACTTAAGACAAAATAAGAAAGAAAAAATAGTAAAACTACAACTTATTCCTGGGTAGCTCATTACAGAAGTATTTCAAATATTTGTGTGATTACAGGGTAAAATCCAAGGAAACTTATAGCTTGCTTTGATATAAATACAAAGCAGCGTCACTTGAGACAAATCTTCTTTATAACTAAACAAAGAGAGACACAATGATTGAATATTTGTGATGGAAACATTCAAGAACAAATTGCCACGGTATTCATTAAAAACTATACGAAAAAACAGAAAGCGAATCAAAGATAACACACACAAACACAAATCTGCCAAATTTACATCCAAAGGGTGATGTAATTCAGCAACAGTAAAATCCTCTCTGAGAAATTTAAGAAATCTGAACTGCTACAACATTCAGGGACCATTTCTGTTTGAATCTATTAGTACTTCAATGTGAATTCTAACTTCTGTAATTTCAAACAATTAATTTAAGCATTAAAATTGTTCAGTCCAACTAAAGAGAAAATGAAATTCAAGAGCCACAGTCAGTAATGATTATTAATTTCAGCAATATTGGACCAGTGAAAAAGTTATAGAAATCTGTATGCATTTCCAGGAGGCTTCCTCAAAGTTAATTGATTTATCTAAGCCTTGTTAAGAAATTTTGATACTCGGTCCTAATAGACTCTTGCTGTGGGAAACAATTGTTAGGATTTTTACCTTAAGGCACCAGACACAGTGTCTTAAATTTGTTTTACCTGTCTGACCCAAAAATTGTATTGCTTACACTATCCAGATCTAGATACTGTATCTATGCAGAAAGTGAAATCTATCTAAGTGTGTGGAAAAACACCCTTAAGCCTGCATGTATACAAGAGGCTATAACAAAATGCTTCCCTTGTCATCCCTTCTCTCATACAACATCGTACAAAACATTACAAACACTTTGTGCAGACTAAACCTAAGACACTGGCAGTTTCTCTAAATGTTTGGCACTTTGAGGAATAAAGTAATTTTCCTGTGTGCCTCAGAAAGGACTCCCAAACAAAACGTAGATGAAATTTAAGGCCACATTCCAGAAAGGGCCAAATTCATTCTGATGCACAGAACTCCCTGAAGTCAGCACCCAGCAAATTCTCACTCTGTGAACAAACTGTGGTGCCAAATTTAAATGGCTGAACAGATATCTCACTGCCCTTGCAACATGACCCCACAATAATCACTGAAAATGCACATACTTAAAGCACAAAATTGGAAAAAACTAGCAAGCTACAGTAGCTTGCTAGTAGCTCAACGGTAGCAGGACCAGAATACAGGAGAAGACACAGAATAAAAAGCATCCCTCATTACCTAATGGCTACAGAAGTAGTAGAATCTTTAGCCTATAGCAGCACAATCTAACCTTGTGAATGTACATATGGATGTAAAGGAGAAGAACTTGAAAAAAAAAAATCAATGTTTCATAAATTTAACTGATTAGAAAATTCAACAAATCTCCAGACATTAAAACTGGTTGGTGGTCAGAAACATCAAGATTTCATATCACCAAAATCAAGCACTCTTCCAAACCAACAGATATATCAGTTTTGATTTGTGTCTGTGTTGCACGCGCGGTGTGTGTGTGGAGGCAGGATGTGTGTGTGTATACGCGTACACATGTATAAGACTGCAGAACTAACCAGGGGAAAAAAAAAAAAAAAAAAAAAAGAAACCTGTTTGTTTATAGTAATCATAATGTTTTTTTGCTTCCTAGGGAAAAATATTTATCAATTTAAAAATACAAATCTATGTGGCTCAATTCTATATTATTTTTATGAGTCAACTGTGACTGCAATTGTAAACATTTCAATCCTACAGAGAAAGTTATACAGAAAAAACAATTTACATATACTAATTTGGCAAAAATTGCTTTCTAAATAACAATGTTTTATAGAAGCCATATTCTATTTTTCCTTTAGTGTTTTTTTGACAGTCAGAAATAGATAAAAGTTGTAATTTACTCGTATCCATTTCCTGCTTTACCAGTGTCCAGTAAAATCATTCAAACAGCATGACAGATAAAAGGCAATAATGAAAAGCATTTTCAGTCTTCAGAGAGCTATAATGTGCACTGAATACCAACAGCAGTTAGGGAATAAAAATTAAAAACAAACAAACACACATATACTTAACGAAGTCCTGCTGGTATCTTGTAAGACAACTCCTAAATATATTTCAATGCCCAGCAATGAAAATGTTATGTAAAATGATGTGCATTGATCCAGTAATCCCCAAAGCTCCTAGACTGACTTTAATTTACCTGAACACAGAACTGCTTTGAGAAAAATCCTTCTAGCCTCTGCCAAAATCTGACTGCAGGGAAAAGCATATTTTTATAGTCATAAAAGCAGAACAACAAAAAGGACATAAAACAGAAGGCCAGTGGCAACTGAAGCTATCAAGTCTTTTATACAAATAACAATCAACACAGAAAATTACTAGGAAAGCAAGCACTTTGGTTCAATGTGGAAAGCACTGGTCACAAATAGCAGCAAAAATACTTTTGGAAATATCATGATGAATAGTTTAATGGTTAAAAAGGGACATAGAACAGAAAATTAAAAAATACTTTGCCTCCCACATATGATGGAACCCCCAACGGACCTCCAAGTTCTAGTCTAGATTTTTGTTTATATTTTACTTTCTAAGCAAAAATATGAGTAACATCCAGTATGAATTGGGTTTCTAGTTCGGTATCTGCTTCCAAGCCTGTATCATGACCTGAACAGTCACATCTGTTTCTACTGCCCACAGAGAAATTAAATTAAAACAGTGACTTCGGTTATACTAGTGGTAGAAAATATTGATCAGGACTATCTGTAAGAACTCATCCCGCTTCCCCATGCACCAACTCCCCAAAAGAAACACAAAAAAAAGCAAGTAACAGATTCGATTTGCAACAGATTTTCTGCTCTATAAAATAAGGCATTAACATCAAGACACTTCTCTTCCCATACCGTAACGAAAATCTGTGATTCGGTGTTAAAATTCCAAGCAAGCTTCTACTAGCTCTGTCTCCATATGACTTGCAAGATTCATATCACCTTATCTATTGTGGTTGTTGTTGTTTTACCACATTTGCAGGAAGTTATCTGCTTTGTTTTAGAATACTCCTCTGCTGATAACTTGTGTGCACTGAATTTAACAGAACTATGCAAAAGATGGAAGAATGCCTTAAAGTAAGTGGCAATACCAATCAGAATAACTCCAGATAATTCATGCTCTCATATCAAATTCTACCGCAAAAGCAAAGCAAACCTATGCTACATTTGGGTATTACAATCTCAGCAAAACCAGACGCTAGTATCATGGATTTAAAATTACTTTTAAAACTACCTAAAAACATTCCAAATCTTCATACTCTTACATCTTTTCCTAATATCAGATTGATTCTGAAGTATTTCAGTCTTCAAAACATCAACCTGATGAGAACGTAAAAAAGTCATTCATCTTAAAAAAAAAAAAAAAAAAAAAAAAAAGAGCATTATTATCATAAGAATAAAAACTTTTGAGAAAAAAAGTGGGAAACTAAGAATTAAGGAACAAAAGTCTTTTTTTTTTTTAAGTTTGGTATTGGTATATACTAACAATAAACAAAACCATAGCAAGTTATTTATAGATCATAACATAAATATCAACTAATTAGTACGTTATATTTCACAGAGTTGCACCAAACATCAGCCAGACTTACTTTTTTCAGTGTTTGCAAAGTGATTTTGAAAGGTAAACAGAAGTTGCAGAAACTTTTTATTTGAATAATTTATCCGTTTTCAGTTCAACAGTTCAACATAATTCAGCAGATAATTCTGAATACCTGCAAGGCATAATTGAAGAATTCTGGACCATCTAAAAAATGGCAACACAAGATAGGATCTATTAAAAAAATACTCTCTAGCAATGTATGATTTATTTTTGCTACTTCCCTAGTTACTACATTAGGAACTGATTGTTTAGGAATCATCCTTAATATAGCATGTGTATTTTCTGTCTTGCAATTCCACCACAGAAATAATCCCTACTAGTAAAGACATCACTTTCTCTCAGTTTCCCTTCATTAGTGTTTAACAACTTCACCTTTAACATACTCTTGTATTTTGTTTTACTCATCTCAGTAACAATATATGAGACAAAAATCCTGTGAATATTTGCACATTTTGATATTTGGATTGAAACCAAAACAAATCTTCAATGAAATATTAGCTGTGCGAGTTTAAGAGAAAAATCTCTCTGTTTTACTGAGATAAGCATTTCAGCCATGTGTCGTGGCTACCTTACCTCATTCTGAAAGTGATGATAGTGCTGCTGTATCATGTAAGTTTAAAAGAAAGTATGTTCATGAATTCACATAGCTATGCTTACAGAACATTCTGTCTTGTTACGGTTTATTTATTATTAATTTTCCTAGTAAATAGATGGAAGTAAACAATCTCGCCTATTTCACATTGCTTATGTTGTCTTGTTCTACATACAACTGAAAACAAAAGTAAATACAAGCTGGTAATACAGTTCTCCCATTCTTTCTATAAACCATGCAAAAGTAGCACACTATTCCATTTCTTAAGTCAGATATGCATTCATTTCAATATCCTAAATGAAACGGAAAAGGTAAGGTGTAAAGCAGAAATTCATTTCTTATTATTTCTTTCCACACAGGTAGGTGTCCAGATTCAAAAATCATTTAAAAACATCTTTTTTTCCAAGCACAGCACATGCTTGCTTCTAAACCTACATAGAGTCCTATGGATTTCAGCAGTGATAGTCCAGCAGTAAAATAATCCTGTATGTTTATAGGTAAGCACGAGCCTAAATTCTCTACTCAGTCTTACAAGAAGCATTTTTACTTTACCCTTTCTGACCTTGCTTATGTCTTCAAACATATTTTACTATACACTTTTACTATATCTACGACAGGACACAGAACTAGTTCCTGATAACCTGATCTGTAATTGGATCCATTCAGTACTGAGGGTGTATTTGTTTGAAAAAATGAGCCATACGCAGCACTCAGTTCTTGTTACCAAGGCGTGCTTGCACTTCCTTAAGTAATAAATGAAGCTCATTTAAAAAAGTCCTTCACTAATCCACAACAAAAAAATAAATTTTTTCCTAATGCTTACAAAAGCTGTATAATATTCCTTTCTGACTTTTGTTTAACGTTAACAGCAGCTATGAAGTTTCAGTACTTTTAAAGTAATTTCAGTGGATCTAGTTGCATGATTTTAACTATATTAATTTACAATCGGACCTTTTTTTTTGTAACTAGTTGTGTTGCATTAACACAGTGACACCAAATTCTAGACTCAAAACCACAGAACATTCCCACAAGTGAAACTCATGTACAGTAGAACAAGCACTAAGTGGACTTTCACAAGTACATCCAGACGACTTTTTATCAATATGCACACTCCATAATTCTGTCTCAACAGTGAATTTGAGATGCACAAATGTACCACTTCTTCATGTCTTTATAAAAGTAGACCTGAAACTATTTTTGCTTACTAGCTAATAATGCGAAAGAATATGCAAGAAAAACAAGAATCAAGTCTTGTAGCTAGAAATCCAAACACAAACTGTAAATCCATCTATGAAAAGAAGAATTCCTTGACTAAATATTAATTACACCTAAAATTTAAGATTCTATCTGCTTTAGAATAGGAACTGATTTCTGATTATCATCTCAGATGTTGAACACCAGCTATCTCCACTGATACTCAGTCCATTATCAGGTATTTGATTAGCAACTGCTAATCACACATTAAGCCTCCTTTTAGCTTCAACTGTTAAAAGGAGGTATTCCTAACAGCTAATAAAGTAGCTAGGAAATCTATATCTTAAATAAATCTAAAAGGAAGGCACAAGACTTCTAAAGAACAAACTTAACTCAAAATGTTGGTTAAAAAGTCTAAGAAACTACATTGTTGTTTTTACAATCAAAATTTGAAAGAAAAATGATGAGTTTTCACAGTACTCCACAGGAAATCTCAAGTCTTCCTAATAAATGCTCTAGTTCCTTGAAAGAAACTTTGTAAGAGAAACATTTCAAGTGGAACACCTTTCCTTCTCTTCATTTACAAACACTTAAGAAAAAAGAAAAGGAAAACGAAAAAGAAAAATGAAAAGAAAAATGAGAGAAAAAAGTCATTGCAAGAAAATATAGATGAAAATTACAGAGGGGAAAAATGAGTGTATTTTTTCCTCATAGCTATTTTGAAGACAGAAAGGAGAAAAAAGTTTGTGAGGAAATAAAAAAATTGATAAAGCAAAATGTTAATCCACCAAATATATCAGCTGTTTGCAAACAGAATGCATGCAAAATATTGATGCATCTCCACGCACCTTTTGAAGTAAAAGAATAGGTCTGAGTGATACATATTTCTTCTTTTTTATATGAACAATGCTCTGAAAACTCCAAGTATTGAAAGAAATGCTCAAATAGCCAAACGTCTAAATCTTCAAAGATTCAAACTACATAACTTCCCTCCTATCTTAAACTCTTTAGGGAGAGCCAACTAAATTTACAATCAACATCTGTGTCAAGAATGCATGGTTCCTTGTGCTCATAACAAATTTTCAACTTCTACAACTTCATCTCCAAAGGAAAACAATACTCTTCTACCTTCTCTCAGCAGGTACCAGTTTGAATTCATGCTTAGAATTCAGACTGATAACCTTATCTGGATTATTAATTCCATGTAGCTCCAGTCAACACCAAAATGTGGTACAGCTCCTGATGGTCCAGATATACCTCCAGTAAGGGCAGTTTTCTGTCCTACAGTGAGGAAAAAATGACTAATACAAGAAAAAAAAAAAAAAAAAAAAGGTTAATGTTATCCACTGGTAACATGTTGGAAATTCAGTACGTAGAACAATAAGAACATTAGCGAAAAAACGGTTCTTTCTGCCTTAAAATTCCCAAACAGCATAAATACAGAAAAGTAACACAGCATATTACGAAGCATACTATCTGACGGAGTCCATTAATTATATTTAATGTTTCAGAAAATAAATTCAGCCATTTTGTATTCTCTCAAAAAGTGCACAGTACTGATTCTAGTTGGAGAAACTGTCATCTAAGGTGTCTTGAAAGCTTGGGAACCTATACTCCAAAAGTTAATGAAATATGAACTTGCAACTTTTATACAGAGTAGGCCATCTGTGAGAAAAAGTAATCAGAACCATGTTTCAACATACCTCATTCCCTCTGATAGAAAAATGATTCAAGAAAGTGAATTCATCTGAATAATACAAACACCTAAATGGAAGGCGTATTGGAGCAGAAGTGAGACAGAGCATAGAGGCAGATTCAGATCTATACAAAATGGCACTGGACAGATTCATGACTGTGTTTTTGTATTTATTAAGTGTAACACAGGAGAAACTGCCAGGAGAAACTGTTATGTCTAGTAGGTCTGCTTCTCTTACTGTGTTCCTTCTTTTAATGTGGAGAGCACCCTGTTGTGCAAAATGAGGAATAGTTCGAGAAAGCAAAGGTTTCACAGAGAATGCAAAGGCAACATTGTATCTTAGCAAAGATACAAAAGCAGCTTTGGAAAATACTGACCTAATAGGAAGTCCAGAGTTATTCAGTTACCTCTGCAAAGGCAGCAGGTACACAAAGCCTACATGAATTCTGAAGCACTCTCATGAATGGAAAACAATTGAAAGACTACTTGACTTGAAATGTTACACAGGAACTCCTGCCTATAGTCGTACTTAGTGAAAGTAGAGATCCACGCAAGAAAGAAAAACCACACAACCGAGTAAAGGTGTAAGAAACATGGATGCAAGAAGTCTCTGAGATCCTCTGAACATTAGATATCATCTAACAATAAGCAATGAAATCTGTTATAGAGTCACTTTTGAAGGACACCAAAAGACTCACTCAATCCAGTGATTTACAGTATGGAACAGCTGGAATGAATTAACTATCCATTTTGCTTCAGGAACACACAATGGTGCCACTTCATCAAGAGCTTCCCTTGATTTATGAACTCCCATTTTTCATAGAGGAAGAATCACTGGCTGAAACATTCTCATAAGTGCCAAACCAGATGGAGAATAACTTCTTCTTCTCCATTTCTTCTTCCAAGAGAAGAAATGCCCCTAGACAAAAGCCAGATTGGTGCTGAGCCTATGGCATTTTTGCTTGAGTGTGAAACTTCTGAGGAAGTAAAATTGTACTCTGTACTCTTCCAAGTAGGTGAATTCTGGTTTCTTCCTCAAACATTCCTGCAGTTCACATTAAAATATGAAAAAGATACTAATGTAATTATGTGAGTGATGAGGCCCACAGGTACAATATTGAAAATCTCTCCACTTACTTTTTTTGAACGGTATCTACAATATGGATTTCACCCTGATAGGCATCAAAAGAACAAGTTCCTAACCTCCTTAGAACAATCACAATGAGATGAAAATGCACATGACAACCAGTAAAAGAATTTAAGAATTATTAATCACATATCACTATTGCACTCACTGTTGCATAAACATTTTTAGCATCAGTCATTATCATAGCACAAAGACTCCCATCACACCCATCCTTTCCACATAATTCACAAATGCTTTAATTTTTTTATTTGAAATGAAATCCCTATCTAATCTGGACTATTGCCGAAACCCACAAAAACGAAATAATACATCTTTAGCATCGCCACATCTTTCACAGTTTATGTAATTCCCACTAAAAAAAGAGATTAAAAAAATATAATTGCCACAGAGAAATTCTCATCCTTAAGATGTCCAGTCCATTCTTACAATATCTTTGGAATAAGATTACCCTTGTGCATTAGATTAATAAATCATTCCTAGGAATGCATCAGTCAGATCCTACTCCTTTTATGGATTACATTACCTAGCTAGAAAGATACATATATTTTCCACAGAGTAATGAGCATTTCGTTTTTACATATATACAGTATGTGTTCCATTTAGCCTAAAATTCCTAGTAATTCCTAAACTAACTGAAATTCTAGTATGTCTTAGACTTGACACTCTATGTTTTCCAGAAACACTATAATCATGCACAGTTAAGCTGAGGGAACATCAGGATGCCTACAGAGATAACTGCCTGTTACCTGTAGAAGGTACAATGATTATCTACTGCCCTTGACATGTTTCAAATTTCCATCTAGTCAGTACTCTGAAATGTCATGTGACTATTTAAGGCAGCTTTTGAGAATGTTAAATCGGCAACAAGTTTAAATTTTACAGATTTGATACAGTGACAAGAAAAGTGTACTCTAAATATCCACTTTAACAGAAAAACTGTATTCACATCATGAATATCAATCGGGACAAACATTTCTTTAAACTTATGTTGCACTTTCATATGCTATGTATGACAGAAAAATTCAAGGTTTCTCACTTCAAACAAGATAATTTTCCAAATCATCAAACAAGGTTAGCAACATGTTATTTGCAAAATTCTGTTAATCAAAAATAGATCACTGATGCACTTAATGCTAACTTGAGAAATTCCATTCTTCACAAAATAGTTTAAAAAATGAAAAACCTAGTCACAGAAGCCATCTGTTATTTCTAATAAAGTGAAGTAGTAAATAGTGAGTACTATCTAACCAATAACAGTTTTCCAGATAAATATGATGGCCCACTGCCATTTAGGAGAATACATAGGCATCTGGCAAAATTACATGTTCTTGAAGCATAACTCTTCTAAAGTAATTCCTGATGGATACGTATTTCTCTATTTATTTTTTATGAAAATGCATCTGATTCCCCACCTTATAAGACACTATAAAGAGATTCATCAGATGTTTTATTTTGCTTCTTTTCTACTTTTCAAATTATGCACTGCTAAGATTACCTGAAGTAAAAACTGTTGTCATTTAAGTAACAACATAAATGCAGCAAAGGCCTAATCAAAACAATGTTGCTGTCAAAGGAAAACTTTTTCACCAACTACTGAATGTTGGATCTATGAGAACAGCTCTTGTAATGTCTGATGAGCTTTTCCACCTATACTATTAAGGTATTAACACAGCAAATGTTTGCAGGCTTGGCTTTACAAGGATGTTTCTTTTCATTGTGCAGTCATTATTAGTTTTTTTTGTTTTTTGTTTTGTTTTGTTTTCTTTTCACTTAAATTCCTTTAACTTAGGAACAAACTTAAAAGGATAAGAGAATGTATACAGCCCATAGGTAAAACTGAAACTCTGATTTTACTAATACATCTACAAGTGCAGGTCAGAGCTACAGAAACTATCTATCCTTTTCTGCAATATAAGAGATAGATAACCAAAGTGAAAAAGATAAAGCTATATACTATATCCACCCTTTCATCACTGATCCCGGTTGGTTAGACTTGCAGAAAACTACTAACATTTTTTTTTTTTCTCTTAGAAAAACAACTATGTGTAGATGAATTGAAGTATGCTTATGCTGGATAAGCTATTACTAAAAACTGATTAAGTACACTTGGAACAATGGAACTAACAAGTCAACAGCGTAAATGCATTCACAATTATGCTAATGAATGTAGTAAGATCTAAATGAAGTCACAATATTTATTTTTTTTACAGATACTTCAATAAATTTGTCTGTAAGAAAAGACAGAATTCTCAAGACCAAAAATGTCTTCATTATCCACAAATAGGCACATCCCTCCTCACTCCAAGGAATAGTACTCCGAACTGCATTGCAATATTAGCTCAGCAGTGAGTGTATCTAATTTTTTCATGAGATACACTACTGGTTAAGTTGGCATTGAGACAGAAGGCTGTAAATTCCTACCCTCCATCAGTACCGTTGACCTCAGAGCAAACCCCACAACTGGCTACAGGCATTCAACATCCATCATTGCTTCTGAAACCTAATCTTTCAGAGAGGGACAGCTGCACTAGGCAGCAGTTAAGCAGCTTTCTAAGGTACACCATCATCCCAAACATACATAAATAAATAAATAAATAAATAAATAAATAAAACTTCCTGTCCTATTATCTGATCAACGTTTCAGAAGAGTTTCATTGCATTTCCCACCAAATTAATAACTTTTACCTACATATAGACAAAATATTAATCTAGCAAAGATAATTTTTACTATGCCTTCAATTCAAAATTTCTTATTAATTAAAAATAGATGAATACATGCAAGCATTAATATACAGTATAGCTGTCCAGAGGATTTATAAGAAAGGGAAAAGAAGTGATACACTTAGTATGCATAACGCTAAAAACTTAGGAAGGAAATATCTTTTGTCCTAAAATTTTAAACTGCCTTTATAAAAGACATCCCCTCCTAACTGCAATTTCCAGAGGGGGAGAGAATGTCTTTCTTAAAAAAAAAAAAAAAGAACGGTAAGAATATTTTGCTGAAGTTTAACTATGTAGGTGAATAGAGATAAAATAGTCATGTGTCTATACATGTATCTATATATGCTAAAAATAATGACATACATCTCTCATATCTCCTCTTGTAGTAGAGAGAAGAAAGAGACAGTGCATGGAATATGACAACACTTGTGTGAACTTTATCTGAATTAAAAAAAATAAAATATTTTTACTTAACCTTGATAAATAAAATGTTTTTCACTTCTACCAAAGCATTCACAAATGTCATTTCTTCATTCCAAACACAGGCATTTATACAGTCCATCTCCCCACAAAAGAAAATAATTCAAAAAAGCAGAAATGGCAATCTCTTGATTCCTCATGCACACATTTCAGCTTTCTCTGAAAAGTTTTATAAAAGAACACAGCCTATGGATGGTTCAAAAAAACTGTTTTTTAATTCAATTAGCATTCCAAATCAAGAGGAGATACTGAGTTCAAACTCAGAAAACAGCTATTTTCTGAAAGTCATAAAACCTATGACATTGTTACCAGAATGTCTGCAAATTCCCTCTCGGTGCACCAGCTAAACATGAGCCACAACACAGATTGAGGTTTTGTGTAAAAACAGTCAACAACCCAAGCTGAGGCACCGAAATCAGCATGGGTTTGGGTAAAACTGCAAATGGAAAGCATACCTTGTTTGTAAATTTGGGACCTGTCATATTTGTTTCAGTCAGTTTGGCACTGATCATATCCCTTACAAGTATTAGCTGATTCTGTCATCTAAAAGGCAGATTTTAAATACCACTCACAGTTCTCTGACTCTGATCTCTCATTTCCAAAGAATTAAAAGCTGTAAATGAAGTTTATCATTGCTTGCTTTATTCCATATACTGCACTTGACATACTGCTTATGGAAAAAGTATGCATTATCTGACTACGGTGTGAGCAGTTTGGCTGTCACTAACTAGGACATCCCTTTTGATTGTCTGCAAACTATAAATTAATTTGTATACCAATGGAGCAACTCCAATAATCTGAAGTTTTCCGGAAATCCTAAGTAAACTTCCTTAGCACTACAGAAGCACAGCTCAATCAACATAATACAGCATGCCCTCCAATATAATAAACCAAGGGATCTGAACTTCTATCATTTTCAGTCAGCTAACAGGAAGGAAATTTCTCTCCATAGCCTATATTTAAAAGAACACCTAGCATCTCTGGGTCAGAAAGACCCAAGTACAGAGTTGATTTCTGCAAAATGTTTACCTATTTTTTTAAGTCTATTGCAAAATCCATCACCATTTATTCCCTTGTTACTCTTGCTACTAAGCCTATGAAGAAAGATGTCACGGCATGCAAGCATGAGACACTTTTGATCTCAGGAATGCACAAACTAATACAAATGTATACCTACTACGATGTAGTTAAAAATAAGCTGATAAGCAGAGTAGTTAGGATGAATAGTTGAGTCTACTAAAGAACTGTTCAGAAGGAACCTGGTCTTTTAGAAAGCATCTTTAAAAGGTTACACAAGAATGTAAAATATGACTTCAGATTTAAGAACCATCTTTTAAAAAGCAATATATAATAATGTAATTAATTAAACTTATTTACAAGCAAAACGTATTTATTGGTTATCAATTTTCTATGCATTTTAACAGCTTCCCCTATTAAGATATCAAAATACAATGCTTTAATAAATATTATCAATTACCAACCAAAAACCACCTAGGATTATGAAATTATAAGCTAAAACTGTGCAGTAATAGACATATGGTTCCATGAACACACAGCGGCTTAAGCAAGTGAAGCTTGTTGGAACGGAATTTACACGCAAAGCACACTTGAGCAGTCCTTTCCTGTATCATCAGATTTCTTCAGGAGATAAGTTGCATAGGGGCTTTCAGTGTAGTAGATCACCAGGAGAGATAGCTCTTCCTCCTTACTCCTACCTGATAAATCATTGATAAATTATATGAAGGAATATTTTTAAACAGTGATTCTTACTTCAGGTTGCCAAGCTGCCAGTGAACATTCGTTAAGTAGATTCATTTAAGGCCTTTTCCAAAGGAAACAAGGATTATACAAGTAAAACAAACAATTCACAGAGCACATTAGAATCAGAGTTTTCATAAAAATCTTGTATGTTGACCGTTCTATGTCACATGCTTTTAGATAGAATTACATTGTAGGTTCCTGGTAAAACACCAACAGTATTATGCGTCTCTTGAACGCTGAATTTACATCATCAGTATCTGTACCCCAGTCTCAACAGTTTAAAAAATAGAAGATTAAGACAAACATGTAATACAAGAGTGAAATACCATAGATCCGTACTGCGTCACTCCTAATGATACCTGAATAAAGTGCCTATTTTCTGCCTTTCTGACATAACTTCTTAATTTATTAACACTCAACAAAAATTCATCTTGAGAAGATATCTGTGATTTCAGAAGGCCTTACAAGTGGACTTACATGCCATCATTATTTTACACGAGTGCACACAGAAAATTATACTTGATCAATATCTACACAACTGTAGTCAATTATGAGACAAAAAGCCTCTCACAGTAACTGGCTTTTATCACATGATATACAAAACTCAGGCTATTAAAAATTAACCTACCATAGTGAAGATGCATTTTCGTTGTATGACCTTACAGTGATTTAACTTAAAAATTCTTTTAAATCAGAATTTTTGAAGAGATTGGTACAGAAAGTTCATTTTGAAGGAAATCCAATATGCAAATATTTCAGCTGTGCTCTTTTACAAATTGTCTACCTTGGCAGTTTGAAAAACTGAAAATCAACAATGAAACGGAGTAAGTATACTTGACCTTATTGCTTAATGCCTATCAAGAATGCCACGGCTGGTCAATTTTAAGTTTGTGAAACTGACACTTAAAAACGTATAGTGCATCTTCAGTCCAGGTCCCATAAATGCTGATTACACCCCAGCCCAATTCTTATTATCTCTATACTTCTAAACTTATATAACACAAAGCTTGTTTAAATACACCATCAATCTATGTCTGCTCCTGCCTTAGAGTAATCCTGTTTAGTTTATCTTTTAACCCTACACTTGCATTGAACAGGACCATTACTAATCTAATAGAAGATACATATAGGCAACAAATCTGATTTTCTCAGCTTACAGAAAATATGAAGTGCAGAGAATCACTAAAATCCGACTTTGCCCCAAATTTTCACCTCCCAAGTCGACATCTTTTCCCAAGCACCACAGCAGTCAGGACGGCACGGAGAAACGGAGAACTACACTGGATGCTATATAGGACAGGGGAATGAATGAAGCAGGATAAAAATCCCAAAGATAATATGCAGAGTGTGTGCATCGCCTGAGTAGTAGCAGCCTCATTTATCAGTAATGAATAAATGAATGGCAACTGTGCTTTTGATGTTAGGCATCTGTGTAAAAAAATGTCTTTCTGGTGAAAGAGTTAGCATATGCTATGTACTGGTATTTGCTGTATGAGAGCAGTTTATACAGGCCCCTAGTGGCTTAGCACACGTAGCAGCAGATGAAGGGGGATCCCTTCTCTTTAGGTTGTGTAGTTTTGGTCCCTGCATTATGCAAAAGTAGAAATGAAGGACAACCTTAGAAAATGAAAGCAGCATCACTGCCTTGATTTAAAATACTAAGTATTTCATTTTTATAGAATCCCAGCTTTTTTGCAAACCTCCTCATGACATTAAACACCAAATTAACATCTCCCGTGCAGTTGACTGGCAATACAGGTATATGAGTTATGCAACACTCACAGCACAATGCTCACTTCATACTATTGTTTAGCTCTCATTTATCAAGTAACAAGATTGATGAAACTAGGAACAGATTCTAAATCATGACTCCTGAAATCTAGAAATACGAAGATATGTTTTTCCTTTCCACACACTACTCCTGACAGCCTGCCATAGCACACACAAACCATAATGAATTTCTTAGTGCCTTCTTAGAGTAGAAGTGTTCTACTTAGGCAAAGCTCTCAGTGCTTAGCGTGGATATAGAAAAGCTATACATCACTTCTGCATTCAGGGAAATCTAAATATACTCCACCATATTACCACAAGTGACAAAACTAAGATTGGAAAGCTACTCCTGTAAAAAGTCTTGCATTAAATCCTTCTTTCTTTCTATGTAAAAGCTACACCACTCAGTTTCTTGAAAATCCTATGCCAGTGCATTTACAGCTTTTAGTAATTTTCAACGGGCAAAATTTGACAGCTGAATTTATTAAACTGACCAGTTTGCCAACTTCACACATAAAGAAAGAGATAATAGAGTGAATTAAATTCACTCATGAGAGTGAATTAAAAGAAACCATCAAAAAACTGCCATCTAAAGTAGGATGCAAGTGCACATGATAGTATTTCAGGGAGAGAAGAATCTTATTTTCCTTCAGAGTTGTTATGCTCAAAACCAAGAAATGTAAGAGCTTTGTATGCTCCCAACCCAGGAGAAAATGATGTCATTTACTATACTTCTTCATCAAGAAGCAAAAGTATTAACCGTTAGAATGTTGTAAACCACTCTCACACTCCAGAGAAATGAAACACTGAACACATTCATTTATTCTTCTCTGCATCAAAATTTACAATAAATGTCCTGATACTACAGGAGTTGTTTGTCTCTGAGCAAAATGTGCATTGGAAGCAATTCCTGAAAGGCTAAGAAGATCATCACAACTTCCTATACAAATTCTAAGCTTATGAGGATACAATGTTAATAAAAAAAAATTCACCTCTTGAAAATAGGAAACTACAAAGAATCACTATCTACAGACTTCTGTGAAATACTGCACTGTCTCAGACAGTGAAGGAAAACAAATATAAAAAACTATTCTGTGTAAATCAATCAACCCTTTTCGGTATGCCAGAAGTCAAAAAATAAATATGTCAAGTTTTGTAAAGGAACTAACATAGCTCTCTGAGAGGCAGTAAGTGTAAAAAGGCCATGCAAAAGAATAAAATACACATGGCAGCAGGTTAACGAAGTAGCAAGGATGAGCACGCATTCAAAATCCGTTTACAAGAGAAAGAATATAATACAAGTTGTGCGCAAGAGAGGAAATAGGAAACATGTAAAAAAAATGAATTTGAGAAAACAGATGTTTTATTTGTAACACAGGGAGAGCTTGGCTGGAGGAGTGAAAAAACCCCATTCCCAGGCGCAAGACCTTACGGAGGGAGCTGCTAAGTTTGCTCAACAAATTTGAAAGCTCCTTCGCTGCCTCTAGGAAAACTGAGTTTTCCAGCGGCGCGACGTGCCTTCTTCCCAGTGCTTTGGAAAGAGTAAACAAGTGAATTAAGAGCCCGGTCCAGGGAGCTGCAGGCGCCTCCGCCACCCTTCCCGCCGCCCGGCGAAGGCGGGAGCCCCCAACGGCTCCCAACGGTCCCCGACGGCCGCGCGCCCCCCGCCAACGGCCGCGCGCCGCCTCGGGTGCTCGCCGCTTCCCCGCCGCCTCTGACCACCGAGCTCAAAGAAAAGGAAAAGAAATATAAAAATAAATGAATAAGGAAACCCAACGCCGTTAATACGAGCAATCCCGCGGCCGGAGCAAGCGGTCCCTCTTTACGAAGCGCAAATCACGTAACCTCCTCCTCCGCCCCTCACCCCTGTCCGGGTACCGTGGCAATTCGGTGGAAACGTCGCCTCTGATCAATCACTTAGCCCGCTCCTGCCCCATCCCCCGTCCGTCCGCCCGCACAACTCTCCGGTTCCCCGCACGGGCCTCGCGGGGCGGAGCGGGGCGCAGCGGAGCGCGGCGGGCTGGGGGCCGGTGCCGGGGAGCCCCGGGGCAGGGGCACTGTGTGTGTGTGTGTGTGTGTGTGTGTGTGCGGGAGGCACTCGCGTGCAGGGCCGCTCTCCTCGCGCGCCCCCCGAGAGCCGGCACGGGCGCAGCGGAGCGAAAATGGGTCAGGCGCGGGGCAGTTACCTGGTCATGCTGGCTCCCGCGGTCCCAGCAGCAGCCGCCGCCGCCGCCCGCCCGCCACCGCTGCCCTCCGCCGCCGCCACCTCCTCCCGCTCGTCTCCGGGGCGGCCGATTTAATCCGAGCCGCTCAGTAGTAGTAGTAGCAGCAGCAAAAGCAGCAGCAGCAGCAGCAGCAGCAGCCGCGACCGGAGTCCCCGGCCGCTGCCGCCCGGCGCTGGTGCCGCTCACAGTCCGGCGTCGGGGAGTGCGAGAGAGTCAGCGAGAGTCCGAAAATCCAGCATCTAGAGGGGCCGGCTCCCCGCGTCCGCCCGCGGCCGCCAGCGCCACCTCGCCCCCGCGCGGCTCCGCGTCGCGGCGCGGGAAGGCGGCACGCGCCCCGGATGCGGCGGCGTGAAGCCGAGGTGCCGGGCTCGGTGCGTCGGGCTGACGGTGTGAAATTAAGTGTGCTGCTCCGGAGGGGAGGCCTGGCGGTGGGTGATGAGTGCAGAGGCTTCACTTGTGACAAATACAATGTCATATCTTTCTTCCTTAACCCGTCTATTCGTGATCCTTTTCGCCGAAGCTGTGCATGTGGCGTATGCAAGGTTTAACGTAATATACCTTGCTTGCCATGTGACTGCACGTGCTGGGTTTAGGCCTCCTCCTGTCCCACGCTCAGTATGTTATCAAATATAGAAGCACTGCACAAGTTTTGGAATAAATACGTGCTTTCTGTTACAGCAGGCACTGTTGGCAACAGAGCGGAATTGTCCTAAGGTGTTTTCTGTGTGTGTATGTGTGTTTTAGCAATTGCACATTGCAGCGTCTCAAAGGCAATAATAGTAGAGATGGGAAGGTTTTCCACAGAAGCCTTGCAGAGGGGGTGGGTGGAAAAAAGAAGGCAAGAAAGGGAGGATGCTAGCACATGAAAAATGCATTAGATGTCTTGGGCCACATGCAATAATGGTAAAACTGGCAGAGATCTAAGCAGAGTGACTGCATTTGCTTCACTGTAACGCCTTCAGCGGGCCGAGGAACAGCCAATATTGTTTTTTCTCCCCCAAACAAGGGGGAGTCCATTTCAGAAGCAAACAGGTTAATTCACCCATATAAACAGTGCCCACTACGCAGCTGTCCCAGTCTCCCAGGGGAGACAGGTGGACACACACCCAAACCCTTCTGGAAGTTGTCACCTGAGTGTGTCCTTTGCCCCCTTCTCTCCTACCATTTGATATAGTAAGAAAACTTCCACGTCTGACGCCTGTCATAGCCGTTCTGAATTACACCACGTACTCTTCTTTCAGCGGGTGGCCATTCTGCTCAACAAGAAGAATATCAAAAGAGCAGACATGTATTAAATCCTTGATGGCGAAGGCCAGCACGTCTGTAAGTTCTGCCAGTTTTTCCAGTTTCAGTGTTGGCGATTATTTACAAAGGAGCTTTTCCCATTGCCCTGGCAACAGGACTGCAGGTAGACCTGTTGTTCTGATCCAGGAAAGGGTCTTTGCTGCCTCGAGGAACTTGCTGAGCGGGAACTCCCCAGGCAGCAGCAGTTTCTAAGGCCTGAATCCCCAGGCTTGGGAAAGACCAGGAAAGAATACCCTTTAGCACAGACGAGATGGTGTTTCTTGGTAGAACATAAGCCAGGTAAGCCATAAGTCAGTAAGTCACAGAACTCAATGGTGAGATAGGTTTTAGACTGGATTAAGCAATATTCTGTGTTTGACTTGGTGATCTGGCTGGCGAACCTGTCCCAGGGCTTTAGTTTCTCGTGTATAGCGCTTTGGTTGGTGCTTCAGAGCACTCTTACTATTTTCTGTTGACATCTCTAAAATGTAAGTGTTAGATTTCATGCTGTAGTCTCTTTTGAATTGCTCATATTTTAATAGTGCCAAGAGGCCTCTGTTCAAATTGGGGCCATTTAGGGAATATCCTGGACGATGATTCTTATCCTGAAAAGACTGTAATCTGAGTAAAGAGGAGAGACAAAACAAACAAACAGGAAGGTAAGTGATGGAAAAAAAAAGACTCGGGGAACAGCAGCAGTACCTACTGGACGATGCCGCGACCTCATTTGGTAGGACGGAATAGGGTTGTTCACACCTGAAAGTGCCACTGCTGATAATTCAAGTTGTTTTATACAAGGAGGGAGTAGATTTTCCCTTGCCTTTTCAATATATAATGCATAGCCTACATTCTCTGTATTATTATTGTCTTAATTCATAGTATTGTTTTGGATTATGTACACCAACATGCCAGTAAAATGATCAAGCTTTTGTAACTCTCGAGGGCAGATTCTTTTTCATAATCTTCATCATGAGGCAAGATGGAAGTAATTCTGTAATTTTTTCTTTTTTCTTTTTTTTTTTTTTTCAACTGTTAAATTAAACTCCCTGCCCTCCCTCCTCTTGACTATTTTTAGTTAGGAGGAAATAGCTGACCTCTTTACTGCAAGAACCCAGACCCCCGGGGTGTCATTTATAGATTTCTACCAAATGGCCTACTTGGACAAGTTGGTTGAAATTAAACAAAAACATTGGACCTACAGCTCTACATCGGAATAACAGTCTCCCCATAAATACGAATTAGCACTTTTAATATTGCAAAACAAAGGTGAAAATATATTAGTTTATTTTTGTTGTTGTTTTTGTGTGTATGTATGTATAAGTCTGATCATTAATATAAAATTTCATTTAAGAATGACTGACCTTATTACTTTACAACAAAAGAAACCTCTTGAAGTTAAGGTAGTGTAAAGACTAGGTGGAATCAAAGAAGGATGTTCATTGTCAGAAGAAAAGATCATAGTTTCATATCGATTTTCCTTGTGATGAGAGCTAGTAATTTCCTGTAATTATATAGAAACTTGTTTCTGCAACCTTTCTGTGCCACTATGACACATACATGACCGTTTTTCAATGTTAACATGCACAGGCATCTTGTATTGCTCTTATTGTGCATATGTGTCTGTATTGAGTTTAAGTGATTAGTATTGATGCCTTAAGAACATTGCCCTGTAGGAGCAGGTGATGGATTTTTTTTTTCATTTACTATTTAAAAAAAGTATTAGAAAAAGAATATATGGTTGTTCTTGCAGCCTGTATGTTCCATCTGCAATATCCTGTCTAGCTCCCCTTAACCTTTATTTATTTATTTGCATTAGTTTGCTAGTATGGACTAGAAGCTTGGAGTTAGGTGCATCTGGTGATTTGACTTCCATTTTTCTCATTTTGTTGCCTTCTTGCAGTAGAAAGTGCATCACAACGTTTAACCCCATTTCTTGACCTTCTCTGCTTATAGTAGAGACAATCAATACCTGTCTGCTGGTCCTATTTAAATGGAAGTGTGTTTAGAATTTCACAATATAAGTACTCTGAATGTTTTAATGGAATTTTATGCCGAAACTCCTACAGTATCCATGACAATAGTAAAGTATTATAGTATGAAAAGTAATTATTTGGGCATTTTAGCTGAGTGCATCATTTAGTTTGGGCCTTGGATCTTACTCATTTATTATCAGAAGGTGCATAGCCTACTCACTACACGGACAGACCAGTGCCTCTTGATGCTTAGATGATGAGACCTGTGGCCTATTCATGAATCAATAAGTAGCACTAATAATGCATAAAAATTAGATACAAGTACTCACCAAAATACTTCTGTGGAATTAGGTGTTGAGTTTTATCATCTCCTTCCGCCATCGGAAGGTGGAACAAGGTTTTTGGAAAAAAAGTTTACCATTAATGTTTACCATTAATATGTAATGGCTTCCCTGTGTAGTGCTCTGCTACCAGTCAAAATATGATTGCGTTTACTGACCTGAATTCCATTTGGTCTTCTAACTCTTAAGTTATAGTTTAACTCTTACTATTATGGAGTGGGTTTAGAATGCGTTTTATCACATAAAGTCTTTTGTAGTTTATGTGGAAAGATGTGATAACATAGTGCATTCTTTTCATAATGAAACACAACTTTTCACTAAGTACAGCAAAGGAGCAGCATTTTTTCCCTCAGGTATTGAAAACATTTAGAGGCTCTCCTTTGACATTAGTCTTGAAAAAACAAAGAGGATTTGCTTTCAGTGGAGAGATCCCCTTTGACATAGTGCAAGGTTGATGCATTAGCTGTGCCGCCTTCAGAAGCCAGCAAGCTGCAGTGGACGTCCAGCTTCAGCCTTTGCCTTATTTTGTGATGTGGCACTCAGCTGTCCTGTCATACTGTCCCATTGCACACAAGACGCTGCAGAAAACTCCCAACTATTTATGACTTATACTTTTGAACCAAATAATAATGTGTTAAAGCAGCACTGATGACACTGTTTATATATTTGTTATTATTGGTTTTGTACTTAAAAATGTACAGTGATGAGTTTAACTGTTTTTAACACATTCCAGTAGCCTACAGCAAAACCATTCAAGACTGTCACAGTATAGTGTAAATATGTGGAATTTTTATAAAACTAAATAAAAATATGTATCTTTGGCAAATCCATATATATTAGTAACTTACAGCTAGGAAGTCTTATGACAGCTTTGAGGCTGAGCAGTTACAAGTTGCTTTTTGTCTACACCAGTGCATTCAGCGTAGTTGCTACTGGCAGATGATATATGTGCATCCAGAGACCCATTATTATTAGCACTGTTGTTAGCACATAGTCTCAATTGGGATTGTTAACCAGTAATCAGTTTCACAAATGTTAATTGTTTAAAATGAACTACACTAATTGTCATATCTTCTCAAAGTGAACTAAAAATTATATATATAATTATGAACACACACACACACACATACAGATCTGAAAAATAGCCTTGGAGCAAAAAAGAATCATCCTGGGGTTGGAGACATGCGCTGCAGTGGGACTGATACTTCTCTCAACTAGGACATGGGTAGCTTCCCAGCTCTGTCCAGGGCCCCTGAGGTGGTACAAGGCCTGGAAAAAGACCATGGAATGGGTCAGGCTGGGTATCCATGCTGGGAGAAGACAGCCGTGAAGTGCCCCAGATAATGTGCTGGTTGAGATGAGTCACGGACAGGAACGGGTGCTGCGTCTGTGCATCTTGCCCGGTATGGTGAGCCTGGGAGGCAACAACTAGGGTGCCATAATGGATTTAACTTCAATGTTAAAATCTTTTCATTTTTCTCTCCCCTCTCTATTTGTTTTTATTCATCTGTTGGTTACTCTTACACGTAAAATGAAAACCTTGATCTCAGCAGAAAGATCAAGGCAAAATTACGCTTTCCTAGTATTTCCTTACAGATAGGATTGTGCCTTGTTGACGGTGTAGGAGAGAGAATCCTAGCACAGACAGTACCTATTCATATTGTAGGGATTAGTTTCCCAGGATATCTATCTGGGGCTTGTCACAGTTACAAAATGAACTCAGCTCTTCTACCCATGTATACTCGCACTACTGCTCTATGGTGTTCTCAGATCCCAGGGTTTGTGACTTACTTTGTGGAAAATGTTGAAGGATTGAAGGATTCTTCTGGTTGTTACTCCATTTTTTTTGATTAGTAGTGCTATAACTCATTAAGAAGTTTGTATTTGTCAGAATATTTTTATATTAAAAATGCCAGGCTCTGATACTTTTGCTTGTATCAGTAAGTATCTTAAATAGCTAGTTAATGTAAATGAGCCAATTAATTTAAAACTGATACATGGCAATTTATACTAAAAATTTATCCAACTTCATCCTCACAGTCTTATATGTTTGGAAAAAAAAAACAAATTCAGAAGTCAAGCTGGAAGGATAACCATAAATAAAATGTAAGGATAGAAGAAAAAACCCTATGTATTACATACAGTGTAATGGCACTAAACCTTTCTCCTAGTGGTTACTTTTAATGATGAATGAAATCAGCTTCTTTGGGAGACCATCAACACGCGTTTGCTACCTAGTCTGGTAAAGCAAGATAGAGGTCAAGTAAAAAACAGAATTCAGGCCACAGTGGGCAATGTACAAGGAAGAGGAAGGAGTGGCGGCATAGGTTACCTCAAAGCTAGACTTTACTGATGTTAACTTCCTGACTGTAAAGAAGCCAACAAAAACTATTCCAGAATTTTTTGAACTGTTTTTTTTTTTTTCTTCCCTTGGCTAAGATGATATGCCTTCCCTTCTCTTATTTCTGCAGCTTTCTTCACTGTTGTAATGGGGCTATATGCAGTATGTGGGTATTTTCTGAAATGTCAATATTATTTTGTGGTTACAGAAATGGCTCCTTGGGTGTGTGTGTGTGTGTTTAACATTTTGTGTGTATGTATGTGTATGTGCTCACTGCTGGATTACATAACTTAAATTTGCTTACAGTAAAGAGTATATGTTTTTCACTACATTACTGCCAGCATATTTTGAGGTAAAAAAAAAAAAAAAAAAGAAAACTTTTAAAATGGAAGAGCTCTTTGTGTCCTGTAATGTCAACATGTTAAGTGAACTCTGCAGTGTCAACTTGAATGATCATTGTGTCCATAGCAGGTGCATACGTACATGTAGTCTGAAAGACAGGCATCTAATCTCCTCTCTGTAAAGACGTGGCTTATTCTATATATATTAAGTGTTTAGATAATTACAATGAATTAGTTGCATACTTTCATAGAAACTTGTTATTTGCTCCTTTCTTCTTTTCACCATGGGACTATTTTAAGAGTACAACAATTTTCCTTAATTTAGATTATTTTGAATATATATTCATTTAAAAATAAAATCTGTTTCTTAAAGTATTTATAGGACGATTGGTAGGGCACTCATTTCCACACCGGGATAATTAAGCAGAAATTAAATGATTTATCTGCCTACCATCCTACAGGACTACTATGAAGATTCTATTACTTACTTTTAAATAATTTTAAAGATCAAAACACATCGCCAATTTATTCTTACTACTGTTTTATTTAAAAGTACGAATGTAAAAATCCACTTGCTAGAGTAAAATCTTACTTTTCCATCAAGTTATATTCTAGGCTAGCAAAATACCAATAGGCAATTATGAAAAAGAAGGTTTATCTTCCTCTGTTGGTGGGCTTAGGGGTACAAGAAATGTCCATTTTAAATTACTAATCTTCTGTTAATGTTTAAAGTATTTTCTTGGCTAACAAAGTTGGGCTTTGGATATTAGAGCAGCCATGGAGCCTAGAGCTGGTTCTACACTTGTGCTCTGAACATTCAGCAAATCCTTGTACAAACACGGCCTTGATATTACAGAAACTTGGCGTGTGCAGAAGCCTTTAGGACTGGGGCTTGCTGCTGACAGTTCAGATTCTTGCCCGTGTGTGTAAACACTTCTGAGCCTTTCCTTAGGTGACACATCGTTGATGTGATTTTAGCCTGGGTCTTGCAGGGTTGTATTCTGCTAATGGAGTAGAGCCTGTGGTGGCCTTTCCTTCCCTGCTGCCCGCCTTTAGGCAGAGTTTATATATTTGATGTCCATTATCTGTTTTGGATGCCTTGCTTATCTGTAGCCTAACAGGGTCCTTTGAAGTGTGTGTAGTTGACAAACACGAAGTTGAGATTTACAGCTCAGCCCCTTCAGAAGGGACGCAAACTCTTGCTGGCCGCTTTGGAATTGATTTGGCCTTGCTAATTTGTAGCTTAAATTGTAAGGCCTCACAGCCAGGGGTGTGGATGTGTGTTTGGGCAATGACCCCCTCGCATGGATGGGGAGCGCTTCATACTCGATGAGACGAGCGCCCTCAGCTCCGCGGGCTGCTGCGGAGGCATGAGGAGGTCCTGGCCGCAGCGGCTGGGACAGCTCGGGCTTTCCTGACTGCTCGCCCCTGCTGTGCGCAGAGACACAACGGAGCTGCCAGGTGCGGCCCGGACATCAGGAGCCCTGCACACCCAACGCGGCCCCTTGCGCTTGCCTTCTGCCTCAGGGTGCGAGTGTCGAGTCCTCTGCCGGGAGCACGTGCCCGCCCTAACGACAGTTGCAGGACTGAAGCTCGCCCTCCTCCAAGCCCTTCTGCTCCGCCTCTCCACAGCTCGTCCTGACCTGAGCCTCGTCACTGCAGACAGGCCCAGAGACCCCGAGTTAAGGTCGCCTCCGCCGTTTCCCTGGGCGGCTGGTTCCAGTGCTTGACCACCATTTGCATGTAGGAATTCTTCCTGATACCTAGCTTGAACCTCTCCAGATTGCAGTATGTCTCTGTTTTTTTTGAACTTACTGATCTCTGCTTGGTGGTTACTGTACCAACACTGGGTGAGGAAAAATACGCCAAAGAAGAATCAAGTTTGTTTTTTCAAATCTTAAAAATAAACTGCATGACTCAAACTTCTCATTCGATGACTCAGACATTCTCCTAATAGTTGTTTTACATGTATGTATAAATGTTTATCTTGATAGCATTGTCTTAATTGTTGTTTTTATCTTTGGATATACATATATGTGTGGATATATATCCAATCTCTGGTGTCTCAAGTGGAGAGAGACTCTTGCCCGCCTATTTAACGGGCTAGTGCGCAGGAGAATGTGTGCCCTGTGGCCTGAAGCATCGTTTATATATTTGCCAGTTGTTTCAGTCTTTTAATTTCTGTTTGTATGCATTACGTTTGGGCAGGCTGGATTTATTATTGATTTCAACTGTTTGCAAATATTCCACTGAGAGACTGTGTGTTCGTCTCTCCTTTAAGCCACGTTGGCCTCATTTGTGTATAGATGGGTTCATTTGACTGTTAGCCACATGCACGCAGGGAGGTGGCCAGATTAAAGGAAAGTAAAAGTACAGGCGCTGTGTGGGAGCTGCAGTTTGTGAACAGCACCGTGGAGCTACTCCCCTTGCTGAGCTCCGCGGTGCTGGTTGTGCTTCCCAGCCCCCACCACGGGCTTATCCCCTTGGGCTGGCAAAGCCTCCCATCACACGCAGCCCTTGGGGCATATGTCTTAACTGCAGTTTTCTGGTTTTGTTTATTCTGTTTGTATCTGCTTTGTTTCTGAGCACCACCAGGACTAGGTAAATAACAGCAATAATATTTATTGGTCTCTAATTTTGTAGTTTCAACCGGTGGCTTGCAAACTGCTAGGAAAGACTCAGTGTTTTTAGAGGTCTGGGAGCGGGTGGGAAAAATAAAAGGCGATCTCTTGTCTTTCAGTTCAAATCGCTGTACAAAATGTCATTATAGGCTCATGTATTTAAGGAAATTAAAACCTATTGATCTAATTATATTGTAAACATCATAAGGATATGGTGATATTTTTATGACTTACTGCTTTGTGGGTGTATATATATATGATTAGGCAAGTAATAATCTTTGTTTTCACGGAAGGTAATTTATACCAACATTACATTTTGGCATTTGCTTTGTTATACTGTGTAGATTTTCATGAAAATATCCCTTCTCTTGTGTAGGACTGCTTCTCTCTGCTAGTACAGAACCTGTGATCATGGTTGTTTAGGCTGAAATCTTCAGTGGTGCAAGAAATAATCTAAAGAAGAGCATTTGGATACCCTTAGGTTGTATTTATCAAGTCCGTAGCCTAACAAGCCTGATCAGCTGATTTTTGTTGTATTTTTTTTTTCCTGGTCTTATGCAGTATCTTTTTTTGTTTTAGACTGCATGCAGTACCATAACATTTCAGTAAATCCAAATTCTCGCATCTCAGAATCCCAGGATTTTTGTTATGTGCAGTTACTGTGATGCTGCTATGGAGCAACAGTGCATGATAGGGCTAGAAGAGGTTGTGAAGAGCAGGGTGGATATGGGGAGAAGGGGGTTGGAAAATAAAACAGGCTCTGGGTGTTTACACATTCCAGGCAACCATAGATCTGCTTTCCTCGAGACCTCGCATATTTTCCTTTCCACTATCGGCCTCTTGGATCTGGGGTATTTTGGGCACACTGCCAATAAAAATAAGCAGTAATCTGTTAATCTCTTAGGCTGAAATGCAGTAAACAGTATTGAACCTTTTGAGCATATATGTGAGATTAAGATTAGCATCATTTTGTAATTAGAATATAGCATTGTTAGAAATTCTGGAAGTTACGACGATTGCCTATAAAAGGGCAAAGTCAAGTCCTTCGAGCTGATTGTTCCAAAGGGAAGTTCTGTAATTGGAATGCTTTTATAACTAGATTTTCTATTTTCAGCATGATAACCTTTTGGCTCCGGTAGCTGATGACAAATCCCTCTTTCTGATTTCTGTGTGATGTGTGCATCTACATTTTTTTTTTTTTAATTTATTTATTTTGGGGTGGTGTTAATGTTCTTTGTAGTGTTACAGAGAGTTGTTCTGGTTTGCAGCACTTGTGCTTCAGAGTTCGGGTGGAATCAGACACCCTGAGTCATCCACCTGCACGCCTGTTTTCCTTGGAGTATCAGAGAGCCTTTTCTGCAGTCAGCGTGAAAACACTACCGGGGCAGGCAGGCAGATGAAGAATGATTTCTTCCAGGTTCTGCATAATGTAATGAGCAGATCTTCTGTTTATTTATCATCAGCGTTTGTAGACATGTGTTTTCTTTCTGCAGCTGCTTTCCTAGGTTTGTTAGAGCTATAGGCTGTGTATGCCCTTACTGCTGGTCCCAAATGGTGCTGTTCTGCCACTTTGGCGCTCCAGCAACTTGCACTGTCAGAGCTGACATGCCTCAACTTGCTCCTGCTTCTGCTTTATAAAAAAAATTTGTTGCCCTCCAGAAGTATTAGCATATAATTATGACATTAAAAAAAAAAACAAGTCAGTCCTATTGGGATGACAACTGTTACCTTCAGTCTTCAGACTGTCCTAGGACATGCAGTGCAAGATGTAATTCAGATTACACATTTTTTTTTCCAAAGGCCATCAACTGCTTAAAACTTTCCACGTAGCTGTGACTGTCACTTCATCAGCAGTTAGAGGCTGATTTTTTCCCCAAAGCAGTAGCTACATCAGCTAGACCACTGGTAAACACATGGCAATGCCCCCTTCTAGACTAGGTTTTTTGAAACAAAGTACTACTGTCATGGGGCGACCTGAATCCAAAGCCAGAGGTTGTTTGGGGTTGCTGTCAGACAAGATGAGGCTGTTAAGCTTAACCTAAATGGAAGTAAACACGCTGGTTACCTGCACCTCATTATTTCTGTTCTTTTATGACAGACACTCCAGACTGTTTGTGTGCTGGCCACGGCTCACGCTGAGTGTGTTGTTAATGATTTGTGTCTCTAGCATGTGCACTGGCTGCAAGCTTTAGGAGGGCAACGTTTTCAAATATAGGTACCTGAATAAGTGGCTTGGTGTTTTTTTCAGAAGCTTTGAATACATATAGATACAATTGAAATCAGAGGAATTAGTGGTTGCTCAGCGCCTGGATAAGTAGTCATTCCTACTCCGGAGTCTAAACACAGGGGCGCATTATGAACAACAGAAGATCATCTCCCTTTTTTTTTTTTTTTTTTTTTTTTTCTCTCCTCACTGGTTAAATAAAGCAGTGTTTTTTCAAAGAGTTAAGCAAACAGGTCCTACCAGGTGATTACAGCCGATCTGTACATAGATGTTTCTTTTTCTCCATATTTTTTTTTAATGGCAAAATTTGTTCCTCATTTTGAGGAAACAGCTCTAGCACATTTGGTCCTTTTAATATATGGATGACTCCATGTATGTGGTGTATGGTTTGAGTAGAAGGTAGAGAGCATTTACTGAAAATTGGCAACACAACTGTTTCAGTATACATTTAGTTTTATTTAATATAACATTTGCTTTAGTGGGAAGGTATGCTAGTATTGTGGCGGCTGTTGACTTTAGTGGGTGTTACAAAGATTTCCAACCTTAAAATTCTTGGGAAAAATGTGGTTGTAATAGTAGCAACTGGGAATGTTGTTCTTTATTAAACAAATAAAAATAAAAAAGACGAAGGTAAGAAGAATATGAAGCCTAGTGACTTAATACAATAAAGACTCCTCTTAAAATTAGAGAAATTTGCATTACAATTATGTGTAGGAATATCTAAAAATGGAATGATATCGAACAACAGCTTTCTACTGTACAAGAAGACTTCAGTGGGAATTATGCAGGCTAGGAGTATGTGATTTTTTTTCTTCTCCCAATTGCTGAGAAATATCTGAATGCTGTTTTGAGGCAAGTGTAATGGAAATACTTATTAAAAGACATTTGATGCAAAGAACAAAACGTGATGAACTGTTCCTGTCTAGAGAGGACTTTAGATCCCGTACAATAGTAACACAGACTTCCTCCTCATTTCTGTTGTTTAGCCTGGCCGTGCGTACGTGTATGAGAGTGTGTATGCGTTCGAGGCATGTTTAAATGCATGCTGAAATGTCAATTCACAGTTCATGTGGTTTGAATTTTTTTTTTGTGATTTGGACTTTCATGTGTCATCTGTTTCTTGCAAGTCACAAGAGACTTTGCAGATCAGACTATAACAAATTTGTATTGCTGACCCCAAAAAACAAAGGAGTTATTTATACAAAAGTACAGATATTACTTAGTACTCTCTTTTAAAATGTTTATCAGTACTTACATTTTGTTTCCCAAAGTTTCTTAGAAATCTTAGTCATGAGTCTGGCTGGAGCAGTACAAAGTTGGGTGCTGTCAAAGGAGTGTGTTATCTATGATAGCAAGGGGCCACGTTAGTGCTTACTTCTTTAACCAAAGCCAAACAATCTGAGCAATACATGCATTTACATAATTATGTCAGCGTCTAACTTTGTGGTTTTGTATCTTCGTCCAATTTTTTTTTTTTCAAAAAAAGGAAAAAAAGGATTCCTCTGCTAGAATTTAGGAAAAATGAAAGACAGTCCATAGCAGATCAGTTTGAAGAAGCCTTTGTATTTAAAAATAAGCTGAAGAAAGGTGGTCTTTATAGGAGGCCCATCCAGCTAATAGATTTTTTTTTTTGTTGTTGGGGGTGGTGTTTTGCATGGCCCTATGAAAGAGGCTGCTCTCGTGGCTGGTCTCACAGTCTGTGAATGTGGTACCTTCCAAGCCCCTTCTGGGAAGGCTGCTTCCCGTGAGGTGTAGTCCTAAGCAAGGTGCGCCTGTGCGCTGCACTGCACTGGCAGGGAATAAATGGTCTTCCCTTAATAGACTGTATGTTCCCTTTGGGGCAGCAGGGAGAGAGAGCAGCAGTGTTGGTTTTTTTTGGAGTCAGGCACATAGGCCTACTTTCCACAAAGTCTGTTCTCAGTGGCAGCTGTGATTGAGGCTGGTGGCCAAGCAGTAAAGAGACTGAGATCTCTTCTACTAGTGTGAACTTTTACCAAAGATCCAGTTTGCAGCTTTTAGCTGAAAAATGGCCTTTCTGGAAGAGGAAATTGGCTCTGTGCTGCTAAATTGCTACAAATTGTCACATTAATGAAGCTTTAGGAAAAAAAACGAACAAATGAAAACAAAGCAAAGCAGAAAAAAATCCTTCAACCTATCCCTCACCAGCGCTAAAATTGAGCACGTGACAGACTTGTTCCTGAGCAGTGGGGGTTATCTTAGGACATAGGTGCTAGCCTCCCTTGTCGACTTGAGACGTGTGGGAGGGAATTTTTCATGAAAAACATTCTTATAAGCACAGTTGCTACTGATGGCTATTCTGGTACATTTACGTGTGTGTTTGGAAAGAAGGGAAATGACATATTAATGTTTTTCTACTTTTCTAAATCAAAGAATTGTCTTTTTTTTAAGGCAATAAATCTTAAGATTATATCTCATTGGTGGATTGCCGGAAATAGGTACTTTGGGAAGGGAGTTTAAATACCATTTTCCCCTTTTGCAAAACTGTAATTTTGCCCATTTAGCAGCAACATTTAATTAAAATGCTGATAATTACAATATTTATCAAAGGACTTTAAATATGCCTGCTAATAGAAGATTAAATCAGGCCAAATTTTAGATGATGGCCGTAGTGTGTGCTTGTACAGACGTAGCTGTGCCTTTATTCCCGTTGTTGTGGTGATAGTCTGGGGCCAAACATAGACCTGCAAGTGTTACTTAATTGCCAGCAGCAGACAGCTTGAAGCTGATCTAGAGAGAGGCTGAATCTAGAGCTAAGAACTGATCTTTTTACCAGTTCCAAAAATGTCTCTATTCTTGTTGAACTTTCCTTGGTTTAGAACTGAACTTGAAAAACAATACAAACCCAGAAATCTTTCCCCATAGCATAGAGCTTTCCGCATTGTAAGTGTTAAAAGCAAAGTGCAGTTAGCTGTGCTTTGAGGAATATGTTTACATTAAATATTAAAGAGCTTAATTATAAAAAAGACTATCTTATTCCTTCCCAAAATGTATTTATATACTTCAAGAATATTTTTGTGCAACGCATCTTTATTGTAGGTCAGATATTTCGCTCCTGCAGGATATGACTGCTGCTGTTAAACAGTCATGCCTATGCTCAATTGCATGGGCAGGGTTTCGCAGAAGTAACTGGCGGTGCTCAGATGCGGAAAGATGAACGCATGTGTCTGTTTAGGACTTAGATCTTACTTGCTAGTTTAGTATGATCTCTAAGAATTTATTGCTTGGAATACAAATATTTTTAAATCCATCTTCCTTCTACTTTAGTTAATTTAAACAAAAACACAGCTTATTAAAAGTGTTCAGTGGGTTGTTAACAGCCAGTTGCTGGGCCTTCTGAGTCCTCTCTGTACCTGTGTTGTATCTTTGTGGGAATGCCTTAAACCTCCATGCAGTGAAGACTGGGTACAGAGGTTTTTAGCTGCAGGTTGTTCAGGAAGAAGGTATCTGTGGTGCTTCTAGCAAACGATACATAATTTAGCCACGAAAAGGCTAGCACGAGAAGGCCTCATTGCTCCTGAGGACACCTGCGTCATGCTGTACTTTGCGTGCTCTTTTCTAGCTGTCGCCGTAGGTAGGAGTCTGCATTTTCTGTCCCCCAGCAGCACTGGTGCGTTGTGCCGCTGCGGGCCCAAAGCTGCACTCCATGCAGGTCACCTCGTGCCGCTCACTGCCCAGCCTTGGCGCCATGTGCATCGCGTTGGCTCTCCAAGGGGCGCCCACGTGAAGCCTTGGTTAAGCGGAGGACCTGCTCGTAAACACTCGCTCCCAACGTAGGAAACATGTTGCTCGTGTGGTGGGCAGGCAGCGTGCGGAGGGAGTTTGCGGACTACTTGTAAATGCTGCGGTACTCTGTGCCTCGCAGGCCCCACGCCGGATTTCCCAGAGGCTTCTTGCCTGCCTGGAGCACCCCTGGCCTTGTTTCCCAGCCTGTTCATGGAGAGCGTTGCCTGGCACAGCCAGGCGCCCGCAGGGCTGGTTTCCCTGCCTGCCTCCGCCCACGCTCACTGGTGCTCCTGTCCGGTCCCTTGGGTCATTCGCCCAACAGCGAGGGGTATTTTTTAATCGGTAAAATAAAAGGAAATACAATTTCCAATCATGAAAACAAACATGAAGATTGGGACTGATTTAGCCTCTAAAACTATTTTACCTTACTTATTCTGAAATTTAATAGGTTTTTCGTTGATAGTTTCACTTAAAATGAGGGGAAGGGACAGAGAGAGAGAAATAAGAGCAATAGCTAAATGAAAGAAGCTGTAGCTAAAAACTTAATATGTAATGGAATGCACTTCTTCCATTTGTATAATCAGAAAAAAATATAGTACATACTAAACTCTTCTATTGTGAATTGAAAATGTGTCTGGTTTATTGTACTTTTAAAAATACATTGTTTGCTTTTCTACAAGTGAATGTATACCAGATCAGTTACCATTTTAGTCCAAATCAGAGTTTAGGTTGGCAGACCATAAAGGACATTTCAAGACAGATAAACAGGGTAGTCCAGAGCTTCATTTACTGCACATTTGCGTAACTTAAAAATTACAGGTGGTGGAAGGATATACGTGTTAGCCTCACCAACACAACGTTGTGTTCAGTTAAAATAATTCATATTTTTATGGATTCTTCCTACTTAAGCAGTCATTAAAACAGTATTGGTACCGTTAAAACTTGAACAGTCCAGTTTTTTTTTTTTAATAAGAGTACTAGTACAGAATTCTGTGCAACCTGTTTCTTGCCCAGTGCTTTGAATTTCATGTTTTCAGTCTACCTGTACTCAGTAAGGCAGTAGCAGAAACTGAATAGCACACGATAAAGTCTGAAGGCGAACGGCCACTTCTTACCTATAAGTCAGTAATTACATAAAGGGCTGTTTCCTGCTGTTTCTCCTCAGAGATGGCCTGCTTGGCTATAGCAGTGTAACATGTTAAGTTATATAGGTATCCTGTCAGCTGATAGGTAAGGCCGTTTTCGTGGGTTCTTAACTTGACTTGCCCATGTGTGTGGTCAGCTCAGGAGTCTCCCTTGGCCCATGCTAACTTGGTTAGGAGCTGGGAGTTGCCTATGTAGGCATCGCATATCAAAGTGCTCCCGAGGTTTTCCTAGGGAGTAGAGTTCACGCACTGGCATCATTTTGCTTTGCCTGCCAGTCCCATAATGCAGCAGTTGGGTCTGTTAGTAACTTCAGCCACCTTCGCTCTGTGGGTTGCTAATCCTCCCGAAGTTAGGGAGTTCCTCCAGGTTTTGTGAAAAACCTGTGTCCGTGGGGAGATGGAGCCCAAGCTGGTGTCCCCGCATCCTGAGGGAGAGGGAGGGGAAGACATGGTGCAAGTGCGTGGTCCCAGGGCTGGTTATCGGCAGATGAGGTGAGGGCGGCAAAAAGGGAGATGGCCAAACAGTGGATCTGTTGGTAAGGCGGGGTGCAGCCCGGTACCAGCTTCAGTGCAGACGCCTAGGTGTAGAATGGGCACGGACCTTTCTTTATTTGTTTCTTTTTTTCAAAATATACTTTTGAGTGTAATTGTGAAATACAGATAAAAAAGTTACACATCCATCACGGACTATTTTCAGCCTGTCTACTCATGTTTCTGGCAATTTGATTTTTTTACAAATGAGATATTTTTAGATGAATGAAATGAGTGCATGCCACATGCTAGAGGTATGGAACAGCTTTGCAAGTTGCAAGTCTAAAACCCTCTGTTTACAATCTGTCAATTTGAAATTTAATGATGTACAGTATTTCTTACACAGTATGTCATTATGGAAATACAGCGCCATTCTAAATGTCTTCAGAATTATCCACTGCGGTGGTGAAGTGAGGAATCATCAGAATTAAATTTGGTATTTATCAAGCAACCAGAAAATTCATAATAATTAACACTTCTTAGAAAATTAATTCCTGTAACACTTGCATGAGGACTTGATGTTATTAAGCTATGTACAGAAGCATGTATAAATTCCTTAGAGATTTTGGTGTGTGATATACATACATAAAGACTTTCTGGTTTATAGGCAATATGGCTTTACCCTAGGCATGTGGATTAGCTTTTTTGTTATTATTTTTATTTTGTTCTGAATCATGGCCCAGCTAGAATCTCCAAATACAGTCTGATATAATATAAGAAGATGTTTATATCTCTGTCAGTGCATTGCTCCGCTTAAATGAGCAGTTAAATGTGGTTCCCATGCAGCTTGGGCCTTCAGTGGCGGCCCCCTGTTAATGTTGTTGCACAACCTGCAGGGTTTGGTTTCTCGTAGATGAGAGCAAATGAACAGGCCTTGGCTCTGGGAACTGGAGGAGGGCACTGAATGGCAGCCCCAGAGCCACTTTGACCTTGGCCCTGGCAGAGGGGTCATCTGCAGGACCGGGACGTGGCAGTTCCGGCATTTGGAGCAGCCATCCCCTCTTGGCAGGTGATCCATCGAGTTTGTTACTGCCTCTTCTCCGCACTGTTTGCCAGGCGCAAGAAGCTTTATATTGCAGTAAGGAGAGCAGTGCCCAAAGCCCACGGCAACAGCCTGGCGTCACCTGTATATCTAGCTGGGGCTATTCGGTAAGAGAGCTGGGGTGGTTTCCAGGTGGAGTGTCTTTTTTTTTGCAATTTATTTTTTTCAGTGTTAATCTGCTGAAAACATGGTACCTTTTCCCGTCCTCTTGCTGTAAAGCAGTCAGCATGGAATGGCTTAAACAGAGTTATATTTGGATTATAAAACTCTATTACTAGAGTGCTTATTATTAGCAGTGATTTAAAAAAAATAGACAATACAGTAGAGGAAATCTGCCTCTACCAGGAATGGAAAAAAAATGGAATTATGAAATGACAGTATTATGGGCAGGCGTGTAGCTGTGTTTGTTCCATTTCCAGTATAACAGTATATAATAAAAATATTTAGGTCTTTATGCAAAAATTTTACTTTATTTCTGAGATAGGGTGTTACAATTATATAGGTACATTATATATATACAATTATATAGGTAACTGTCAGAGAGCTCGGGAGGAGCATTGGATGGAGCATTGGGTGAGGAGGATTAAGCTCCCCATCCACAATGTTGACATCTCACTGAGTGAGGGGTTGGAAGCGACCGTGGGAGATCATCCTGGGTGGACACATGCGCGGTGCAACCAGTTTTCCATTTGAAGGGCATTTTCACACTGTGCTCAGGTTTAACTACCTATATTTAGAATGAAATCCCTTAAAGCACAAAAATCATTTACATTCTTTTGCTTCTTTTTTTCCAGTTGTCAGGCCCACAGCCAGTTACTTGCCCCTTCATAGGGGTAGGGAGAAGCGCTGGTGCTTGCCGTTGTGATGCTGTGTGGTCGGCCGGGGTGCGAACTGTTGATGGGTTGGGGGAAGCCTGCAAGGCTCCCTTCCCTGGCGCGCCCTCTCTGCCCATCTCCCTGAGGAATCACTAACTGCGCTGAAGGCTGGGATGCTTCCTGGCCCCAAACTCGCAAAGCAGAAAGAAAAGATCAAATATACAGGGGGAAAAATCAGAGAATAGGAAACTATTGCAGTCATGATTCACTGTGACTAAGGAATAGTCTAGCAGTACACAGCAGGTTTGAAGTGGGAATGAAATGTAACTGTCAAAAATCGCATCGAGTGGGGGTTTGTTTGTTTTATTTTCTGTTTTTTTTTTCTTTTTTTTTTAATACTCTGCCACATGGAGGAGATTAATGGAATGAGGAGGGAGCAAGAAAATATATTAATTGTATGTGAAGTACTGTTGAGAGGTATGAGTGGGTGTGCTGCCCTCTGAAAAAGATACAGACACTCTTCTAAAATAAGATTCTTTTCCTCTCCTTTTTTTTTTCCTCACACCAGTGTTCATCCCATCCTCCATGTCATGTTTGTTAACTGCAGATTTTGAAAAGATAACATTTCTTTCTCTCCATATCAAGATCTCAAGCCCATCTGCGTTGACATTTTAGCTCTATGAGGGAGAATGCATTATGTAAAGTTTCCATTAGCCTGCAAAGTATTAAATAAGTGCTGAAAACATGAGTTGTTCTTGGTGAGTTAAGCAGGGCAGGCCACTCAGGATTTTGTTCTCATCAAAATCAGATAAAGTTTTTTTTAGGATAAACAGAGAACTTCGCTTTGCTGACACGTACTTTCCTTCTCCTCTTGTTACCTTTGTTTGGAAAACGAAATGCACCAAGCAGAGGCCAAGTTCTTACTAGCACAAGCGAAAGCAGAGTGTGCAGTCGGGAATACTGCGCGTAGCTCATGTGGCCTTACATTCCTTTGGCAAGATGTTATTCACATTCTCCTTGAACATATAATTATGTATCATTGCTTAATAAGGAGAGAAGGTCTTTGTCAAGCCTTACTCTGGATGTTAAGCTTTCAAGCGCTAGGTTGTAACAGAATCATTTTGAAGGTTCCAGAAGAGTCAACAGTTCATTTTTATTATTTTTTTTTCTGTTTGGAGATAACATTTCTACACCTTAATGGGAGTCTAAACTAGGTAAAAGTGTAATATGCAGTAGTGTATTTGTGCATAAGAAGTAAAGGAATATAAATGAAATCTGTCTTGACATGCACTCACGATAACATTTTTCCTGCTTGTTTACAAAATGAAAGAATATCTTTCTCTGGTAGAAAATGCTGTGTTTAAAGCCGTCTCCCACTATCCTTTGAAGTGTTAAATCCTCCTAGGTTTCTTTTTTTTGGCACAAGAGTAGTGGATGTTTAAGAAGCCAACAACATTAGCTTGCACAGGAGCATTCCTGTCTTATTTTTGTTTCTAGGCCTGTTTCCTGTGTTGGGGAAAGGGGAATGAGAGCACAGCTGCTCCCAAAGTTCAACATGAATCTGCTTCTTTAGTGTGTGTTTTAAGCCTTGGTCACAGTTTCTTACTGGAAGGCTTTAAATGAGCTTTAGTCAACTCTTCAATTGCTCTTTTATAGGCATGAAGCGTCCCTCCTTCTCCCCTCTCTTTCCTCAGCCCATCTCTGTGCCCAGCAATCAAACCCACTTGCTGATAAAACAAAACTCCAGATTATCTGAAAAATAAATAAGCAAGTGAGCCTTCAAATGCAGCAAATTTCGATGGACGTGTTTCTGGGGTTTAGGAGATACTTGGTCAAACATCAGCTTGACAGAATGACGGATCAGTATTTGTTCTTACTTCTGAGATTTTTTTCCTCTCTTTTTCAAAATGTTGTTTTTTGCCAGTAGGAGAGATTGGCTGCTTTGAGTCGTGTAAGTCATCTGTTGAACCTTTATTTCTCAGATAAGTTGAATTCCATAGAGAATAGGAGCTAAATTTTTCTACCTGAGTTATTTATGGTAATTCAGATTGAACAGTAAAAACCTATTCTTCTCTTACACTTGCTTATATACATTTTAAACAACATCTGCTATCTGAATTTCGGCATACATGTTCTTGAATCAGAAACTTCCAGTTGTTCAATTTTACAAACAAATTAAAACAACCTCTTCTTTCATTTGCACCGTTTGCATTTTCAATGGCTTGTGTTGCCATCACATGTCCATGAAAGGAGCAACCCAAGCCTGGAGTGGGATGAACAGGCATGTTGCAGTACTTTCTTTCATGCACTGTTGAGGCACCTTTGCTCAACTGGTTTAAATTGTTGGCTTGAGCTGGAAAAGCCTGTACCTTGGGTTTTATTTGTTCTTTCCTTCACGAGAGCAGCTTGTATCTGTGTGCAAGAAGGGTGTGCTTTCTTTAAAATTTAGCATACTAGAAGCGCATGTCGTCTTTTCAGAGGCATATAGCCTGTGACAGTGAGCACAGGGATTGAAGTCAGTCGAGTGTTCAGTTTGTAAAATCTGTAAGTAATCGAGTCCAAACAGAGCCAACAAAGATTGGACTCTTACTGTTGATTCATAAAATTGTGGAATACTGGGAAAGGAGTAGAAATTTGGCTGAATGCCCATGTTGTAGGCCAGGTGACTTGGGTAATTATAAACTCAGGCTTTGATCCAGGTTAAATAATGGTACGACTGCGCTAGGATTTGGTTAATAAAGAACAGAGAGCACTAATATGACTAATGCATATCGACATGAGTTTATTGCAAATAAACTCATCAAACTGCTACCCTTATTGTGATTTGAGGCACTTATACATCGGGTTGTGGATGAAGAACGAATGAGAAAGTACATAGTTAGACTTCTGTAAAGTCACTCACTCAGTGCTACTTAATGTTTTGATGAAGAAACATGACAAGCCTAAGATGGGAATGGCAGCAGCAGTTGGATTAGACCTACAGGGAAGGTTATTCCCTGTTTATGATTACATGTGAGCTTTCTGAGTGTCCGTATGCTAGTGAGTACCAAAGATACTATTTGCAGTCCTAAAGTTCCCCTTAAAAAGGCTTTCCTGATAAAGTTCACAGGCAATTCAAAGATGGAGAAAATAACGGTGATTCGGACAAACTGATGAGTGACCGTGCCTGTCAAAGTCCTTACTTTAGTATAGCAAAAGTAGTGGTGTGCCCTGGGAAGCAAAGAGGTCAGACTCCTTTATGGAGCCGCAGAGTCCATCATGTGGGAACTGTCTGTGGCCAAGGGGCCAGAGAGGTGTCTGGGTGCCTAAGCGGAAAGCCGGAGGGGAGTTTGTGTTCCCTGTGCACCTGGGGCTGAGCAGGCTGAAGCTGTTCCAGTGCACAGAAGTAAGGAAGAAAATAGATGAAGGCTCAGAGAAGAGTCACCGGAAGGATTAAAGGGCTGGAAAGGAGCCTTAGGTAAAAGGGCTCTTTAAGCACAAGGTATTGAGCAGAACACTAAGCTAACGGGTCTTCTCTGCAAGCCCTCATAATGTACAAATCTCTCAACTTGGGGTGCTCAGCTCTACGTGGGAGAATAATGGAGGCTCTCTGTTCAGGTTCCAGTTCTGTCATGTCTTGACAATTTTAAAAGCTTCACAAACTCTAAGAGTATTCTGTGAAGTAGTTAAATATAATTGCCCAATTTTACAGATGGGGAAACTAGGATAAATTCACATGCTGTAGTTCTGTCTCTAGGTTTTTTTTGGTGGCATGTACAGAAATCTCGGGGCAGGGGAATATTATAATTGTATTCTTAGCTGAAATAGTTCTGTGAACTTTCCAAATTCTAGGTAACACAATTCTTCTTTTATAATGAGAGAATTTGCTTTTGTTATTTGAGCTCTGATCTTGAGGAATTATATTCATACTTGTCATCTGAAGAATAACATTCAATGGAAACTAACACAAAAGTGAAAACCACAGGTTTTGGTAATTGTCTGAGATGGTAACTGCAAAAAATGGCCAGTAGGATGATTAGTGAAAAATATATTCAAATACTTTATTAATAGTCTAATGAAAAATATATATACTGATATATGTTGGCTACTCAGAAAAATAAGATTGATACTATAGCATGTTAGAGAGAACGATTGCAAAGTTAAGGAATATGTGACAGAGCAAACCCTGTTGGAATTCATGGTCAAGGAAGACCATGTAATTCTTTTCTTAACTTTTAAAAATGCATCTTATTTATGATGAAGTTGGTGTATCATTCTATCTGTATATACAAATGGGCGTGTTATTTCTGTAGAATATATACATAAATGAAAATTAAGATTTTTTTTTAATAAGAAATGCCAGGTACTGATGTTAGAGACTTACTGCAGTGTAATACTATTAAAATATATATTAAAAAAAGAAGTAATACAACTTGTAAACTATCATCTGTATTTTAGATTTTTGCATAAGTATTCATTATGAATTGACTTTTCCTATTTAAGTAGCAGGAGGCAAATAAGAAACTAAATAATTATTGCAACAGACAATAGAGTGTGTTCAAGCAGTGTGTTTATGGTTACATAATACAGGAAAATTAAAACTGAAACCGAAAAATGTGAAAATAATTGACTGGAACTAAAGGAACAAGGCATGGAAAAAAAACCTGAAAGTTTATATGTGAGCGATGTTCATATTAGTGCATGCCTATATATTTACCTAAACAGAGCCTGACTAATTGTTCGCTATTTGACCGTTCCCAAAGATGTCTGAGTCCTTGCGACCCTGTGCAGCGCCCATTATTTTTCAGGTAAACCTTGTTGGCGGATGCGACTGAGCTGCAGCCTGCTGCCACCCTCATGGTGCAGCGGCATGCGGTGCTGCAGAGCCTGGGAGAGTGGATCAACCTGAATTAGCTAAGTCTTTTAATGCCAAAACCCTCCAGCCTTTCACTGTCACAGCAGATGCATGACAAGCTAAACCCTCTCATCCCAGTGCTGTGCGCGTGTGCATGCGTTCTTGGAGCTGCTGACATGAGGACGGTTGCAAACCTTGGCGTGTTTATGATAGCAGCAAGCATGCCGGGCCAGGTCCTGCCTTCAGCCTCCTTTGAATTCTTCATATTTCAACAAAAGTGCTCAAAGAAGCATGTGAGTGGAATTGCTTTCACGTCACAAGAGTATTGAGATGGGGTGTTCACGACAAGTGCCCGGCATGCAGGCCAGCTGAAGTGAGTGCAGGGCTGATTAAACCTGAGGTGAGCGAGGGGCCCGTATAAATAGTGCATAGTGATTGGGTGCCCTCTAGGACTTGACTGAAATTAGTTCTAAATGTTGTGCAGGTTTATGTGCTTGTGTACAGTAAATGCTCACTGCCGTTATAGATAGTAGAGGCGGAACATTCAGGGTTGTGGTTGCACAAGTGTTTCTGTTCTAAAATGTCTTCAATTGCATAATGCGTCTGAATTAATATTGCATTTTTTTCCACTCAGGAGTATATTTTTTCCACCAGAACAAGCCGAACAAAAGAGCTGAGAGTGATACGGAGAGGGTTACATATAATTTGTATCATTATTTGAAGGGATAAAAACAGAGAAGAAGGAATCTTGGTGCCCTTCCCCCTGCCCTCTTTTTATGTTCTAAGACCACCGCAGTTTTGACTAGAAATAATTCATTCTTTACATGTATTTAAAACAAAGCTCATCACTTGCAGATGTATTTTAATGTGGACTGTTTGCCACGTATCCCCCTTCTCCTGTTCAGCACTAACCTGCCTGTTTTTGTCGCCTCCCTTCTGGGAGAGGAGTGGCCGGTGGGCGAGGAGCCCTCTGAACCCTTTTCAGGAGTGGAGCAGGATGGGGAGAGCGCAGCAGGACCTGCTGAGGCCGCATCGGGCCTAGCTTTTGTCTCCTGTGCTTTTTCCGGAGCAAAGCCTAGGTTCATTTCATTTTGCCCCTGCTAGCTAGCTATCCCCAAAGATGACATGAATCCAGCTGAGTTGTTTCCTTGAAGACCTCTATCCTAAATTTCAGGGTGTGCTTGTATTTTTTTTTTCCTTTTTTGATTTTAGAGTGTTGCCAGTGAATTATTTTCCCTCCCTTATTGGAGGAGTTAAGGGATGGGGCCAGGAACAACAAACACAGCTCCATCCTCCACCCAACCTCTTTTATTTGAATATTTAGGTTTGTTTTTACCCAAAGTGTTTAGAGACTCTTCTTCATCTACGTCAGACATAGAAAATTTCATTCCATAGGGAATGCTAACTTTTTCCCTTTTCCTTTTTTTTTTTATTTTATGAGAAATGTGAAGTTGATGTTGCAAAAATCAGCATTAAAAAAGAGACAACAAAAATGTTTCGTTTTAATGCATATTATCAGTTTCAGTTATCATGTTGATTACTTTGTTTGGACCTACAATGCTAAGTATCTATGATACTCTTCGAAATAAATTATTAAATTTGAAATATTTTGTAATAGAATATATTTTAACATAAACTGTACATTGCATCTTTTAAATTATTTTTGCATTTTTCCATCAATTTTGTTTGGGATATACTCCTTGGTTTGTTACAAACAAATATTCATTTTCCTATGTGTTGATGGGAAATAATCTTTTTACAAAATTCCTAACCAGATCTAATTGCTTTACTGGCAAAATGATTTCTCATTTTGATAGACATCGAATAACCGCTTTGGTATTTATATTGGAAACAAACAAAATATTCCTGACAGCAAAAGGTACTACACACTGTATATCTTTATACCTTTTCCTAAGACCGATCTGCTTCCATTACAGACTGCGATATCCTGGTGCCTCTTGGTATGTTTATGAGTGCGATAGGAAAGTGCTTACGAGGAAATAAAGCTGTCTTGAGACTTCCGCATCTCCTGCATTGTAAGTTGTGCTACAGAGAGACACACTGAAGAAGAATAGACTGTGTTTTGCTACTCGCTTAGCTGTCACCCAGCTGTGGATGTTTTTGCTGTAGGCAGTGCTTAAAAAAAAAAAAACCCAAACCCTGCTTTCTAATTTTGTTTGTCTAGTCTCATGCCCGCGATTATCTGTGCCCAGTGGATTGAACAGTGAACCATATTAATTCTGGAAGTGGCTTTGGGCCATTTGTCCTTACTGGTTCTGTATGTGCAGTTCAGTTATCTGGAATCACTAGGAAAATTATTCCTGGTTGTTCAGATTTGTCTGCTGCTTGTAGCATATGATCCTGTTAAAGCACAGACAACTAATATAACAAGAGAACCTATTAAAAAATAACATAATGTAGCAATGGCAAAGAATCATAAACTTGTGCCTGCTAGAGTCTCATAGTCCAAAATAAAGTGTCTAAAACGTATCCTTACGCCAGAATATAGCTGGACTACTACTGGCCGTATTGCTGGCTGTCGACATGCTGCTGGCTACGCTTCTGCCATATGTGGGCTGTTTCTGTAGAAGCAATTATTTGACTTCATGTCATAAAATCCCTATGACCATGACACCAAAATATAAAAATCTTGTAGCATACAAGATGCTACATTTTTGGCTTGGAAAGTATTCCTACCTATTAGTAGCATAGACCATCAGACCTCAGACCGTCAGGTAGGGCTATTAGGGAAGGCTCCGGCTTCCCATCTGTGAACCCCACGCAGGCAGGAAGGGACCGTGTGTGCCCCATGCACTCCCCTTTGCACAGGAACAACAGCAGAAGCTACCTCATGGTTTATCCATGAAGTTCCTTTTGCCATGTTTTTGCAATCTTTTCACATTTTTTTTCTTTAAATGAAGATCTACTACCACAGTGGGTTTTTGAATGAAGACATACTACTGCATCGAAAAAAATATGCTTATATCAGATTGCGCTCAGTTCCTGAGCCCAGAAATCGGCTGAGTAAAAATGCTTAGGGTGCTGGGACATCTTGCACGGAAATCAGATTTGCTGTCTTGGCTAATTGTCCAGTTTTGGTCCTTTGCCGAAGACTGCAGTCTTGCTGTGGTGCCAGAAGCTTGAGGCTTCTCATCAATCTCACTCATCCCTACAGAGGTAGCAGAGAGGGATGAAAACTTCTTTCTGATTTGACTCTCATATCCCAGTTGTCCACTGACTAAAAGATGGAAAACAGCCCAAGCTAATGAGGAAAATGGAGTTCTTGCTCTTCTATGAAAAATAAGTTTCTTCGTTTCTCCTTCCTCCTCTTCTCCCCATCTCATCCCATCCCAGTCCTCGCAGACCTGGTTGCAGGCAGAGGAAAGGGGGATAAACAGCCCTTCAACCTGTGCGGTGCCTCCCCTGCACCTTCCAGATCTGGCAAAAGAGAGAGGAGCCGGCATTTCTTACTTGCCCTTGACCTGAAAAAAGAGTGAGGGGCTTGCGGACAAGGCCTTGGCCTAGCAGGAGGAGCAGAAATGGCTGGAGAGGCAAGAGGCACATGGCGGTGTAACAGGTTGCTGAGGGAAGGTGCTGTCCGGCACAAAGGATCCCCAATAAGATGTCTGGAGAAGAGCCAGGAACTTGACTGCACTGCTGCAGAGCCAGAGCACAGTGGCAGCAGGAGGCAGAAGCACCATGCACTGCAGAACGGCTGCCCTCCGCTGTGGCGTGTCACGCACCGGTGCAGGGAAAGCGCAGCAACTGAGAGATGGTAGAAGAAAACACTGAAGCATTTCAAAAGAAATTTAATGATTTTTATGTTTTTGCCTGGTGTATTCCAAGAGAAAGACTTGTACGTGCTTAGTGTTAAGCAAGTGCATCTTCCAGTGTTTTAATGAATCTGACCCCAAATTTAACTTTTACATACCGTCCTGTTTGTACACTGTTGATGAGAATTGCATTTCACTTCAGCTGAGGTAGAAAAAAAAATCTAGTTAAGTAACATCCTACTGTTACCTACTGCTTCTTCTACCTTATCAGTTATCAGTCACGTTTTTTGCTTGAGATGGGTATGCTGTGTAGTTACAGTGGTATTTTCAGCTGTAGAGAAATGAAGATGGAACAGATAGGACTTAAAAAAACAGCTATTAATATTTGTGTCTTGATCTTTGAAAGTTCTTTTTTTTTTTTTTTTTTTTAACTTTGCAAAAGAAGCCTTTTAGAAGCAGGATACTCAGAAGCTTTCTTGAGAATGTTTTATACGTTTACTGAAATTAGCATTCTAAAACAATGCTACCTAAATTTCTAGGCAGTTGTGTTTATGTTGGCTGTTTTTTCCAAATACATTGAAATTCCTATAGGCTGCCGGAATATATAACATCCGTCAGGCCAATAGAAAAACCATGTTTACCTCTGGAGCCTGTTCATTACTGGACCAAAACTAAAATCACTTGATAGAACAAGCATTGTGTTTCTAGTGCAGACTGATTTTACACACTATAGAGGCCTAGCTTTTCCTAATAAGTTCTTGAATATGTAAAGTAAATAAAGTGTCTTTTTGTGAGAGCTCATCCTTGCAGAATTGCGGGCAGAAAGTAAATAGGATCATTAGGATGACAATGAAAACCTGTCCAGTGACAGGAAGGGTTTTCACAGCAGTGATAATACAGCAGTCTGATATCTTGGCATATCTCTAGAAAATGTTCACAATTAAGCCACTTGAAAAAGATGTTTGTAGAAGTTCCGCTAGGCAACTGCTATTGCTGCCCTGTAATCTTTAACCATTATGCAAATACATGTGTAAAAGACTGTGCTAAGCATTTCCACCACTTGTTTCTTTGCTTTTTGCATTTTTTCCCCTTCAAGTAAAGTCTGCAAGAGCTGTGTTTAATCAGTTGTGCCTACGAGAGCTGTAACTCTACTATCTGTGGTCCTTGTCTTAAAAATTCTTAATGCCTTTGCAGCGAGTGGGATTAGTCATGTGTGGGAATGTGTGTCATCGGAGACCGCGGGTTCAACATATGTGGAAACTTTCCCAAAGCCTCTGACCTGGCTGTCGGGAAGCTCCCAGGCGTTCATCTGGAAGGACAGGAACCACATAGGTGACCTCAGAAGTTAACTGCCTTGGTTAGAATATTCTTCAGGGTATTGCATAAATCCTGTCTTTAAGCTTTCCGGAGAAGGTTTAATACCTTCTCGTAATGGTAACTGAAGAATGTACTACGCTCACTGATAATTATCTTAAAGAAAATTTGTTACTATTGTGAAGGCTGGGCCTGGAAATCAACCTTAGCTTCAGCTCCTTTCTGTAGCTTGGCTTTCAACAATCTCGGTTGAATCTAGAGCTGCTGTTTGCTACATAGGCAAGATCAAGCATCCCAGCTCTTCTGAAGCACCTTCCTCCTGTGTAGTCTCCAGGAAAGATATGAATCATGTTTTTATCAAAAATAGCAGTATGATTCACAGAAACGATTTTCTTGCATCCTTGGGAGGTCAGATACCAATGTTAAACTGTAGTTATGCATCACTTATGTCATCCTTTTTACTCCATTTTCCTTATTTGGGTAATTTAACAAGTCGGCTCAATGAAAACATGATAGAAAACATTCTCAATGAAAGCAGGAATGAAGACACTTTCCAAGTCATACAGTGGTCTCAACTATTGTCAAGTTGACAGATTTTTTTAAAACAATCTGACAGAATTTTTTCAAACAATCTCCTTTAATAGGAAGTGCTGTGAAATCAATGTCTCAGCTGGTAATGCAGTTTTGCTTCAGAGTTTATTCATTATATAAGGGTTTTACCCTGCTGTTATGGAACAGTGTTTCAGGCATGAAGGAATATATGGACAATACAGTTTTTACTTGCTACCCTAAAATTGAGTGTCTGTCTCTGCTTTAGTTAAAGATACAGATACTTTTAATCTGCAAAATAATGGCCTGTCAAGCTCCCAGAAGATAAAATTGAACTAGTTCCCATTGCAAAACCCGACTCCAAAATCAATCCAAGAAAGAATTTCTGATGCGAGTCACCAAAAGAGTGTTTCTTGAAGAATTGTGGAATAATGGTTTTATAGAACAATGATAAAATAAATCCTAGCAAACTTCTGACCAAATCCAGGGACTTTAATTGATTTACACCTAATTTGAAGATTTAATTAAATTTTCATGTAATTGTGTTGTAAAGGGATATCAAATCAGTGATTGAAGATCTGCAAGTGACTTTTAAAAGCTATCTCCCTCTTAAAAAAAATGAAGTTCAGAGTGTGATTTAGTATCTGGTACTTTTTCCCTTCCGATGAGAAGGTTGATAAGAGAGTTTCTGTCTATCCAGATGATACATCGAAGCCCCTTCTCGTATGGCTGTTGCATCATCTAAAAATGTAGGTACTTGCCCCTGACGGAGCGGCTCGAGGGGCTGCGTGTGAACATCAAGACGCTTTTGCTGTTGGAGCAAGTATTAGAGCCGCACGAGGAAGCCCCGGCCCTGCAAGACTGGGCCTCTGGCTGCGTCCCAAGGGCTGGAGGTCTCACTGTGCTCCCGGCTGTGCTTTCCCGTGGTGCCGCAGCTGTGGGGGCCGTGGCTGCTCTGGCAGGAAGAGTGAGTGCAGCCCGGCCCCGTGGTGGCCGCGCAGGATCAGCGGGCGGTTGTTGTGCTGCAGGGGTGTTGAGTGGGCACAGGGACTGGATCCAGACCCAGGGCTCTGCCTGGCCCGTCCTCTGTGTGGCTGCTGCCAACCGTGCTAGCCGAGGAACAGGACACTGCCGGGAGCAGGAGCCTCAGCCGCCCTTGTAGCGGCAACCCCCAGCTAACCAACCTCAGCACGCTCCCCTTTGCAGGAGCTCCCGTTTGTACCGGTTAGAGGAGCTGGGAAAGCCCGAGGAACACGGGCCACTCGGGTTTTTAAAGCACTTGTTTCAATTTTAGTTCCGTTTCCATCTTGGGATTCTGTAGCGGTTTCAGTTCAGCCTGCTGGCTGGGAACGTACCCGTCACCTTTTTGTGTCGTCCTGCTGTTCTAACCTGAGCTAGTAACTTTGGCCCGGTGCCCTTCCCCTTTCTTCAGCCCGTTATTCCCGTGCAGCTGGCCCTGGCGGGCGCAGGGAAGCACCAAGGCAGGGGCTGTATCCGCCAGAGCTGTCAAGGCCCGCGCACGGCTTCACTCCCCTGTGTGAGGCAGCAGGATGGATGGAGGGACAGAGGGTGGCAGGGATGAACGCACGGGACGTCCAGGAAGGGGCCAGTCTCCTGCTGAACTCCCCCCGATGTTAAGGACTAGGCAAAAACGTGTGGTGCCACTCTGGCAAATAGTGAACTTACAGGTCTGCTATTTATTTTTCTGTGATCTAAGTAAAGTTTGTATGCTGTGTGTGCTAGACTGATCTTTTCCTTCTTTTTAGTATAGAAGTTCATGTGTTTCTGCCAAAGATACTGGAAATACTTATTTTTGTGTGTGTGCTAGAGAGTGGGAGGGCACAATCTTGCACTTTGACATTTTGTTTTCAAGCCTCTCATTTCTTTTTCTTAATCTTCAAAGTATGTATCCAAGGGGATGGGAGCTATCTTTTTTTTTGTTGTTTCAGTGATTATCCATTGGTGTTTTGCATGGTCTTATTACTTAACTTTCTGAAAAGTAATGTACTCACAGATTTTATCCCCATTTTCTGCCTTCTCATCCAGTGCAGTATTTGTGCATTACTGTACCAGCCCTGTCTCCTCCTTCACAGGATGCTCTCCACGCTTCTTACACTACAATGTTCTTCTGTATTTCAAGTGAGGAAAGATTGCAGCAATCTCACGTCCTTACCAAACCATCGTTGACCTATATTTCTGTGATATTTGGTTTACAGTGTGATTCACTTTTAATGTAAAATATCAACGTGTTCATTGGACGGGTTATCTTATTTTGAGAGAGTCATGATATAGTTTTATGAAAGGCTAGGCCTTCAGCTGAGAATACAGATCAAAATATTCTTACCTGGTATGATCGTGCTAGAAGTTAGTTGTTGTAGTGAAACAGCATTTCTAACTGAATTAAGACTGTGTCTGAGAAAGGAAGCAATTCCACCATGTAAAAGTCTCGGCACATGTGACTTTTGTTGGGTTTACCTTTTTTTGCTTCTGAAACTGAATTAATTATTGTAATAATTAGAGGCCTGTTGCTTCAAATAAAAAGCTGAGGTAGCTGGGGAGGAGTTTGTTAACTTTTATGTGACATGTTTGTTTTCTAGTGTGCACAGTAACGCTATTGTGCAGGCTTTTTGGCCTCTTACCTGATAAAAGAAAATGCATGTTCAGTGTTGCTGTAAGTCACCTAATCATATTTCAGCTTGCTGTGTGTAAAGATATTCACAAATGGGTCCTTCACCTGAAGGGAAGCTGGAGAGACTGTCCAGGACAGAAATACCTGCTTTGGTCTGGGAGATGGCACAGAGGCTGCAGTGCTGCCTGTCTTTGTACCCACTGCGTGCAGAGCTGAGGAGCTTGGTGGCAGCTCGTTGCTTGTGATGGTGTGGTAGGATGAGACAGAAAATGCTGAACAGATAATCTGCATTTGCAATCACATCATCTGTAGCCACATAAATTTCTATTTTATTCTCTCTTTTTTTTTTTTTTCATATGTGCTGATGGTTTTCCCCTTTTGCCGGCTAATTGTTAATGGGACTTTCTCAGTTTCCCTTCCTTTCATCTCCCTTCACCATCTGACTGTATTCATCGTTGTGGGGAACAATGTTTTAAATGTTAAAGGAATAGTTAGCTCTGCTGCAGAGTTCAAGGGAGTGCAAGTGACTGGTGTGTGCTAGGTGTGTGCTGCCCTGTGGAACCTTGGAGGCAGACAGGGGTCGAAGGATGGCTCTCCTGAGTGTTCCTTAGGGGAGGGAAGAATAGCTCTTTGGCAACCATCGTGCGCAGCAACTTCATCTGAGACTTTGTTTCTGTCCCAAAAGGAAAGAAATTGCAACAGCCTCTCGGATGACTGACAATTAATTTGTATGATACTCCTGATTCACTTAGCGCATCTCATGAAGGAAATGTCATCATAGGACAGATGTACCTTATTTTAAGCTACAGGTGAGCTATATTGTCATCCCTGGCCAGCAAGTAAGTCTGTGTTCACAACAAATGCTGAATTTGCTTATGGTGTGTTGCATAGGGTCTCCTTTGAACTTGACAGTTATGATAGTTCATGGTAACACTGGAATATTGCTCTTTTTCAGAACGCACCATTGGGCAGTGCAAATATTATCATTTCTCAAAATCCGAGTTTATAGGAACATAGTATTTTCTGAAATACGCTATTTTAAAATGATGATGAGGTGGTGGCACAAATGAATAAAGCTAGGGGATTTTCAAAGCAGAGACAAGTCTGAAACATCTCTCCTTCGGTCTTCCTGTTGTGCACTGGTGCTGGCTGCTGCTCAAACTTTAGTTTTAGTGTCGATTCTAGTTCTTCTGAATTTATCTGTCAGATTTATCTCTGTCAACCGCAGTATTTGTGTGCCATCTCATTCTTTAGTTTCTGATGTCTGTACTTTACTGATTTGTTTCCTATCTGCCTAGTCCATCTTTTCATTTTTGGTAAAAATGGTTTTATCTTGTTTTTGTGATTAAATGGAAGGAGCTTCTTAGGAATCAGATCTGGATCCTTTATTACATTTTAACATCATTCTTTGGAAAACTGATTATATCTTGCAAATTAGAGTAACATCTTGAAGGTAATAAATCCTACAGAGCCTATTAAATATACTTTTTTGTTGTTTCTAGATTCTCACTGAGGCAGAATTGTTGAGTGTTTGGCTGTTGTTCTGTGCCCTGGCTAATGGTAACTAACATTTGCCATGCCAGAAGGACAGAATTATTTTGCCTCCTAAACTCTATATTCAGAATATGGTTTCATAATTGTCAATTAAATATATTTAAATATTTATCACCTCTGAACATCAGCAGCCCAAAAAGGCAGAAGGACTTTTCTAGATAAATTCAAATCCACGACTGCTGAGTACGTGTTCATCTGCCACTTGCAACTAGGTGGCTGATATTTATTCCTTTTTTTCTTTTTGGTGGCTTATATTAATGTTTGAAAATTAAAACAATTGTTTGAAAATGAAAAAATGTACAGCACAAGTGTGTGTAGTGGTATTGCAATTTGTGAATTGGCATTTTGCCGCTAGCAGTTTGGTTTTAAGACTTTATGGTATAGATCCATTTGCATTCATGAAATGATTTTAAGTGATGTTTCTGACGGAGAGGTGTTCACAGTGTGTGCATGGCTCTTCCTGCTGTCCTGCCTTCTGAGTAGCTGGTGGCTTCATTCGTGTAGCTCCCTAACAAAGTGTTCTGGGGAAAATTTCATCTCAAAGAGATTTCCTAAAATTTCTTGCTCCTTTTCTCTGGTGAAGCTCTAACTGTTGCTGACAATAAGGCACTCTAATGGTAATAATGCGGAGACCATTGACCCAGTAAGAGATACCTTTGGATGAAGTGTGTTTTCTGCCATGCCTAGGAGGAAATCTGATTCTATTTCTTGTTTTAAAAAACCTGGAAGTTCAGATTTTGACTTCTTATAATTGGTTTTGTTGCATCCAAATAATCAGTAAGTTTCGGGAAGCAGTATGTGATACGGTCGCCTCTGAGGGCTGAGCTAGTAGTTAGGGACTCAGAAGGACAGGCAGATTATTTCTTCAGCAAATGAAATGCACTTGAGAGCTGCTGGCTTGGAAGTCAGGACTGGGATGAAACTTCAAGAGCTAGGCAGCAGGGACGATTCCTGCTGGCGAGGAAGAGGAAATCCTGGCACCGAACAGAAAGGCGATTGAGAAGTTAGTTAGCCACGAAAAGGGATGTGTGTTTAGGGAAGAAATCAGGAATGAGGATTTAAGTAAACAGAGCATGCAAGCATTGCTTGTGAGGAATGGGGATTCCTGCAATTTCATTGACACGAGTGAACCCAGGAGCACATCCAGGATTTCCAAGCTGTGAGGTGGTACCCAGGTAGGACACGATGCTGTGTTAGATGGGAACCCCAGGGGTGCTGGCCTTGGCTCCTCAACCAGGCGACCTGGGTGAACGCAATGGAGCTTAAGGGCAGGCCCCAGTGTGGGTCACCTACAGGGAAGTGCCGCTTGGCTGCTGCTCACTAGGAGAGGGCTCAGATTGCTTAATCCTCACTTCCCTTGTACCTGATTCTCCTTCATAAGGCTAGGAGAGCCCTAGGGTGGGGGACGCCTGGCCCCAGTGGCTGCTGCTATGGGCTGGTGCTTCAGAGGCAGCAGACGCGGCAGCGTCAGGCTGGGCACCCTGGCAGAGCTGCGAAACGAAGGGCACTTTTGCTCCTGGAGGAATCTGACACTGTGTGTGAGTGAGCCTCCAGCAGCTACGGCAGTGACACCTGGCACTTCTTTGTTTTTAATTTATTGTTATCAAACTAGAACCTCCCAGTGAAGGAGATAAAAATGGAGGTTACAGGTGGGTGACACGCTATCTTCTCTGGCAGAGCTTCGTATGAAGAAATGTAATTTTATTAGTTTTCTTTTTCAAGGTAAACCTCAGTATTGCAAATATTGACCTTCAAATTAACAGTAGTTAATAATGAGTGTGATTCCCCATGGACATTTTTGTCTTTAATCTCCCCTTTAAAGTCAGGGTGGTTTACGTAAGATTCTTGCCTGTTGTGTGGACCTGTGTAGATACAGAGTGCAAAGCACAGTGCAGAGAAGGAGAAAGGCCCCGTTAGCAAGCCCCGGGTGTGCAGTTTCTGTAGCCAGCCACCATGGCTCGCCAAGGTTGCCTCTAATTGATACCCCAGGGACATGTTTCTTAGATGCCTCAACGTGGCGCGGGCACTCTCTGCCCCAGCTCCCCTACGCTCCTGCTGTGCACAGCCCGCGGAGGACAGCCCTGCTGGGGCGCCACAAACTGCTGCACCGTCTTGGCCCAAGGTGCCTGTTCCTGCCCTTTTGCACCCATGTCCTGCCCAGCTGGGGGAGTTTTCAGCTGCCCCCTTCCCCTTGAAACCTGTCCATCGTCTGATACTTGCCCTGCACATTGGGACCGGTGTATGTTTTGGTCTGTGTTCTGGAGGGCTTGCTGTTTTGGTAGCCCTGCTTGATGTTAGCCTGCCAGGCAGGCGTCTTTTAGGCTCTCGCAGTTTGGAAATTGTGTGCTCGTGATCCACCAAGAGTAGTTGCTAATTAGAGAAGGTTGAGGAAAAACGCCGTGTGTGTTTCTGTTTCCAAGATTCCCTGAGCTCCTGGCATGTAATTCATTACCAAAACAACTGAGAACCTGTACTTAAAATGATGGGATAATGTTATGCTACTTTGTCAAGGCTTGTACTAGGAAAAGAAGAAACAAAGGATTAAATGACTGTAAGAGAAAATCTTCTCCCTTTCTCCACCATGCTTTACTTATTTTTTATTTTTTATACTATTTTAAGGGCAAGCAAATTACTCTTTACAGACTATATCTAGCTGCTTATTTATTATTTTTGCTAGTGCACAGGATGGCTAAATATAGGAATGCAAATGCAGTATTTATGTTGCTGTGAGAAAAGACATGCTCTTATCTAGGCCCAATCTAAAATAAAGAAAAAAAGCTTTTTTGGCAGGATAGCTCAATTGGTCAGAATCAGTATTATTGTTTTGACTTCTATAATCACTGCTGCAGCTCCTAGTGTTAATTGTATTTACCAGTACATCATATTTCTATTTGCATTTTGGATTAAGCTAGACCCAGAGTATCACACACGTGCTGTGTCTCAACAAACGGTTGTGCAGAAATGCATGAAGCAGTGCCCATTTCCCATGTGTTGTTCAGAACCCCTCCCGATTCCCTGGGAGGATGCCTTGGGGAGCAAGCTGCCGATTCCTAACTCATGACCGCTACTGGATCTGCATTTTCCTTCCAACACTCTTCCTGGCAAGCACCGTCTTGCAGGACTCGACTACCAAGTGCCGGAGTAGGTCACTGGAGAAATCGTCTGCTTGCAAGAGTGGCCTATATAAATGTGGGCCACAGAGGAAAAATGGGAATTCTCAAGTCAGCGGCATCCTGCGGCGGCTCTAAATGGAGTTGTAGCCGTGTTGGCTTTGATGCAGTGCTGAGGAGAGCATGTGGAGCACCAGCCGCCAGGGGCACGTCTCCATTCCAGCGTGCCTGGTAAAACCACAAGCACCGTAACCGCCCACTTTGAGGGGACAGCATCTTCCTGTCAGTTCCAAAGGGATTACAGTTACAATCAAAACGGCAAATGGTAATACCCACACTAGTACAGCAACCAGTTTCCTTTTTAGCAGGCGTAGTTCAGGGCTCTGACTTGACCCACCCTGCCTTTCCCTTGGCTTGGACTGGGTCGTGGTCACTGCTCGATTGCAAATATTTTTTTTTTCAGGAAGCTCTGATAACATGTTCAAATACTCCCTGCAAAGGGAAAAATAGCTGAAGATGAAAAAAAAAAATCTGTTTTCCCTAGTATTAAAAAGATGAAAACTTTAAATCTGCTATTAAAATTTCTACTTCTTTTTTTTTCTGGTTTTCAAACATTCTGATTTTTTTTTCTCTTTGCTCCTTTGAAAGGAGAAAACTTAAAACACAGGAATATAAAACTGAAAAAAATCTAAAAAAATATTAACACACCAAAAATATTCAATTAAAGGATCCCAAGCAAGTAATTTTAGTGGAAAAAAAAAAAGGAACCAGTTCATTGGTAATTGCTTTTACTTTGACATTTCCGTTGAAAAATTGCAGTGCTTTTCTATATGTTGAAATTAGTGTGCATCTCCTGCAGTGCTGGAATTCAGAGTGCAGTCTTTTTCTATTTATTTTTTCTGCAATTACCTTTTGCTCTCTGAAGAAGATTTATCTGAAAATAACACATTTACCTGGTTTTAGAGGTATCATTTGCTATTGGGTCAGCATTCTGACGCTGACGCGGGATCTGAGATTGGGATAGCTGACTTGCAGCAGTGCCTAGCCAGTAGCTACTAGTGCAGGTGATGGGTCAGGGGAATTAGGAATTTCTCCTCCCTTCAGCATTTCTTCTTTGAATATAAGCACCTTGAAATATTTGCAGTTGTTTTTAATGAACATAACGCCCATCAATAGTGTCCTAACACCTTGCCCCCATCTGCAGATCTTCCAGAAGGCATCGTGTGTTTTGTGCCTGCGCGCTGCTCAGGACAGTGCAGCCATCGCAAAGTAAATAACCAGTATCCTGCATCCTCCTGTGGCCCAAAAGGGATAGCATGGCCTGCTGAGGCCAGTATTTTTTTCCGTAGATGTCTGACCCGTACGTAACCTCAAACCAAAGACACATTCCTGCATTCATGATGCTGGCTTGGAGGGGCATATTCCTGACGTGGAGGAGACTGTTGAGGTGAAGGACCAGTCATCTGCACGTAGTAAGAAATTCCATGAGCAGCACTGCTGGCTCTCAGAAGTGTAAAGGTGTCCTAAGTTATGCTCTAAAATCGTTTTTTATGTTTATATAAAGAAGTATTTTTAGGAGAAAGCACTCCTATGTGATTTATGTGAAGCAATAAGATTTCCTCAAAGTGTTTCTTTTCCAAGCCTTTTAGAAGCCTTTCTTAGTATGCAGCATTTGCCTCTTCATGTGTCTAGACCAATTTTCCAAGGCCTTCACTGGTCTGTTTAGTCTGACATGCACCATATAAGTAATCTATATAAAAATATACATAGATAAAATTCTTATTAAAATAACTTCAATTTTATTTTATTTTTTCCATCAGTAGCTCCTGCATGGAATATTATCAAGTTGTATTTTGAAAGCTTTTGTTTTCCCTTGATAATACTTTATGCTTTTCATTTTAAACAATGAAAATGGGCAGAATAGCCAATCTTAATGCTTTGTCTCTGAAACACTAGCAAATATTATGCCATTTGACTCAAACTTCATCAACAGGTTTTTATGTATGTCCAGACAGAGATTTTGCATAAAGAATTAATCTGTTTTTGAGTAATAAAAGTATTTGTGCTGGTTCAGTAAAGCTGCAACTTTGTATCTCAGTTATTCAACTATGTGTTTTATTCTTTGGAAGCGCTCCAGTCCTTTCAGGATCTTGAGCCTATGCTCAGCTGCGTTCTGTCCTTTAGAGGCTCGATCTACAGAGCCCAAAGATAGGACTGTAGCAACCCTTTGCCAAATGTCACTTTGATGGTGACTTTCTTGCTGCTACCGAGTAAGTTTGCAGGGGCATCCTGAATGGTCTCATGAAAGTCGTATTGGGGACTTTATTGCCAACTGTTCAGGGCTGGAGCAGCAAACTGACTACTCTGTACTCAGAGCTTTAGTGGTTACGTGTGGCAGGAGTTAGCCTAGGGAAATTGCAATTATCTGTGCTGCTGCCTTGGTGGAAAATCCAGGCAGTAAACCTAAAGAAGGAATTCGGGTCGTGTGTGTGAGCTGGTGATCTTCTGAACAAGTTTGAAGTTACTGTAGCTTGACCAAAGTGCAGAAATGCACTGATAATGTAATATACAGAATTAGAAGTGTAGAAATGCACTGAAAATATAACTGATGTGATGCCCACAGCAAACCAGGTCAAATTCCAATTGTAAACATTTTCAGAAGTGCTATGGTAGTTGTTTCCTTCCTTTTTATGGACAATAACCAGACTATATGTTTCTAATATGTGGGTCATTACCCCACTTGACGTTGACCTATGCTGAGTCCTTGTGCGGTGTTATACTTGCACCTTCCCCACATCAGACCGATGCATCATAATGTCCTCTTCTCCTTCAGTTAGAAAGGAGAGATGTAAAGAAACATACTTCAGTGCTTCAGACTCTAAATTTGAAAGGCGTTAGGCTTTTAAACGTGGTTGTAGGATCTGGGTTGGGCCTATACATTTTTTATTATTAGTCTGACTAGTTTGGTGTATATCAGTCTAAAGGTTAAAAGGTAAAACGATGAAGTGTTGTTCAGTGAGGAGGGGTAGAGCTTGCTAACCAGAAATGGAGGTATTGATGATGGTGCTGATGAAATCTCTAGTGTGTTATGACTTTAAAAGCTTGGCTTTTCATACTGACATCAAAAAATAAACAGTGCTTAGATAGAGATAATTCAAGATTCTTGAGAAATTAATTCAGAGAGCAAACACCACAAGGCAGCAATGCAAATTTCCTTAATTTAGTCTCATAACTGTGCATCATCCCTGGCCATCAAGGCTGATTTACTGTAAAACACGTTAATTCGTGTCCTTTCTAGTAACTCTGCTACCACAGTGTCAATTGTGAAACACTGCCTGCTTGGAAACGACAGCGTTTCCTTCAGCCTTTCTACATACAAAGGTTTGCAGCATGTGTTTCTGTACACGCAAACTGTGTGCCTTACTTGTACACCTATCTAGACACCTGCGGTTTCTGGCTAGGAATGTGGGTGATTCCACGGGAGGGACTCATGCAGGATGCTCAGACAGTTGCATGCCAGGAAAAGCCATTTCTGAAATCTTGGAATCCTGCTGGCTTTCTGCCTGCAGATTCCACTGTGAAAATTAAAAATATACATATTTTTCATGATATTTATGGATGCTGAAGTATTAATTTATAGATATTGTTTCTCCAGATTGTAACTGCAAACAGAAGAGGATACTGTCCTAGTTTTCAAACTATTTGCTTTTTGTTGGAATAAAACTCAGTCAAAAGTGCATGTTGACATATCTTAGACAAAAATCCTACCGGAATTGCACCTGTATTTATCTACCACGCAAGTGAAACATAGTCTTTCCCATTACCAGAAGGAAAAGGGCCACGCTGTAACGTTCAGAACTAGATCATGAGTTCATATGGCACAGGGGTAGAAAATCACCACTAGAGCCTGGGGCAAGCTGAGCTCGTGCAGATCAGTAAAACCCGGGCCGTTCCTGCACATTTCTGAGACGCCCTCATGGGCAGAGGTGTCGCAACTGGTTGGGTGGTGGCTTTTGCAGCACGGCACTTGCAGAGTAAAAGGTGTATGAACGTGGGGCACTTTGGAGTTAATGTTTTTCCCCCGTTTGCATGCATCACAGTGCTCTGGAAACATAAATATCTGGGAGGTATTTGTGTTTTGTGTGTAGAGGTGATGCTGTGAGTGTATTTGCCTGCAGGTTTGGAGAGGTAATGCTGGAGTTTGCACTGCTGCAAACTTTCATTTTTGTGCTTTGCCGTTATTAATGGTGGCTTTTACATCTCTAGGTCCTAGCATGGATTTGCGAGCTTGCCCCCTTCCTGGTAATGTTTCATCGGTGAAAGGCAAATCAGAATATGGAGTTAGCCTGGAATTTTAAAGCTGTACAAGCTGGGGGTGGGGAAGAGAAACTAAGTTCAAATATAATTAGGATATTTATTTTCCTAGAAGAAGCGGCTGTGTGTTGTTGGACTAGAATGCTTGCCTTATTAAACGAAAAAGACTCCCATGCACTAGCTCAGTGGAAAGTGCTGGCTCTGCTAATTCCTTGGAAGGAAAAGTATTTTTTGGAATGTGACTGCAAAACAAGGATGGCATTTTTGCAGCAATTAGGAGATTTGAGCAGTGAGGGAAATCAGTCCATGTTCTGTCTAGCTCCATTAGTGTTCATGTTCTAGTCATTTTTTTTCCAAAGGTAAGTTGTGTTAGCAGGAATAAGTTGGCATGAAGAGTACCTGATTATTAATTATTATAAAGGTAACAGCATAATTTGAGTTACTGCAGTGCAGTGTTGGGTAGGAACCACAAAGGTGGGTGCCAGGCAGCTCCTTTTATGGCCATGTCTCTTTGAATTGGTGCTGCTGCTTTTTAAGGTTTTTAAATTTGTTTTGCAGCATGACTTCAGCTCTGATCTAAATTTTAGAAAAACAGGAACATTGAGATGCAGAAAGCGGGATCATGAAGCCCTTTTGGAGGAGTATTTGCCAGGGCGAGCAGGAGCTCTGCTGGAAGCAGAGGCACGGAGCAGTTCTGGCTCTGGCAGCTGGGAGCAAGCGCCGCAGGAAAGACTTAAGCCCAGGGGCCTGGCTGGCTGGGAGCACCACGAGAAGGCCCTTTGGGAGCCAGCTAGGGGCAAGCAGTGTGGAGACCCCCACCACTCTACGCTGGCAGGACATTGAGCCTTCCTAGGTCTCTAACTATCCCTTTAGAGGTGGCCTTTGGGCGTGGGCACCAATATTTGGCACGGAGTAACTGTAGCGCCCTTGCTGTCGCTCACCGTGTAGTTCAGCTGCTTGTGCCTATGTGTGGAGTGCTGTGTTTGGGGAGTCAGGAAGTCTCAGCTGCTAATTCAGCGCTGCGAGCCCCAGTCTCAACTAGGTTGTTCTAGTTTCCATCTTGGTGTGCAGATGATGCATATTGTGCAGCTGATTTAATGGTTGTAGTGGCCTCAGTTAGGTGAAGTGCTGTAATACAGCTACTACCATGGTTGCAGGTCACCACTGCGGTGCAGCTGTGGAAAAGGCTCATGTGCTTCCTTCTACCACGCATTAGCCATGGTGTTCGTGGAGGGAGAGAGAAATGCTAATACGTTTTACAGGGCCTTCTTGAGACCTCAATTGGAATATGTGAGCATGCAATGCTGTTTAGGAAAGATGACCTAAAACTGGAGCAGGTGCAAGGAACGATGACTAGGCTCAGCAGAGGCACACATCTTTCCAAAGGCGTGTTAGAAAGCTGCTGTTGCAGCAGTTCATTGTAAATAGATTTATAGATAAACATCAGGAGTGAGAACTGTTTCAGCTATAGAAAAAACATTTTTGTCTGGTACTGGTATTCTGAATGCCTCCTAAATAAATGTAGACAGGAAATTATAAGGATATTTCCAAACACTTCAAGATGAGAAGAACTGTGAAGCACTGAACCTAGACAGATTTAAGCTAGAGAAGGAGATTCTATTTTTTAATAAAGGCAGAAAGTTAAGCTTATGGGATGGAATTTTAGATTTCAGGTATTCGAAGCGCTGTGGTACTTTTGAGGAGAGATCGACACTGTTCGTCTTCGCTGCTTGCTTGGCATTAACAACTTGCTTCACCCTTTCCAGTGGTTGCTTGTGGGTGCCAAGTCTGTTCTTAAGGCTCCACTCCTCCCACTGCCCCTTAACAGCCAGTTATCCTTACTTGTCCCCCCTCCTTCTTCTTTTCTTGCTTTCCCAGTTCAGCTGATTCTTGGGATCAGCAGTGAGCATCAGCGCCTGGGGAAACAGGCACGCAAGGACAGGCACTGTTACCCTTTTCGGTTGGATAATGCATGGTCTGCTTCCTGGGATCATCTGGGAGAAGTTCTTATCTTGCTGTTTTCTGTTTTCAAAGAAATTTTCTGCTCTCACAAAGACATAAGATGTGGACAAATGCCCTCTGTCTCCAATTCTTCCTCTATGGTATTCCACAGTCACAGCCTTCCCTGTGGCATTTATGCTTTTGGTAGGGTACGGAGAAGCATTTTGCAGTGTTGAGGGAGTATGGAAATGTCTGAGCCAAACATTCCCTGTGGAGCTGCCTGTAGTTGCCCAGTTCCAGCGCTTGTGGGGTCCCCAAAGTGTCCATCCTGTGCCCCCCAACACTGAAATGTCTCCCCAGATGGATGGGGATTGCTGCCCAAGTTTGGCTCTTTCGTCTGTAGATACTTTGCCATCGTGATTTGTGTATGTGTATACATGTATATGAATATACAAGGGTGTATATATGAATGCATGTAATTGCTTTCTCCTTTGTCTTAGAAAGGAGGTTGCTGAGCGAGTGATGTCTTGGGAGTTTGTTTATCCCTCCGGCTTTGCACTTGAGCTTTTCTGTGCGAAAGGGAACTACTTCCAGGGAAGCCAGCAGATGGCCAGAAATCTCAGGTTGAAAGAGGAAATACGGAAGGGAAATGAGATGTGAAATTCTTTCACAGGGTCTAACTTTGACATTGAATTAACTCATCAGAATGTAGGCAGGAAGTAGAGAATGAAGAAGAGCAGCACATCTATTTATTTGTACTGGGTTTCCAAAAAGATCACAGAGCCTGTGGGTCTCGTGGTGTTTGTAGCACGATCAGGGCATAGCTCCTTTCTGCAGTGTGCAGTTTCAGTAGATTTTTATGTGAAAAGAAGGTGCTTCATGTGACTATTATCATAATAAAAAATTGATTCCTATGTATATAGAGATCGCTGTAATAAAAATCTGATTATTTATAAAATGAATCATTAGGCAGTATAGAACTTCTAAGAAAATGAATTAGGAAAGTAGGATATCTTGCTTTTACCTACAAGTTGCCACATGATTTTACACACAAGAAAATAAATAAATAAATTCAATGGCTCATTATTATTATAATTGCACCAATTTGGGGTGGGTTCGGCCTCACTTATTATTCTCCCATGAAGAGACACTAGGATGAATTCCATCTTCAAAATGAGTTGAATTCCAAGGGACATCCTTAGCTTGGTCATGTAAATTTAATAGGCAGTCTCAATCTTTACAGTTTAGTGGGTGGTTTACCAAAAAATGGTGATGTAATCTGCTATGAGTTACGTCAAAGGAGAGTTCCAGACAGCATGGTTAACCAGAGGGTCGTGGCGTTGCGGTGAACCCCCGCACCATGGGAGGGAGGGCAGAGCAGAGACAGCCCTGGAGCATTGCCTCCTGCTGGGAGGTGGGCACAGTTAGAGCTTTGGCCCGTATCTGCTGCCAGGGGCCGCGGGAGCTTCTGGCCATGCCCTTCATGTCTGGTGCTTCTGCTCGAGGGTTTCTGAAGGTGCGGGAGCGGGGCAGCGCGGGGCTCACGGCGATAGAGCTGTGTCACCGTCAGGCCACGCAGAGCGTAGGCCTTGTCGCTGGCTTGGGTGTTTCCTGAGGAGTCCCTGCGCACACTGTGCCAGCAAGCTCACCGGCATTACCTGTAACTGCCGTAGCTGGGATGTCCAGGTTTTCCTGCTCCCCTATGAAAGCTTTTCTAGTTCAGCTGTGCGTGTGTTCGATGAAGTTTGTTAGGTCGAGAAACTACTTATTAAAAGAGAAATTATTCATAGGAGATTTAAACCAGTGCAGTTTATGATTCTGTCATAATTATGCCAGTAAATGCTCAATGTCAGCAAACCATTAGAGCTGTAAGAATCATTATTTTCCTTTGGTCATGTAGCCCTTAATGAGGTATTGGCTGTTGTTAAGCTGATGAGATACAGTCTGGTGGAGATGGCAAGGAGAATGCAATGGGGGAATTCTTGGCTTTGTGCTAATAATTTGTAAAGGAAAAATGATGTGACCCTTCGTTTGTAAATGATTCGATTGACCTTTCTGGCAAGGAAGTGTGTGGGGGTGAATAAAGTGTCTTTTTCATGTCACCCATGGTAGAAACTAGACTGTAAACACTGTTCTGCTAGGGATGCCAGGGACTTTAAAACGTGAACGAGAAGATACAACAAGCTCAATTATTTGATAAAGTAGGTGGAGACAAGTTCTGAAATTTGTTTAATGTTATTTTTACCAATTTACCAGTTAAAAGGAAAACTAATTTCAGCATCAGTCTTCCACTAACATTTGAATAAGCTTATGTAACTATTGTCCTAACTATCAAAGGGACGTGAGCATGTCAGGGAATAGGAGGAACGTACGGGGCCAGCTTTTGGAAGATGTTCGGGATCACTAGTACCTATTAGCCTCGGTATGAGCTGGAGCTACTGGACTGGTTGGGTTTTGAAGTGTAGGTCCATGGTCAACATTCACATGAGTAAAGAGCCCCACTCACTGCATGGGATATGCGAGTGGGGGATTCGCAGGGTGGGCAGTGGTGGGAACCGGGATCACTGAATCTCCATTTAACCTCAGCATTAGCAGGCAGGATTCCACACTGCAGAAGAAGAGACAGGGTCGCGTTAAAAATATTGGTGTGAATACCTGAGACCTTTTCGGAAGAAGTACCAGTTGATGTCATCTTATACCTTTTAATGTTCTGTGCTTACCACCAAGATCTAATCGTTTTAAACTATTCATGTTTTTCTGTTGCATCTTGGTGGTCAAGTACAGGTAATTACACATCACTTTCAGCATTAATCTGTACTTCGCCCAGGCTGAACAAAGGAACAAGTCATTTATTCGTAAATAATGTGTGTGTTGGTCACACTGCACTTACGCTTAATTTTTAAGGATAACATACACAAATTGTGTGTTGAAACGCTCTCTTGCTGAAGTGGATATAAACTGTTCATTATTTACTATTTAAATATAAAAAAGTAACATCAGTATTTCGGATGAATCAGAGTTCTTAGTTTCAATATAGAAAGAATCAAGGTGTAATAAAACTTCTCTTGCACGTGCACTTTTTAGTGCTGATTAGCTTATTTGTACACATTTAGCAAATTATGTTGTTATTCAATGACCACTCAGTATTAAAGCAGCAGGAAAAGGGAAACGTGCTGTGTTCCCTGAATCTACATAATTTTGGCTGAGGCTGATATTTTAAGCTCAGGTAGGGGATTCATTTACACAGATTTATTAGAGGTTATGAGAATCCTACAGTTCAGATCCCCAGGGTGGGTTTCAAAGTTGTCTCTTCTCCCGCTCTGGACCCTCTCCTCTCTCTTCCCTTCTTCCCTTGCTGCCTCCTGCACGGACATGCTCACTTGTCGGCCTCCTGTCTTAGTACTGTCTTACTGCAAGCCATGTTGGAGGGAGGATGCAGGAGCAGACACCATCAGCCATTTGGGCATGAGTAGGATTTGGGGCACAAATGTGTAACTGAGGCTGTTGATGTCATCTTCACATAACAGGGTGGCATTTGGTAGAAGAGCAGCCTGGATCTGTTGCTCTCGTAGGGAAGGAAACGGGAGTAATGTCACCAGCCTCAGAAGGGCAAGTACAGGGGCCTAGGAGGGAAAATAAGGAGGAAAATCTGTGTGACTTTTTACATTATTTAGAGTGGGTTCTTGGGAAACAGCCCCCAATTTAGGCATTTACCAGCATATAAAGCAAAATGGCAGGTGAAATGTGCCATGAAAACTGTGTGTGTTTGAGTGAGGTGGTAGTGGAAGAGCAGGGAATAACATCAAGTATAATCTCTGGACTGTAATGAACAATAGGTTAGGTTTTATAGCCAATGCTATCTTTTAAAATATATATTTAAATACAATTAACACACTAGTTACATCAAGCAAGATTATAAATCTCAGGAAGCTGTTTGCCAAGGTGATGCAAAAGATTCATCTTTGGCTTCAATTTATACAAACTTAAACATTTTCCTTTAGGTTCACCTTTGTATACTGTGATACTTCAGTCCTGATTTGTATTCTCACTAATTATTATCTAATTATTACTGTGGGAGGAGGTATAGCATCAGAGACTCTGAGAAAGAGGCTGGATCTTCTCTGAGACTCTGAGGCTTCAGTAGCCCAACCTCCACCTGTGGCAGAAGAGCCAGCAGAGTCGGTGCTGTCAGCCCAGCAAAGAGAAACTCCCGTGGTGAGGGAGGCTGGAAACTGGTAGGTTCTGGCAGCAGGAAGAGGCTCCTGCTCCGCTGGAATACTTGCAACTTTGGACAAGGTTTCCTGCCCTTGGAGCTGGGGAGCACCCAGGATCACCCAGAGCTTCGAAGGGGCAAGTGTGTCAGTGGGGACCCGTGTCTGCTGATCTGATCTGCCTTTTAGGAAGCTTTGCAATTTGCTGGAGGTCACATGCAGGATGTTGTAGAGAGGCTGCTGAGGCAGGTCTGGCCCAAGGGATGTTACATGTTCTTCTTCCATGTAGACTTGTGGACACCAGTGATATTGCCAGGATGGACTGGGAAGGCATCAAGCCTGGCCACGTGGCTCTGGGTATACGGTAGCATGGGGGCACGGGAGAAGTTCTCCTAGATCCTACCAGTGAGCGAGAAGGATCTGAGGAAGCCTGAATGATCCTGGGTGAAAAAGGGGTTGTGCAGCTGGTCTTGGCAAGAGGGTTTTGGTGTCTGTGACCACAGGACCCTCTTGAAGGAGTGCCAGCTTCTTGCTAGGGATGGGATCCACCTTTCAAAGCAGAGCAAGAGTATCTTTGCCAACAGGCTGTCCAACCTGGAAAAGAGGTCTTTAAACTATGAATGATGTGTGAGGGGGAGAATGACCAGTGATTAAATAAAGTAGTGGGCAGGGTGGGGGGTAAAAAAGGGTTGAGTGGAGGGTAATGGAAAGAGAAGGGACATCTTGGTGAACAGAACACTGTTGAATTGTAATTGTCCCCAAGTGCGTACATGCAAGTAAGGAAGTACCTATGGGACCACATAGGGGTAAAGCCCTTGCGTCCTGCTGGGCCTGAGTGCCCCCTGGAAGCACCCAGGCACTAACACACTGCCTGGGCAACAACCAGGAGGAGCTGGGAGTCCATGTGCAGCTCCAGGGCTGGCATGGGATCAGGGAGGAGCGGTGGGAGAGCTCACAGGCCTGGAGTGCTGTGGTGGGTGGATCCAAGGCCTTTGGGAAGCACAAGCAGGGAGGGAGAGTTGTCCTTCAGGAAACAGAAAGCATGGAGCTCTGCCAGGGAACAGTGGAGGGGGCACCTGGCAGCCAGGGAACAGCGGAGGGGGCACCTGGCAGCCACTGGGTCAGGATCAGCAGGTGACATTGCAGTGGTGTCTGCTATAGACTGCTCAGGAGGAAGAACTGGATAAAGCCACCTTCAGACAACCGGGTAAAGTTTCTTGTTTGCAGTTTGGCATCCTCATGAGAGACTTGAAACATCTGTGAGGGAAGCAGCAAACTCTTGGAGATAAATGTGTGAGATGGGGAGATTTATAAAGTACAGGAAAGGAAAAAATGAGGTAAAAATGGAAATTAGTGGGAGATCTAACTGGTTTAGAATACTCATACCAGGAAATGAATGCTAGGAATAAACTGAGGGCTTTTGACTGATAACAAGAAGCAGAGATCATCTATTCTGCAGTAATCTGTATTAAATCTAAAATCTAAATCTTAAAAAAAAAAATGCCTGTTACAAATAATGGTTGGTATTAATCTGCATATCATGGGGTAATCCCAAGAGCTATTTCTAGGTATTCAAAGGTGGGAAGAATGTTCTTAATGCAATTCTCATCATGTTTGAATTTATTATGTAATTCTGACTTTTCGTTGTATTGATGTAGTCCAAATTCTGTTGATATCAAACCCTATTGATAACAACTCAAATATTTAAAATGTTATTTTTAAAAATAAGACTTACGCAATATGATAATCAAATGTCATCTAATTTGCTGCATTATTTTGAATATTGGGTGAATCAGCTTCTCCCAAATGTACAAAACAATCTTAAATACAGATTTAACTCCCTCTCTATCACCTCCTCTTTTCCCCTTAAAAAGAAATGGGTAGATGAGGTGGAAGTCGGAGATAAGACAGAAAGGTGTCTCTGGCTGGTTTGAGCTTTCTGTCCTGAAGGGATGTTGGTTTGCTCTTGTCCTCTTTCTTGCAGCAGACTGAAGTTAAGCATCCTTCTCCTTGCTAAACAGAGCAGTGAAAATGCCACTCTTAATTTAAAACTATTAAAACTCTACCCACCCTGCATATTTATTGTACGTGACCGAATCCAGGGCTGTTTGGCCTCCAGAAAGCATGGCTTAAAATACTGGTATTAACTCAGTGAGTTTTTACTGAAGATTGAGACTCCATCTGACTTGCTGTGGGAACGGTGACTGGTCCATCGAACGTGTAGCTGAGCCTTATAATGTGCAGTGCTGGCTAGTACTAAATTATGTTGTTTTGCTGTAATTTAAAGGAGTTGGTGTTAATCTAAACTGGGTTGTGGGCGCTTCAGTCTTGACAAAACCTTCACTTAGCTGCCTTGACATCTGAATGCTCAGATGTCAGATTTTTGAATAGTGAGTGATGTAAGTGGCCCAAATCCCACTTCTGAGGGAGAAGGGCCAAACTGCTGTTTTGGCTTCTCTTCTGCCTCAGCCAACCAAGTGTTCCTGCACATGAGCCCCTCTACAGGTGTGTTCAACACCCGTCACTGGAAAGGATGCCACCAGAAGCTGTGGCTGTGGCACACTGATCACGTAGACAGATGGGTGGGAGCAGGGAGAAGGCCCTGGGGAGCTGGCGGGGAGAAGTTCAAAAGTCAGTAGTGGGAGAGGCAGGTGCAGGGAGGTTGAGGGGGCTGAGCAATATGGAGCAGGACACGCTCGATGAGATGGAAACAGTTGCCCTGCAGGGATGGGGAGGAAGGACAGGATCAGAAATACGAGAAGACCAAGCTCAATGGCAGGGAGACAGTGATGGGGAAAGTGGAGCCCTGGCACCGACGCGGGTTGGAGGAGAACAGTTGGTCGAGTGCTGGGGGAGGCTCTGGGCGTCTGGATTCAATAAGATGAAATGTCCGTCCAGTTACTTTCTTCAGGAAGAGTTGGCAATTAAAGTGAGCACTAAAGCTGCCTCGAAGAATGATATCGTCATTCCAAAGGCAAACACTGCAAAGCAAGGGAAGTGGAGAATTAAGGTTTGCCCAGAATGCTTTAACTGAGCTCCCTTGCACATGTGTGTCATGATACAGTTTTAAATTATATGAGCTCAGAACTATATAGTCCCTGAAGACCATGCAGCAGAGGAGACGGGTCTTTGAAAAGTTGCTTTGATTTTTTATAAAAACTGCAGGCTAGGTGGTGAATGGAGCAAAGTGCTGCAAAAATGGAAGATTTGCTTAGCTGGTGAGTGATTAGGTAGGTGAATGCAGTTTTACTAAAGAATTAAGGCATGATAGAATGGTAGGCACTCTGGGAAAATGAGGTTTGGGCATCTCGGACACCTACATTTGTCATGTTTATAATTCAGAGGCCTCCTCCCTTGCTTTTGCTCTCCATGGGCACTGCATGGCAGAGCTACAGAGGAGGCGGCGCGGTCAGCCCACCTCCCAGCAGTGCTGGAGGGCAGCGTGTAGGAAGCAGCGTCCTGGAACCCCGCACAGCCACCTGGAAGACAGAAATCGTAGAGCTGGGCTGGGGCTTGGTGCAGTTCTCTTCACGTGTAGCTTTTCCGTGCTTTGTTTTCTTCTATCTTCTCTGCTCACTGCATGAGGAAGGGCTTTTATGGGAAAAATTTCCAGTCTTTTATTTTGAGGTGGAGTAGTCTAAATTAGATGGACTAATTCAAATAGGAAAGTTTGACTATGTGCAGGTGGACTTCTGTGACAGCTAAGCCACACTAATTTAATTGGAGCGCCATATGCCTGCAAAAACGGATTGCACATGGTTGCATAGCATGTTTTGGAAACGTTTCTTTAATTCACACTTGTGCCAGGAGAAAGCAGAATAACTGCTTTTTTTGAGTTCCTCCTTAACTAAGATGCATTGCACCTGCATGCAAACCGCCTGGCAGGTTGGAGTCGTGACTACAGATAGGATCTTCTCAAGTTTTAAGCAGCTTAAGGCTGTGACTAACAGACCCTTAAGAGCCTTGCTTTCTGCTTGCGCTGCCACCTTCTCCTAGGTTAAACTTACATGAGGGTTCTCAGAGAAGACTCATTTAAGATTGTGCTGAGTCTGGAAAAATAAAAGAACTGTAGAAAAGAGAATAGAATTGGTCAAAGAAAGAACAGTCTTATTGTAGAGAAAGAAAAGAGAAAGAAAACTTTAAACTTATTCTGACAGTTTAAAAGAGATGAATCAAGAGGTGAATATAATAAGAGTTCTGTAAATTATTTTATTTATTTATCTATCTATTTATTTTGTATGCAGGTATCTACGGATAAAACTGGCCTGAAAGGAACATCTGGGGGAAGCTGGGAAGCTTGGCAGTACTTGCACCTGAGTAAGTAAACCATTAGCTGGAAATCTACTTTCAGAATGTTAAAATTGTTGAATATCTTTCAGCTTCTCCTTGCCTAATTGCAGATTGGAAATTGAGACAATGCTTTGGATTTTAGATTGAAAAAAGTAGAAATATCAGGATTAGCTAAATGACATTTTGGCTATAACTTTCACTGCTTTATAGTAGGTTTGCTTTTTATTGCTACCCTCAACATAGGCATAAACTTAAGCATTCATTGTGTGCTAGCCTTCTTGGTAATATGATGTTTTTGCCTTTTTAGTTATTTGAGACTAAATGATGGAGGGATATCTCCATTTCTTGTGTGAGGTGGTGAGAGAAGGAGGGCCAGGAGGAGGACCTCGCGGTGGCCCTGTGCAGTTGTCTTGCAAATGATGGAGCCTTATTGACATTGGGGGCTGTTGTTGCAGGTGCAGTAGTTCCCCATAAAATAGGACCAGTCTCTTCTCGTGAACTTGGTTGGGCCATATAGAAGACCTTCCTATACTTTTGAAGGACCCCACCAACCTCAAACCCATCTCATGTAGATTGCTTAAAAGGCAGGAGAAGGTGATTTTTTTTTCCAGCAATACTGGCCGTCTACCTAACTTTACCTTTCTCGGCAATCCAAGTACTGTTACGATTTCAATAAATTATTTTAGATGTGAAAAGGTAACTTGTTGTATAATTAATCTATTTATTTATCATATATGTTCACATATAAAATACAAATAATTTCAATGAATAGATAAGTACACTGTAGCACTAAACTTGTTTCTGTTTGTACTAAATGGCCTGCAAAGTTAATTGAGTTTTCTGAAACAATTGTCAGAGCTAGGTCTTTCTTTCTGCTGGCATTTATCTTGTTAAAAGATTTAGTTCTGGAAGGCTTTAGAGTAAAGTGAATATTGTTACTTGTATTTACAATAAACTCTACAAGCTCTACATCTCAGTTGAGAATCACTCTCAATCTGATCTAAACTTATCAGTGCATTTTATTCCAAGTCTTTGTCATGGTATAATCATATTCTTGTACTGAATGAATGAACTTATAAATTGATGTTTGTCATATCACCATGTAGGAAAGTGTGTTTCATTTTGCTACACTATCTGCCATTTCTCTCTTTGCAGTGAACCAATAGGCAGAAAAAATGGTGTCTGTTCAGTTGCTTGTGATACTAAGGAGAATTAAATATGTAACTTAAAGATATGTGAGGCTGTGAAAGCTATACACACACAAGCTTTTAAAACCATCCTACAAGTGAATCATATCAGCATTTATCATTACCATTTCTAAGAAGTATTTTAAAAGTCTGGGATTTGCAAGTGAGCGTGAATCCCATGTTAAATACCTGAGGCTGGACCCAAGATGATGGGTTGCCTCTTTGCGCTTCCATAGTGGCTGTTAGAGCAGCGATCCCACGTGTGCCACGTCGGCGCGCACTGGCCCACAGTAAGGCCCTCCATGCACTCATGAACAGGTGTCAGGCCTATTAAAGGATAGAAATTCTGTGTTCTTCATGCTTTTAAATCAAAATTGGCTCAGCAGCTCTGTTGTAAATCCAGCAGGGACCTCTGACAGATTTTTTTCCCTTGTTTCTTTTAACTTTTAAACTAATGCACAGCAAATGTTTTCATTTATTTCCTGTGTTATCAGTCCTGCTCTGCATATTTTAGTCTATTGCTTTTGACAGTGATGAAAGACAGGTATTTCCTGACCTTTTGTACTTTAGGCCCTACATAAGTTCAGCTGTTCATTTCAAGAATATTTTGCTCTGCCTTCTTCCTGTTTTTTCATTCTGAATGTGGCCCTAGAAATTCCAGGTGCAATTGCAATCTCTTTGGAATTAAAATTTGAATTTTGTGCTTGTTTACATGAGGAGAGAAGTGTGCCCATACTACAGAAAGACTTTCATTCAGCTCGGCTCGAGTATATGTAAGTGTAGTGGGTCCTGCCTTGAAGCAGAAGTCACGTCCGTTTTATGTTTCCTTTCCTGGAACACTGTCCTTAAATTGTTGTTGGAGGAAGGCAGATGTTAGGAACTACTGAACTGAGAGGTGGAGATAATCCAATTAAATTGTGTAGTCCGTTCCTTTACGAACACAGGTTTGAGCTCTACAGTGATTGGAGTGTTTCATCCAATTTGCAATAACTACAAATAACTGGCAATTATATCTTCCACATTTTTTTTCCCCAGTTCAGAACTGAAATTGAGTGCCCTGGGCCCAGATATTCTAAGCCGAGGCTGAGCTTTCAAAGTGGTCTTTGAAAGCACCCTGCGGGTAGCCGCTCTTGGGGGAATTATTCTGGCAAGATGTGAGCTTTTGTGCAAGCCTCTGTCTCAGGGTGGAGCAACACAAAACGCTCTGGTGCTGGAGCTCTTGGGGCTGCACAGGAACTGGTAGACGCTGGTCACCTTCTCAGCTCCTAGGCCGAGGTGAAGCCAGCTCACACCACTCATACAGCCTGGTGATCCTCTAGGAAGATAGAGCTCTGTAAATTCCTTTCGGAGTTAATTTCAGGGCAGTTGTTCATTTTGTAAATTATATTCTGGGATTATGACAATTTTTAAACTGTTTTAAACATTCTGCAGTTACATTAATATAAAAACTAGTCTGGTATTTGCTTGGGATTTAAAACTTGTTTTTTCTACAATCTTCCTGCCATAGAAGTAGATTAATTTTGTAACTAGACCTCTATCAACTAAGAATCTACTGAACCTAAAAACATGATGAGGCAATTCTAGGAGGTCTTCTAATCTTAAGAAAAATTTTATGAGAAAATATTATATTTATATTTTACATATAAATTTATTACTTTTTTATTTCATGCTTATCTAAAATAAAATATTGGGAGGTGTTTGTGGTTGGGAATGTGGCATCTGAGTTTTGCAAAGATTTAAATAACTGAAGTTTTAATAAAAAGGAACCAAATGAATTTATTCAAAGAATTTTTTACCTATTAAAATACTTTTTTTTCTCTGAGACAACTAACTGTGGTTGAAATTTACCCTTTCTGTTTTTAGAAGACAACTTATTTCAATATGACCTAATATGTTAATGAAATTATATGTCCTCCCTTTTGTTGCCTGAAGCAAAGTGTCACAGCTTTTCATTGGTGTTTGGAAAGTTATGTATCACTTCATCTGAAAGGTACAAAAGTCCTGTGGTTGGCCTCAGCATTAAAATATATACACACTTTTGCTTCATGAGACTGTAAACCAGGTAATTCATCACTGGTGGGGATTTGGAGATAGATGTCAGCTTTTAAAGAAAAATATGTTATATTACAAATTCCTTTAGAGGGGGAGGGCTTGTTTTTAGGGATTCCTGGAGAGTGGAAGCCTATTATGGTGATGCTGTAAGTATAATAAATCATGTGCATTACCTCATTATTTATTTATTTATTATTCCCTAGGTCTAACAGCATTGAAACATTCTGTCATAATAAATATAACAAGTATTATCTCCTCTTCAAACAAGGAAAAGGGGTGGGGGGAGAATTTTTCTTTTTTAACAGGTATAGTATTCTAGCATGTCTACTACACACAACACTAAGCAAGAACAGAATGTGGTTGCACTGCTGTTTTCTGCCCAAATATCAAGAAAGGAGAAGGGAAGAGGGATGAACGGGGTGCTGTGCGTAGCAGTGCGTTGTGCTGTGAATGAATTTATCCTGTTTTTTGGGGAGGGTGAGGGGACGATTCATTACAGGATGCTTGATCTGTCTGTTCATTGCTTTTTCACATTTAGGCAGCATCTGTAGTGATCCTTCTTGCAAAACAGCTCATGCAGCAACTGGCAAAACAGAAGCAATTAGTGGTGTAATCTCAAAGGGAATCTCAAGCTTCCCTTTAAGTGCAATGATTAAATCCACTAAAATGATAACCATTGCTGCCAAGAGCTCCAGTAATTGGTCACTAATGTATTTTGTTGTAGCAGTTGCTAACTGTGGGCTTGCATGCACGTAATTAGTAGCGTGCACACGTTTGGTCAGTCACATTGAAAATGTGAGTAGCCAAGGCGAGAGCCACGGAACTGAAGTCACTCTGTGGACAGCACCTAGCTAGAGCTGTATGCTTCGATAAAACAAGTGTCCTACTGTGCTGGAATACAAATGGGCTGTCTGTGGCAGGATACAGCAAAGCCATTTGGCAGAGAGGGATTGGAGAGCTTCTGGCATAATGTAATTGAATTGGCCATTTCTTTAAGGATACAGCAAATTGTTTGTTGCAGCATTCGTCATCATAAGGAAGGTCAGACAGCTTGCCAAGCATATGATATTCATAATAAAAAATAAAACGGTGACACTTAAGTTTAAACACGAATCATGTTATAATAGTTGTAAAAGCAGTGGAAATGAATGGGAATGGCCCTGATGGCGCTGATGCATTAGCAATCTAAGTAAGTTCACAATTTAAGAGGGGGAAAGCGGGGCGGTGGGTGCGTGTGCGCGCGCGTATGTGTGTGAAAACACCCTCCAGTGGATTCAACTAGTGAGCAACATGGGGTCCCTCAGGCTTGAGAGGATAGTAGGGCAGGAGGAACCTGCCCACCCTCCTCTCTGATCTCTCTTCCTCCCTAAAGGGAAGATAGATTTGTATGATGCTGGTTTTTCCCTTTTAAGAAAACAAAGAAAAAATAACAAAGCAGAAGGACTTAAGGAAGTGCCTAAAAAGGGACAAAATCTAAACTGAAGTTTTGCTGGTTTTTATTAGAATCAGTAATGTTGTGACAGAACAAGATGATGCAACACGCTGCAGTGTATCTGAAACGCCCCACAAAGTGCTCAGTCTTGGTGCGCTGGAAAAACCCTCACAGTCACCTCCAGGATGCAGAACATAAATTGTTCAGTGATGGAGGATCTGGGCCGTGCAGCGATGCTTCCGCAAATGAGTAGCTGCTCGCTTGTCGTCTCGGAGCCATTCAAGAGACTGGCATTTTGATTTCCTGCAACGCTGCACCACTGATAGGGCTGGAAATGGGAATCAAAATAATTAGGCTGGATATACAGATCCCAACAAACCAGCCAAGAAAGTGGGGAAAGCTAGGAGAGCCACTCTGCATCCTAAAACATATCTGCTCTTTCTGAGAAGGAAGAGGTGAACTAGAGTGCAGGTGCTCACTGCTTAGATTGAAAATATATAATAAAATAATTGAATTATGCTTCCTCCTGTCAAAACTTGTTAAAATCAGTAATAAAATACGTTAGTATTATTAAAAACGAGCACTTTTTACGTAATATATCTTAGTTGGAGCAGGCATGGGGTACATACAAGAGAACTGGGAACGAGCCTCTTACGTAATCTGGTGTATTCCTCCTTCCTGATACAGGGTCTCTCCCATCAGGGCATTTTCCTCTGTTTTGTCCAGCAGTGCCTTCCGCAGGCCAGTGGTTCTTCCTTTCCAGAAGCCTTTCCTCTTAGTCACTCATTTTCTATTAAAACAAACAAACAAACAAACCAAAAAACCCTCTCTCAGTTTATTCCTGTTTGATTTCCACACCTGATGGAGAAAAGCTGCCTTTTTTCTTCTGTTCAAATTTCTGCCTTTAGCTATTTGTAGATTATTACCCTGCTTTGTTTCAGTTGTCATTTAACTACCTATACAGGTTTCTCTCTCGATCTGTACTCAACTGTCTGTTCTTTTTGTGCCAGTTTTGCCATTGAGAGAATCTCCTTCATTTAACCGGGCTCAACATTATTGAAAAAAAAATCTTGTTTTTTTCTCTACTCACATGATTTTTGTAGATGCTGTCCCAAAATGTTCCTTTAAAAATAAAAATCTCTCGTGTAGCTTTCTGCCCATAATATACCCTGCTTCATTTTTGGCTCAGGACAATTTTCCATTCCTATCAATATGTGTGTGTGTGTATATATATATGTGTGTGTGTATATATATATATGTATGTATATTTTTTAAAAAAATTCCAAACCTGTTTATTTTGCACTTTCCCAGGGACCTTCTCTACCTTGTATGTTTCCTTTTCCTTGGGTTAAATCTTCAGCTTTTCTTGTCTCTGCAAGTTCTCTTACTCAATCCAGCCGACGTTAAGCGTCAGAGTACTGTATGCTGGTGGTTGTGTGCACATCTACAATGAGGAAAGCAGTGGATTCAGACATCGGGTATCTCCTGTGCTTTGAAGCCAGAGGTCCCAGAGGCCAATGTTTCTAATACGTACCTAAATATTTGTCCACTTTTGCCAAAGCCTCTCCTATGTCCTGTCCTTAAAAAGCTGCATTTGCAAGAAAACATAGTAGCTATTGGGTCCAGTTGCAGTTGCTGGAAACTCTGATGAGCTGTTTCTGAACATTCTTGTTCTGAAGCAAATACCATCCTTTTTTTCTTCTCTTTTTTTTTCCTATACCAGGCCTCCCAGCAATTTTAGAAGTTACTTTTCTTGTTCTCTGTTCATTTAATTCATTCAGTTCACTATATCATGTCACTGAATTATAAACATAGTTATAAGGAATAGCAACGTGGTGTCTTTTTTTGTCTTCATCTGTGCAAGCCTGTGATAACTAAAGCTCCCGCAGAAGGTCTTACTTGTGTGCCTCAAGGTGCATCCGTGATGCGGAACAGTTCTTTTACATAAGTGTACAATTCTGTGATACAGCTAAAAGGGGTTATGGTATTTTGTTCTCTGATTACAAGACTAAAGGTGTATTTATGATTACAAGATTAAAGGTGTATGAATATATGGAATAGATAATACCATTACTGGAATTAGTGTAGAGGTCTAGTAGTCACGCTGCAAGGCTGGAGTTCAGAGTATTTAGATGTGCTCAGGAAAGAGACTGAGAGTCTCATCTTTATGGCAGGAAACTGCGAAAACCCAATATCTTTTGTCACACAAAGACAAAAATTGTGGAGTGGTCATCATCTAGTAGTAAGTATGTGAAGATTTATGATATTATAAGGCACTTTTGTTTGGAAATTATGGAAATAAAAAAAAA
>JAWLRI010001097.1:1877528-1940527 GCA_034781795.1 Crypturellus tataupa
TCATCTAGTAGTAAGTATGTGAAGATTTATGATATTATAAGGCACTTTTGTTTGGAAATTATGGAAATAAAAAAAAATGGCTGCATATAAACTGAGGGTAGAAAAATGCAACCAGGAAACCGATTTTGTTATTTCCCCAATATTCATAGCTGCTTAAGGTTGAGAAATTGAGATGATGCACTCCATTAGCTGCAGCTTTACATCCAGTTCTGATGCTCTTCTAAAATACGGGCTTCTTTCAACATTTCCAAATTAGATTTAACGTGTGTTCGTAATGTGCATTGTGTGTTGGTGTTCCAAAACTTATGCTACTCAGGAAATCCAGGTAGATGCTTTTATACTGGTCTCTTTTGGTCTCCAGACCTGTGTAACATGGTCTAGGTGACTCTGCGTGTGCAGGGGGGTTGGACTAGATGATCTCTAGAGGTCTCTTCCAACCTTAATGATTCTGTGATTCTGTGAAGATCTTCAGTTACAGTTTGATACACATGCAGACTACTTAACTGAGGTGATGGCCATATCTTTCGCTAGGACATTTGCAGAACAGTAGCTACTATTTGAATAAGAAATAGTTTGGTAATTTGTTCTGCTCCAAAACTTACCCCTGTAATGCCTTTTGCTCAGTGCTTCTGCTTTGGTAGACGTAGTCCACTTCAATGAGAGGCCGGCATGCTGACCGATATTCAGAGCTTATTGGAGTGCTTAGCACTGATGCTCTGTGTAGATAATTTGGAAAAAATTACTGTTTTGTGGTTTTTACAATTTTTTCCTTGACCTTTATCTGCAGTGGAATTGTCTGGCAGCCTCACAGCCACACTAAATGCAGCTTTTTTATTCATGTTAACAGTCTTACAGAAGAAGAAATCCCCTCGAGTTTGGGAGAAAGGAGAAATGAAAGAATCTCAGCTTTTCTAGACGGAGAAATTGCTGAATGTGAAGCAGTGCAAATGGGGCTGACTTGAACAGAGCTCACACACCACGTACAGGTTCTGTGCCTGTCTGCACGGACCCGCACCGCTCAATCCCCTGTGTTTTGACAGCTGCCATTCAGTCAGCAGTATAGCAGTGCATTTTATATCGGCTACACCAACAAGGCAGTGTGTCATGCAGATAACATTTTCTGTACCTGTTAAGAGTGTTAAATGCTATTAAATATTTCCCATTCCAATGTATAAATAACCTTCTGTGCTACGAATTCTAAGTAATGGGAGCACCTCACATATTTCAGCACCACAGTATGCTATTTATTTTGTCAGGAGACCCTTGGGCAGCTTTAATCTTTTAAGTTATTAAAATCAGAGGGCACAATCAGCAGGATGCACCCTGTAGCTAACTTGACTGTATGATAAAGGAGAACAAATCGGAATGACCATTTCTTCAGTGTCAGGAGCACTGATCTTTGCATACTGACATCTTACCCTTGGTTATTGGAACCACATTTCTGCCTTTCTTCTGCAATAGCCTTGAAAACAAATTATGTTCAGTAGGTATCATGCTTTGCAACTTTTCACTACGAGTGTACGTTATATTGGACTTTGTCTTCTGATGTATGACTAACGAACCCTGTTCTTCATTATTCAGTGTTGATTTTGCTCTTGAAGGCCATGTAAAATATAAAAATATTCAAATTCTTTTGCTTTATCTGATCTCTTATCTCAACACTTAGAAACACGGTGAGTTAACTTCCCTTCTGTGACAGTATGAAATCAGAAAGGTTCTTAGTTTCAGTGTAAACGGGTGGTGAAATTTCATTTACACACAAACTTAGCTGTAGAAGCATGTACAGTTTGTTATTAAAAAATAAATATCACAGCTGTGCAGCTGTGTAAGATTCAATTCTACTAATGGACATTACAAATGTTTCTGTATTTTTGGAACAAAAGCTACTAATTTTTATGTGATCCCAGGGAAATTCATTTTTGAAGCCTGCTTTGTAATTGTAGCAAGCTTTTTTTATATATATAAATTTAAAATCTTAGTTATTAAATAACTAATACCTACATCCTATCCATGGACCATTGGGAAAAAATAGGCTTGCTTAGGAAATGCTAAGTGACAGCACTATTATCTTTTCCCTACCTTGGGAAGTGCTCTCCTTATTTTCCTTTTCCATGCCCCCCTCCAGGAACAAAAGCAATACAAAAATGCAGATGTTGAAAGGCACAAAAATGTGTTTAAAATATTTTCCTTCTGCCTTGGAACAATGATTGCTGACAGCAGAGAGACTTGCTGGCTTGTTAAAATTAGATTTGACTCATCAGTGTAATAGCGGTAGGAAATTGTAGGATGGAAGGATGCCAGGAAGGCTATCTATATCTGTCCTTTCAGTAAATGTGGGGTGGTCCCTGGATGACCTTAGTTCAGAAAGTTTGTCCCTGCCTGGCAGAGCGTAGGTGGCCATTGAGCATTCCTGCCGCGCGCTGCTTGGACGTGAGCATAGGCCGCTTTGGCAGGGGCGAAGACCAAGCCCCGCGGCCTTCTCAGCCGGGCAAGAGGCTCTCCTAGCTTGGCCTGCCTAAAAGCACGCTGTGTGGAGCCCTTCTGCCATGTTCCCTGGGCCCACTCTCTCTACCTTGCACCATGTCCTGCACCAGGCTGAAAAGGCGGTGTTTGGGAGGCTGCTGTGTTGGGGGTTATAGTTCAAAGCCACCACACGGTTTTCATGAGCTAATTGTGATTAAATGAGAGAACTGTGCCCACATCAGAGTCAGCAAAATTCTCGCTCATTCTCTTTCTCCTCAGCTGTTTTCTGCCAGTCCAGCCCCCAGTTGCTTTCTTGCTATAGTTGTTATCCCCCGGCTTTGTAGTAATCCAATCTATACAAGACAGTGACCTCTCCGTGCACCTTGCAGCCATTCACAGAAATGGTTGTAATTCTGCTGATGCAGAAAGCAGCTGCCCATTTAAATCTCTCTCTTTTATGGAGAAGCTGGTTATATCTGGGCTGTGCACTGGCTTCTATTTCATTTCTGGTGTAGTTTTAACATTATTTCCATAAGCAGCTTGGTTCCTGACTACTTCAGGGAGCACTTTGCATGATATAATGGTAATTGATATCTGCTGAAGTACTGAAGCTACCAGGCCCCCCTTTTAATGGGTGCCAGTTGGAGATGGTGGAGCTAAAAGCAGGAGCATGTGCCTTGCAGAGGGTTCTGCTGCTGGAGATTTACTGGCTGGTCTCACATGCTGGAGGAAGAATTTTCTGACCCTCAGGTCACGCAATTGCTCTTTTCCTGGGTGGCAAAATGCACCAGCACAGTAGTTGTGCAGGGACCATCAAGGAGGGATTTTACTTTTAGTGTTGAGTGATGTTCAGGACATTACTATATTCTTCATCAGTGCTACGAGTGCAATCAGACATATTTTAGAATAAATCTACATAAATAACTGGCTTATAATAATGCAGTATTGGTTTATATCTTTTTATATCATTTGTTTACATCTTCTCCATTTAACACTCTCTTTCCATATTGTTATGTATCCATCTAACTGTATATGTTCGGAGTTTATATATAACATTTATTTATTTTACTGGGACATAAGCAATTCTACAGCTGGACTGTATTGTTTATAGATACTATTTGTTAATCGTTAGCAAAAATTTAGGAGGCACAGGACCACCAAAGTTTCACGATACCGCTAGAGCCAACTCAACTGCACCACAGAGAAAACGAGGAAGTGCCCGAGGACGGGCAGCTGCAATGAGCTGAACTGCTTACAAGTTCAGCGCTTAGTCAGTACGCTGTATTCTGGCACCCTTACCTACTGGAAGGGAAGTAGGTTGTGTGGAAGATTTTGCTGAAAGTTACTACCATATTCATATTTGAAAAAATGGATGGAGGTTATGGAGTTGTTTTCCCGTTGAGCCCCTGCGGGCCTGCGGGAGTGGCGTTCTCCGAAGCTGTCCTGTAGGCTCTCGCTCTCCCAAATGAGGGTGGTTTGCATGGGTCCCCTAGTAGCTTGCTCTGCTCAACAAGTTGTTTCTAGAAATATAACCAAAACTTCTGTGCTGTACATTGAGTTCATTATTTATTGTGCTGTCCTTGATGATTAATGCCTTTGCTGCTTGTCCTCTCTGAATTACCCTATGTCATAATATTTAGGTGATTGCTTGCTGTATTTCTTAAGATGAGGACAAGAGACATTCTCCTAAATATCCCTGTTATGGTTTTTTTCCTTTCCTTAAACATTTTTGTGTTTGTCTTGCGTGCCTTTTTAAATGTTTGCAAATCTAACGGTGAATATTAAGGTTTTTTTGGCCTTACTATTTACATTGAAGTTCAACTCAGTGTGCATGATATCGCGTGTACTCTTACTGTTAGCCAATATCATCTTTAAACATATTCCATGTCCCCTGGGTGTCTTACCTACCATCTGCTACTCCCGTTAGATTTCTGCTAGATTTCCCATCTTCACTCCAGCGTACTCTGCTGAAAAATAACCTCCTTGTATTTTCCCTTATTGATCTCCCAGTTTAGTCTTAATTGAACAGCTCATCGGGTTATGGTGACTTTTTCAATTTCTCGCCCCTTTGTGCTTTTCAATTTGATCAAACATATTAAAGAATTGGATTTTTTTTTCCATGCATCTGGCACCACTTTTCGACTGACACGCAGTGGTGTGTGTGGGATGGATAGAAACGATTCTTTAAAACACTTTTGGATCGTGTTATGTATTCCATTCATTGTTGTGGCAGGTATGAAGCATTATTTGGGTCCGAATTCTTCATGACCTCAACATGTTTCCCGAGGAAGGCTGGACATGTTGCTCTCTTCAGGGCAAAGAGAAACCAGCTCTGTTCTCGGTTCCAATGCTGGCTGCTCCCCAAGGGACTGTCCTGCCCTCCTGCTGTCCCTGCGTGCTCCCTGGGCGGTGTACAGGGAGGGGAGCCTTTGGTCACCACCCTCCCCATCCATCTCTCTCCCAGGCACGTAGCGGCAGGGGCTCCCCGGTGAGCTTGGCCTGGTAGCGCTTGGCAGCTGCAGAGCGGCCGGCATTGGTGGGAGCGTGGAGGCAACCCAGGCTGAGCGCCTGCTTGAGCAGCGCTGCCCGCAGCACACTGCGCGGGGTCACCTCCCGGCTGGTTCTCCCTCACCCTCCCAGTCTAGGAGCTTTTCCTCGCAGTGCTGAGTCACTGCTGAAAAGCTTGAGTTTCCTGGGCACTTTTTGGAAACAAACAGCTGGTCCTGTCCATGAAGCCCCGTAGTGAGGTGGGCAAGCACGGAGCACCTCAGCGGGCGGCAAAGCCACCGCAGCCTTCGTGTCGCAGCCACAAGGAAACTCCTGGCAAGCTGCTGCTGCGAAGCTGCCCAGCCAGGGGAAGGGGCATGCCGTTTCCTTTAAATCTCTAAAAGACAAGGAGATTCTTGGAAAACCTAGGAGAAGTATTTATAAACCTTGGTGTTCTCAAAACTGGTATGACTAATGGCCATAAAATCTCTCTTTTTGTTGTTAAGCTAAAAATAGGTTAGCAAGCCGAGGCTCAAATCTGATGCCAGTTCTAAACAACTGAATAAACATCTTTATTGTTAATTGAAAATTCTGCTTCGGTTGGGTGGCATTATTTTGTAAGACGTGAAGATACTCATTCACTGCTCGTCCTGTGTGTTTTTAGACAAAAGCTTACCTGATAAAACTCTAGCTTTTCACAGCTGATGAGCTCAGCCAGTGCTTGGTTCCTGTCCATGTACTACAGAACACAAAGCGTATGGAATATTGCTTAGGAATATTTAGGTTCATTTATAAATACAAAGATTCATGTGTACAAATTGGCGTCAGCCTTAATTGATTTGGAATAGTTGATTAGGCACCGCAGCTGAGCCAGCCTCCGTCTCGACGCCACTGGGAGAGGTGGTGCTCCCCTCTCCTACGCCTTCCCTCGCTTCTGGCCATATGGCGCTTGTCTGACTCCTTGCAACGCTCCTGAACTCCTTCCTGGAAAAGATCAAGCCATTTTTATCTACTTTGTTGGTATGAAACAGGTGTGAGGAACTATGCATTTCCATCTGGAAACAGCATTTCAGCAGCAGGGTTACAGGTCTAAAGAGAAAAATTTTAGTGCCTGAGGTATGAGCTATATCGATAGGGGTTCATTTGCACTTACTGTTTTGAACAAAAAAAGCAGTAGTCTAGTTTTACATGCATCTTCTGTGATATATTTTTAGCCATTGCCACCTGCACATGATATAATAGTCCTGTGTCAAAAAAAAAAAGAAAGAAAAAGAATGGCATTTGTAGCACAGATGGCATGATTGATAGAGTTGTGGTTTTACATACTTTGAATTTTAGTGGAGTGAGGAGACTTTCTGCTCTTAAACTTAGACTCTCCTGCATTCCAAAATAAAGGATATTAAAAAATGTGGTGATGCATGTATACTTGGCAGAGAAACAAGGCTTAGTTTTTTTTATCCAGTAAAAAGCAGTGGTTGCAGAAATAAAATGATCTTTACTGGCTAATCATAATAGCACTTGGCTCTGTTTCAGTAATTTTTGTAATAGATGATTGAATTGTGTGTTTGAAATATGGGTGCTCTGCTGCTTAGTCTGACTTTCTGTCTTTCTGGGGTTCAGCAAATGAGCAAGATTCACCTTTGGTATCGTGCCATCAGTTATAACAGCCACACTGTGCATGGGCCAAAGTAATATCAGGAAACATTTCTACGGTTTATTTTCTTTGATAGTTTGATACCATCTTGAATTAAAAATGGCCTTAGAAATCATGTATGAAAGTGCATGGTTGTATTGGCAACCTTAACTCGAGATCTGGGGCAAGCAGAGAGCCAAGAAAGTTTTTGTTAGAGTTGCTTATTGCAGCCACTTTGCAGCATCAACGCAGAGGATACTGCAGGGGATGTGGTAGGGGATATTGTAGGATCGGTACTACAGGATATTGTAGGGGAAGGACTGGAGCAGCTGGAGGAAGCAAGGTGCAGAGGATGCCATAGGTTTCAACATCTCTTCTGATATATAGGATCTCTGCAATTCTAATAGCATTTCTGACACTGTTATTTGTATCCTAGAATCATAGAATCATTATGGTTGGAAAAGACCTTCAAGATCATCAAGTCCAACTGTAAAACCATTGCCACCATGTAGCTCCTTAGCTCTTTTAAGGTTTTCTGAAGAAAACAAGAGCTAATTAGATACAACCTTAGAAACACCTTAGCCACCTAGCACTCACAGCAATCCTAGATTTTGGGTTGCTGGCCATCAGCACTGGTGTAGCAGAACCTTTTAGACTTCAGCCAAGTTCATGCTGTAGGTACCGAGATTGTGTTGTTATCTCTCGGGGACCAGCCACAGACAGAGATGTCTGAGTTGGAGGTAATGAATTATATAAGCCTTTGTGCCACCACGTCCCAGGATGGGTTTGCCAGACCCATGCTGAGACCTTGGTCCTTCCTGGGGAGCCTCTTGGCGCCTGTGCAGTCTGTGGCTGGAAAGGGGTCCTGTCCTGCTCGGGTGGCGCAGTGCATCCCAGCGGCCCCAACGGGCGCTGCCCAACGAATGGCCCCGTGCGTCCCCGACCCGTGGGGCTTCCTCGGGCCACGCTGGGCCAGCGGCACCGAGGCCGGGCAGGCCAGCAGGGCTGGCCATGGGCTTTCCACAGCCCTTCCTTGGGAGCGTGAGGGGAGCGTCGCGGGCTTGACTGATGAAACACATCTTTCAGTGCAGTGGAATCTGAATATGTTTTGAACAGCGACTGAAAGGACATTTTCTTGATCCTGCAAAATAGAGAGTTTTAGAAAGATGAGTGGAAACAGGATTTTGAGGGAAAATAGGAGTAAGCTTAAGCACAAATGACTTGGCTTCTTGTTTTAGTGTATGCAAGGACATACACCTTTATATTTTTAAGTGATTAGGGATTTGAGTGTCCGGATGTGTGCTCCTTAGAGAGTTAGTGGTGCTTAGTGGCTTTGAAAATCTGTATCCATAACAAATTATCTGAGAGAGGTGACTTAGAGCAGTGTCACTTACGCATGTGTGTGCACTTGCAGAGTGCATATTAACACTCCTTTTCTCCCATCTTTATCCCAAGGTTTTGAGGTGTCTCTAATATTGTGTGTGAAGCAGCCTCTTAGACCCAGAGGCTTGGTAAGAGCAAGTGTTTAATAATAATGGCAACAGCTTTGGAAGTGCTGAAGAGGTGAAGGAAGCGGGACGGTTCTGAGGATGCGGGATTTGTGGCATTCGCAGGGCCGAGGCGAGCAGCAGCGGCGGGGCCGAGGCCAGAGCGCTGCCCACGTGCGGGTTTGTCAGCCTGCCCGTCCCCTGCCCTCCCCCTCGCAGCCCCATCTGCTGCCGCCTCCTGAGTCATATCGGGCAGGCACGAAAATGGCTGTGGTTGCTACCTGTTTGTGGGTGATTGGTTGTTTTTCCCCTCCGATTGCTGCAGGCGCGGAAGAGAACAGCAGCTTATCAAGCACTTCAATCTGGTTTGCGAGTGTAACAGCTTAGGAGAAAATGGCCGCCTTGTTTTCCAGAGCTGTCCCAGGGATGACCACGCAAGAGAAAATGAGGATCTGAGCATGAGAAATCTCCAAGTCGTTTCCCGGGCCATTTAGCATTTATAAATACACTGGGAAGGATCCTTTTTCTTTCCAGGTAGCTACATGACTTCAGTCCTGTAGGATTTACCATTCAGCACGGTGATTGTGACTGCTGTGCTGGAAGGACAGCTTGTTCTGAGTGCAGGCAGAAAAGTGCGATTCCGAAATGCCATAAATATCCCTGGGGAACCTTTCTGATAAAGGCACACGTGTCTTGCTGTACGTATACTCGTGCCCAAAACACATACACACCTTTGTGTATGTGTATATACGTGTATATAGAGATGTATAATATATATAACAGGGGAGATTTACATTTGAGAATTGTTTTCCAAGGTGTTGACAGTGTAATCACCAACTCTTTATAGTTACATTAGGGAAGTATTGTTTTCTAAAGTGTATAGTGCCTCTCCACCTAAAAATAACTTTGTTCATTCTGCAGTGCTTTGAGTAACACAGCAATCAGTGCATTAGAGGCAGACATTGTGTGGCATAAAATGGAAATGCATGTAACCGTTACCCTGAAGTATCTATCTAGGCCAGGAATTCTTCAGTATTAATGCACAAATGATGGGCACAAAACAAATCTCTCTGAATAATCCACTACAATATTGCGTGCTGTTGAAATGCATTATCTCATTATAAGGTGAGAAAATCAAAACAACTTTTATGAAATTGTGCTATGGTTTTTGCAGCAGTATGTTTCCTTCTGTCCTTCAAAGGAGCTCAGAATGCTTTAATGAAGTCTCTCAATTTCTCTTTGAAAAGGCTGAAACTTCAAATGGAGCTTTAAATTCTAGGAGAGCAAGAATGTAACTTTTGGGGAGTATCACAGGAAAGCTCTTAAAAATGAACAGATCCCTTGGCTTTTGGACCTCTAATGTGGGAGTCTGGCTCATAAGCTCTGGTAGATTTAGTTACAGTGATTTTTAGATGTGACTGCCCCCATTTATCTGATGAATTCAATGCTTCACTGGCTTCTAAAGCTGGATCTGTGGAGTGGAAGCATGTACCTCATAGTCGTCCCCTCTGACTAGTAAATTGGGCAGTCGGACTCTTGCATCTGAAACTACCCACACTCTTAGCAGCAAAGGTCATAGGGCCTGGTGTGCATTTATAGCAATAAGGGAGAAGAGGGAAATTAAATGTAAACTTCTTTGTTAGCTTCCAGACTAATGTGGTGTTTGCCAAACTGTTGATTTTGAGTTACTACTAGCAATTTCAGTGTCGTGGCACTAATGTACATTGTTTTCTGAGGGGTCATTTCTTCCCTTGAATAGGATTTTCTTCCTCATCTCTGCCACATGTTTAACACCTCAGTGTAAACAGCCATTTTGTAGACCTGACATTGCTTTTGCATGTAATCACAACCTATGTGGGCCAAATCACTTAGAAGGTATTAGAAAGTACTGCTGGGAAGCAAACTTGCGAGCGGGGCTTTGCTGCGGCATTCTTAAGCCTTCCGCGCTGGTCCCACCACAGCCACTTGCATTAGCCCTGTGCTCCGCACAGGCCCCACAAGGGCTCTCCGTGATAAAGTGAACTGAGCAGAGTGCGGCACTCTGTTCAGGTGACGTCAGCGCTTAGAGGTATCTCAAAAACCCACTTCAAAACAAGAGAAAGTGAATTAGAGCATTGAAAATACTGAACAGGGTTATGTTATTGGCTCTACCAGCATCACCCAGTGTGTGGTTGGATTTTTTTGTATGGTTAGCCCGAGTTATCATACTAAAAAACAGCCCAACCTCCTTAGGGCCATGCTTTCTCTGGGCAAATTTTACTTTACTACAGGAAAAATTAAATAAAGTGGAATGTCGTGTATCTTGCAGTACTCCAGCATCAAGAGATGAATATGTCTTCTGCAGTGTGGTCTGTAGACACAGACAGTTTTCTTATAATTTCCATCTACCAGAATATATCATCCAGTATCTCTAATTTTATTCTTTAATTCTAACTACTGAGGACAAGAGCTATCCTGTCCTGTCTCTCTATTCTTCTTTTTTTTTGTGTGTGGATTTTTTGACATATTATCTATAAAGTAGGAATCAGTTAGGATTAGTAGTTAGGATTCTTTGGCAGCAACATAATATAAATAGTGGTAAATGATTATTGATCAGGGCTTCCCGTCTTTTGGTTATATCTTGAAAATGAATGACTGGATTGGATGCTTGTAAGCATCTTTATATTGATAATTCCTCTCTTCAACGGTTCACCAGTCTGTAATTCTGAAGAGAAGAATAAATAATTAAGTTTAGGCTGGCAGTCTTTAGTTGTCTTAAAAAAAAAAAGTGTTGTAAAAAAGCAGTTTGAGAATTGGATCTATGCACATTAAACCCAAATACTTTAAAAATAGAAGCCTTATGAGATGATTATATTGATGTACTGTTTTGCCAAAAAAAATATTTCAACGAATTAATAATGTGGAGCAGCTTTGGAAAGACCTTAGTGGGTATTTTTGTAATGCGATGTGAATGTTAGGCCTGGAACTTGACCTACTGTAAAATGTTTACAATTTCTTGTTCTCTGCGTTCTAAAAATGGAGCAGCTTTCACAGTCTCTTATTCTCCTATGAATTCTCCTTTTCCACACAATCAAATGCAGAAATCAGCTGCTTGCTTTGCTGGGCTGACATGCAGGCTGCTTTATTTTTCAATTTCATCAGTAATAGGCTTTTCCCAGATTGTAATGTTGCCCCATTGACATAATGATGTTACTTCTTATTCACGCACACAAAAAAAGATCTGGTAAAGTCTCTCTACTGATTCCACAGTCTAATTTGCTTTACAGCTGGATTATATAAATGAATAAAATGATTCAGATTAATAGCTTTAATTTCTCAGTCCAGAGTTTTCTGGAAGTCGAGTGCGTGTGTACAGTGCTAACCAGGAGACACTGAGCAGCCCTGTGTGCCCTGCTCCCCGCTGGCTTCGGGGGCAGCTGCGCTTTGGTGTGAGCGGGTAGTGGTGTGTGCGCTCCAGCACCTAGGGGCACCGTGGAGAATGAGGGAAATGCACTCACTTCAGGACTTTGAAACCCCCACAGAGGGTGTGTTTGTGTCTTCCAAGTCAAGCTGCTTCTAAGTTTAAAAAATATAGTTAAATTATAGAGGACTGTTGAAAAACGTGCCTGTAAGCACCGTGCCGGAGACCCTCACAAGAGGGGAAGCTTCACCGTTCCCTTTCCTGGTGTTTGGCACAGCTTCTGGGGATCAGCAGCAGGGGATTAGATGAGGGAGGCTAAAATGGACTCAAAGGACCAAAAGCTGCAAGGATGTTGACAGCTCCAACATAGAACACTTTATTTCTAAAAGTTGTGCTTATATGAATGTATTTTCTTGCTAGCATTACCAGGTATATCCTATAGCCATGCTTATGCCCCTGCTGTGAGCAGATGGATTTTCTTTTATTTCATATTACTGTTCTAGATTGAGAACCCAGAGACAGAGCTTGCTTTCTATTCTGAACTCTTTTTTCTTCAAACTGATGAGAGGGGAGGTGGGAAAACAACCAAACAAAAAAAAAAGACTAAATTTTTGTTGTTTTCCTCTTTTTCATTTTTGAGCTTTTCAGTTTATTCTTGGTTTTGTGAGACCTGAAAAGCGCTGTTGCGTTTCAGGGCTTGGTTATGCCAAAGAACTGCACTGATGAGGAGTGGAAAGGAAAACTGGCCTCTACCTGTACTGTGCCAGAAGAAATGCCGGCATGGGCTCAGCTTTGGGGGCTTCCATCGTTTTAGCTGGTGTCGTCTGGGAAGGCCGCGGCTCCGTCACGGCGTGGAAGTGTGACCCGCTAACGTGGTGTCTCCGCTCTGCCCAGGGGCTCTCTGGGGGAACCGGGCCCTCGCTCTGAATGTCAGCCCCCACTAGCAGGTCTTGCCAGACCTCAAGCCAGAGCGCACAGGCTGGTCCTCCTTCCCGCGCTGTTTTGTCGCTGAGGAGGCGTCTGGCTCTGGCTGTATCCTTTGGTGAAGGTTGTTCTGCACTGCGGGTGTCAGGGCAGGGCTGAAGGCCACAAGCACCTCAGTCACCAGAGCATGTCCACACCAGCCGTGGGTACTGGCATCTGGCAGCCCACGGCTCTTTAGCTCACACGGACGTGGCTCCTATTTGTTTGCGGACACGGACAAACTGTTTATGGCAAAAGGCGGCGTAGAAGGTTGCTGCATGTGTTGAACTGCAGCTGCTCAGGGCATCTGTTTAATGCACACACGCACTGGGGCGTCCCTCGCTTTGTTGTTAACCTCTGATACCTGCGAGCCTACCAGGAAATGCGACCGAGTTGGGCTTGTTGTTTTCTGGCACAGAGAGCTTTCAAGTGAGGATACAGCCTGTTACTGTGAGACAACAAGTTATTTCATGTCTAGGAAAGAGTACAAAGGTAATTTGCGCTGCTTTGTGTTTGCCCTGAGCTTAGGCTCTTTGCCTAGAAACAACCTCTCAGTAACCGTGAGCAGTAGGTTGTAGGGCGGCTCCACCACCGTAGTTGCTAAGTCTTAAACTGTAGCGTTGTCTTGGGGTAGAAGGTATGGAATCAAACTGAAGGCTGTGATAGTCACAAGCGTACAAGCATCCCCCTCACACCCACTGAAAGAAAAAGATAAAGGTGGCAACAGTACAGAATAGCATGCATCCTTGATGCTCTCAGGAAAGAAGTCAACCTGCATTTCTGATTTTAGAATAAGTCGAAAGGGTTGGCAGTTAAAAAACTATTTTTATCTGTAAATTGGATTAAATATTTGATCTGGAAATAGGGGAACACAACAAGCATGCAATTCAATAATGTTGTCGCTAGAATGAGTTTTCCTTTTAAGAGTCATGGACCTGGATTTGAACCTCAGATACTCCAGTGGAAATCTGGAATAGCTTAATCTGTAATTTGTTTGATTCTCTCCAGACGTGCTTTGCTGTAACTGAGTTCAGACTGAGCCAGCGTGCTCTAGACTAAATCGTTCACCTGTTTATTCACCTCTGCAGTCGTTCTGCTGCTCACCCGCTGGCTTGCACGCAAATTGCCTATAAAGCCAAAAGACATGGGCACATATTATGAAAACATGGCAATCACGAAATTCATAACTTTTGGCAGCCATGACAAATAAAAAGCCTTCCCGACCAGTCCCTTGAATTTTCTAGTATCCTTTCTTTATGTAATTTCTTACAGTATATTTTTAAAAATCAATGTTCTCGCTTGTTATTTATTATTCATGGTATTGATAAGAGATCACTTGTAAGCTTTTATTTTCACTGGTGACTTGGTTATTTTTACACAGTAACCATATTTACTTTGCTTCTTTGCTGTAGATTTTTGAGCATTTTTTTCACTGTCTGGTTTCCTATTTTATCATCTGGAAATATTATTAGACATATTATATACCTTTTCTTTATCCAAAGCCATGGTGCATCTGTTGACCTTCAGGGCATATAGCAGGGGCCATCTGGTTTTCAAGGGAAGTAGGGGGCGGGACAGAATGGGGAAGGATTTAAGGTAGAAGGAGATATTAGGTTACTTATTTATTATTTGATTAAGGTTTTGTTTTGTTGGAGGCTAAGGCTGATTGGTGCTTTATGATAGTGTTTGACTTTTTGCATTCTTTATTCCTCTTGGATATTTGTTTTGAAGTTGTGCTGGGCAGAAGAAGTCGTGTGAGAGGGTGAGAGCGTGTGTGTGCATCCAACTCAATGGAACAAGGTGGGCCCAAGCCACTTTGAAGCACCGATCAATACTGCAGGTGCAGCCATGTTCATTAATCCTACAATTAAATTAAACTGTTCAGAGGATTGTTGCTAGACTGTGCTCATCTCTCACATAGAGGAAATGTTCGTTGCTGGTGAGGAATTAGCAGGGTAAGGCACCAAACCTGCTTGAACCTAAAAAAATTAATGTTGAGAAAAGACTGTTGCTCTCTTTCCAGTCCTACTTTTCTGACAAAGAACCTGATCCTCCCTGCCCACATACAGCTGCCCGTTTTAGTTGATTCCTAGCACATGTATAGGAGATACCATTTCATTTCTCCTGTTCTCTCTCCAGAATAAAAGCATCTGACATGCTGATGTGGATCTAATTTGAGACCAGAGGCAGATCAGGAAAAAGGATTGTTATCAGCTGTTAGCGTTACCATTCTTTTTTTCAAATGACTGTCGTCGTTGTTCAGTGCTTTTGATGCAGTAAAAACGTCATTTTCTTTTTTTCTCTACTGTCTAATACTAATAAGAAGCCATTAGTTGGCAATACAGGGTGTATTTTTTTCTGTTGCTGATATATGTTATATATCATGAAAAAGCTTGTAGTACGTAAAAAGCTTCATTTTCATATGTGAAAAGCTGTTATAGCTCAATTAACCAGATTTTCAGGCATGAATTGAAAATACTGCCCACGCGTTTTTAGAAGGAGAAATAACAGGTCTTGTAAGTAAATTCACAGGATAAAGTACTTGTTTCAAATGCAAACAAGAAACAGCTTTATTATAAGAGAGAAGTTTAAACTCGCACTCTGAAAATAATCTTCCATAAATTAGCAAAGAGCTCATTTAAATTAACAAAGAATGTTCAACATCAAGTTGTTGTGTTTTCATATATATTCCTTCTGAGCGAGCTGTTTAAAAGAAAACCCACCCCCAGAGACGGCTGCATGTTTAAACAAAAAGTGGGGAAGTCTAGGGAAAGTTTAGACCCAGATCCTTCTCCTCTCTCTGTGATCTTCCATGGCGATTTCCTCAAAACGAGAACTCCTCTCTCTCCAGCCTCTCCTGCCCTTGCACACGTCTTTGGATCCCCTGCAGTGGGTCAGGGGGTGGGTTACAACTACGAGACTGTGGTCATCTTGCTGTAAGCCCCTGTATTTAGTAATGGCCATAGCATTTATTAAATATTCAATTTATTGTCAGTCTTCAGAAAGGACTTATTTCTTCATCCTGGATGCTATATTTTGGAAATAAATAAGCTATTTAAGCAATGCATTATGCTTACAAATAAATCAGTGTAAATAGAGAGGAAATGTTCTCTAGAGGTTCCTTCCAACCTCAACCATTCTGTGATTCTGTGAAAGCGTTGTTAAGGAGAGGAAGACTTACTAAAGCATAAAACATCTCCTGGAAGCTTCCCTCGTCTGCAAAGCTTCCCCAAGTGCACCTTGGGCATTCCTCCTTTGGCGATGGAGGGTGTGTGTGGCAAACGGGGAGCAGCCAGAGTGACGACCTGCCTTTGGCACTGGCCCAGAGGCCGGACTGTGGAGATGGCCCATGGCAATGCTCAACTGCATCTGAATGCACTCGGATAATGAGAGATTCTGCTTTGACCCCACTATGTACAATGGCGTGAGGCACAACATGGACACAAACAGGCAAGGAGTCCTGTGGTGCTTGGGAGAGCACAGAGTACAAAAAGATCAACCCTTGAAATTCTGCCTCACAGGACTGAAGTTCTGCCCCCAGGATTAGCTGGTTCTGCGCATTTGAGTGTGTGGATCAGAGCCTCACCTTCTTTGTGTTTTCAAGTGTTGAGTTCCTGTTTACTGCTATTTTTTTTTCTTCTGAGAATACATGTGGACTTGTAAGCTAGATCTTTTCTGGCTCAGACATCAACTAGGTCATTAACTAAGCTACAAGTGCAGAGGCCAACCTTACCCTGGGCATCTCTGTAGCGTCAGTGGAATTGCAACAGGCAAAAGCAGTTTACGTGGAAAATCTCGATTGTTTCAGTGAGCCAGAACAGAGGGAACCTGTCTGACTTCCATCTGCAGATTGAATTTGCAGTGTGTGAATCTGGAATATAAAACGTGTAAGCTGAACAGATTTGGTGACAAGTCATTGGCCACCCTGATTTAAAGCCCTTCTTCCCATTTCCTTTTGGAGGTGCCTCTGGGGGAGTAAAATGGCTGCAAATTCCTTGAATTTAACAAGTGGCTTTTGCTCAGTGCTTGTGGCATGGTTTCATTTCATTTTGTTTTGTTTTGTCAAAATAATATTTTTCATTCCACATTTTCCTTTCTTCTAAAAACTTTATTTTTTTCTTCTGACAAAATAAAATAGGAAAATTTTATTCCATATATCGTTCAAATATTTTTGGTAGTTAAAAAATAAAATTGAGGCAGTAAAGAGATCATCCTGGTCTCATTTTCTGTATTAGATAGAAAAGAAGAAAGGCAATGAGAAGTTGGTTCCCCAAATGAATGAACTCTCTTCCACTTCTTTTTTACCTTAGTGATCCTGTATATCTTCCATTCTCATACTATGATTTTTATTATAATATCTGGTTATGGATAAAGGCTGCTTTGTATTATATCTGAAGCTTTCTTCAAGAGTCTAAGGATGAAAAATACTAGTCAATCAGACAAATGAACTAATACCTTAGTATTCGTGTTAGTCTGTTAATATATTTTCAGTGTGCAACACAGTAACAGGAAATTTAAAAAATATATTTGAGGGATCTTAGTGAATTAGCTTGAGGGATGTTTATAGTGAGCATTTTCCAAATGTGAAAGCAGAGCAAGAACAAGAAACTTAAAGGTTACTACTTGCAAATGCAACAGGTAGATGAGGGCACTGATAGGTAAATAATTTAAAGGAGGTTAGAGAACGACTATGAAAGGCCTTAAAACTAAAGAAAGACTGCTTGTGTTTGAGGCAATACAATGAGTCGGGGGTAAATTGCGTAGAAACGAAGTGCTAAGAACAAAAAACAGTGAAAATGATCTTTGGGTGTTTTGTAATGAGTAAGTGTAGTGTTTGGATGTTATGTCAAAAAGTATTATGTAACGTAGAGATGGAGACATAGAAAAAATGTGAATGTTAAGGATCTGTTTGCTAGGAGCTACAAGCCTCTGTGACAAACAAGTGGCTGTGATGTTGACAACACTTGACAAAAACACAAGCGTAGCAAGAAGGGCTTGCACAGGATGGGGAGGAAGAGCTCAAAATGAGGCTGGAGCCAACTAATGCGGTCAGTTAAGTCCTGATCACATCAGAAAGGGCCGGAGAGTCAGGTCTTTGGAGAAGAGGCAAATCTGGAGCAAAGTGTATTGATGTATAAGTAGTAATTAAAATTGCTTTTGGGTGAGATGCCCTCATAACAAGGGAGCCAAGGACAGAGCTCTGTGGACAGAGCTAAAGGAACTGTGACGTACAATGAACAGTGAAAGAAAAACTCAGAAAAAGACGACTGCTTAATTACATTAATAGCTTGCTGAAGAAAGTTAAGAAATGAATGGTTTCAATTAACGTATGGGTTTGTGCAGCACTACCATTTCAGTCAGTGATATTTGTTTTCATGATATTTTTTTACAGTAAGATTCAGTTTCAAAAATATGAAAAAGCGATTAAGAGTACAGAGCAATATTGAAGAAAAGGCTAGAAAACACATCACAGAAACCTTCCCTCTTCTGAAATGCTTTTTGTATCTGCAGTTTATGTTGATTGCCATGGAGAAAAAATTGTTGGTTTACCATCTACTGAGTGAAATGATACAGCAGCTAGAGCTACATGTCTCTTGACAGGAGGGAGCCCTGAGCAAACTGCAAGGCTGGCATGGGAAGGGCCATTCAATTGCATAGGCAGGAGCCGTGAGTAAAGCAACTGGCCAATCTCTGTGGAGTGAGGTCTCGGTGGCAGGGATCATCCCCCCTGCCCTTGGGTAGCCTGGCTGCTTCTGCCAAGCCTTCCCGCCCCGATGGCCCCATGCCGTCAGGAGCGAAGCAGAAGCTGCCGCACGGCGTTTCCTACCACCCGTCGGAGGGTCCATCCTCCTCGCAGGAGAAAGAGGAGCCTCGCGCAGACACAGGTGTCTGTGCCGTGTGTGTGTCAGGAGCTGGATGAAGGCTGTCCCTGCTGTGGGATTTCATTAGCTGAGTGATTTAACTCCTCATAGTTTCTTTAATAGTTTCAGATAGCTGTGCTTGCATTTACTGTATCTGTATTTTTGATGGGCTGTGTCAGCTGGACAAGTTTGTTACTTATCATGTTTTATATTTGATGTGATGGTGTATGTGAAATGGAAGTTACCTGTTATAAAGTACTTTTAAAGAGAAAAAAAATCGAATGTAAGTTTTAAGGTCAGAGAGGAGGCACTGAGGCAAGAACACAGGTTCACTATCAAAAGAAATCCCACAGCAAACAGTGCTGGAAGGGCCTGGAATAAGGGCAGTAGAGTCAGGAGAGGAGCCGAATAGCTCTAGGCATTTTTATAACTAACTTCTGAAATAATACAAATGTAACTTGTATTATTTCTAACCATATGTTCATTAAATAATTCAAGATGGAAAATTTGAGAAAGATTTGTCCAGGCTTCTTCTTTTTAAGGGCAGTTGATTTTTTCCTTATGTTTTTCAGTCTAGGAAACTGTTTTCATCTCTTGAGACAGTATATTGTTGTCGAAACCTGCAGTAAAAGGAAGAAGAAAAGTTATCCCCGTCCTTAAGTACAAAACACAAAAACATTTCAGATTTAATCATACTATTGGTTGATAGATGTAGCTTTTACTCTCTAGCAGAGGTGTAAAGGAAAGCTCCATTGCAAACTTAATTCGGCTTCTTTCTTTTCCCAAGGAGTCCAAAGGGTTGCTTGAAGGCCCCAACCAAGGGGTGTGTATGCATCTCGCCTGCCAAACTGGAGAGGCGTTGCTCAGTACCTATTACGTAATTCATCCTTATCTTAAAGAATGCGCTATTTCTGTATTTCAGGGTTTTTATCCAACTGTAATATAGATGTATACCCAAATGGTAAGTTTTCTATGAGAAGTACACAACGAGATTGTATTCATAAAGTAAGAGTAAGAGTAGTTGACAGTGAAAAAAACTGAAATAGATACAGATTACTCTGCATACACTATTGTAAATGTCAAGTAGATTTTGACAGCTGGTAGTTTGGAGACATAATTAAAAAAAAATTCCATACGTGTACAGACTGCCTTTTAGCACGAAGTATTGGCACACGGCAAAGCAAGAGGTGAGTGGCATATGGGGGATTAAGGCAGCTGAGTTTTAGAGGAGACCGGAGGCAAACTAGTGGCAGCCCAGGCGGAGTGTGTGTGTTGATCCTGGACGTAGGGATCTGTGCTGATTAAAGAAGGGTCGGTCTGCCTGTGCAGTTTGTGTCCCCGTCGCGGCTGCTGCAAGTCAGAGAAGAGGGTGCCGAAGGAAGGCTCTGGAGGAGGGTCAAAGGTGCCCAGTTAGCAGACTGATATTTGTGACAGGATGTTTTGGTGGAGGGGAGAGATAAGGTTTTCGCATAGTGAGCTACTTTATTAGATATTCTCATAGACTTATCAGGACATTTAAGAGAAATCCACTTTTAAGCAACAACCAATATTTCTGTCAAACATGATTTCTTTTATTTGCTTTGCCTTTAGACATCTCCTTAAGTATTCCTGAAATATTAAGTATTGAAGGTGAAATACCGGTGTCTTAAATTTTACTTCCATATGTATTTATTTTTGGCTTCAGTTTAGATTACAAGTACAACAGCACTTGGCTGTGACCCTACAGAGAGATTAGTTTGCTAATGTAAACTATTTTAGGAACTAGGCCGCACATTTATTTATATAGCTTTGTCTCCAGTCTCTTATTTTGATTCCTCTATATGCTTGTGTTACAGTTTTACTTACTACTACCATTTTTTTCAGACAAGCTTTATAAATTAACGTCCTACAAGTCTGGCAGAATTGCCTGAGTGCCGCATCCACTCAAGCCTGTTGCTGCAGCTCGAGTAGGTTCTGATGAATCACAAAGGGCAATTTGAATCTCTTAAAATAGTTGCATTTTTGCTAGAAATGCAAAATCATGACATACCGTTCAGTCCTAAATGTAATTATTTTTCTTACAATAGAAGAATTAGTATTTGGAAAGTAGGCCTTTGGTGCTGGAGTTTTAGAGAAAGTCGTCCTGTTAACTGCGAGAAGACTCCAGATCTAGCTCTGCACCTGGCCAAGGTAGCAAAGCTGCTTCTGGTAACTGTAGCCGTTCCAGTTCAGCTTGTCAAGTTCAGCAAACAGCTTAACAGTGAGAAACTGCTTGGGAGATTACAAGGCAGGGAAGCCCCTCATTTCCTCCAAGATAGTCATTTGATTAGAAAACCAAAAAAAGAGAGGCTGAGATCTACCAGTTTTAAAATATTGGAGGACTGGAGGGCCAGAAGTACTCTGTTCATTTCACAAGTTTACATTTCACAGATTATTGATCCTGTATTTACAAATTTGGTTCCAACTGCAGAACCGTTTCATTAAATGTGCACATTTGGTGGATTTTAGAATTTCAAATGAAGTCTAATTTCAATTTTAAAAAATGATGGCCTTGTAGGTAAGAAAGAGTCATTTATTATTTTCTAGCTAAATAATCAGCAAAAATTGTAAGTGTAGGTTAGGCCACATTTATTCCTTAAGTGCAATAATTCCTTAAGTGCATAATGCAACTCCATACTTACAAAATTGCAGTATTAAGTTAGTGTGAAGAGTCTGTCTCCTTTTATATCCATCAAAGTGTACTGAGAATTTATAAATAAATATCTAAAATGTCAGTATTGTAACTGATTGTACAACACCAGAATATTTTTGTAAACACTGGGTTTCAGCTAAATGTATTAAAAGCCTAATATCAAGAATGCTTTGCACAAAACTTGTTTTCTATTTGATCTATTCTGTGTTACTGAGAGATATTTTACACTGTGCATGGGTTAAAGTTGAAATATTGTGTTTTATAAATACTAGGTCATTAAACAAGAAATTTAAGAGGCAGCTCAGAATAGAAAAGTAAAAAGGATATACAGAGTCTTCCACCTCTAGGTCAGTGGCTTGATGGTGTCGTTATCACTGTTTATTTATTTAGCACCTGCAGCTGCTGCCGTTCCTTCGCCTGCTAGGAAGTTTTAAGTATTTCTCAGTTCAATTCCTACCAGAATATCTCATCAGAAAGGAAAAGCAGTTGATGAGCTAAGGGAGCTATTGCGACTGCTATTCTCTGCGAGCATCCGACTGCAAATATTGTGGCATGGGAAAAATGTGCGTTCCTTCCTCTGAGTCTCCCATTCCTTGGGAGCACCAGTCTGTGATCTCTCTTAATACTCTAACGATTAATTACAGTACGAGGAAAGAAGGACGCAAATACATGTTTTGCGCACCCTGTAGAGGTTCTAGAAGTTTTCCTCAAATTATTGGAAATACAAATTTTCCTGATCACGTGTATTAAATGTGGTCTTTTTTCTTTATTTTTAATCTTCACCTGTGGCAGCCACACAGCAAAGATTTCAGAAATGGTTTAATTGCAATCACATTTACCCTGGGAACTGCTGTTTTTAAAATGTTTGTGCCAAGAGGTGTTTTGGGAGTGATCCCTGAAATGTATGAAGAACAGGAAGTTAGGAATGAATGGCCTGAGAAAGTGCCTGCTGGTTGCCAGCATATTCTAACACAGGACTAAATTCTGGAGGTTAATTTGAATTCCACTCATATTATGTGTGCATGGCTGTATTGTGCACATTTGGTAAGGTATACTGTACAACACAAAAAAAAAAAAGATTAGTCTTCTCCTCTAAAGAGCCTTTTTCCCTCTTACCCTATCCCTTCTGCCTCATGCAACAGTTGCCTGAGCCTAATTCCCTTTTATGGGATATTGATTAACTGCCAAGCTGAGTCTAGGATTGTCAGAAGGACTAAAGGGTATTTAATTATTCAACTAGAATAAAGTAGAAGATAGTGTAGCAACAGCTGTAAAATGAGAAACTGAAATCTAGGCATTTTTAACCCCAAAATACAAGAACTGTTCAGTAATAATGTAATAATTTTGTCCCCTGGATAAAAGGAATTTTATGAAAGGCAAGGGACTAAATATCTGGAGAATATGAGTGAGAAATGGGCTTGTCCTCAGGATCATTGCATCCTTTGGGTATGTTCTCGGGCACGAAGCTGAGTGATTACGGTCCCACAAAAAGAAGCGTAGTTTAGCAGAGCTGCAGTGTGCCCAAGGTATGGTTTTCAAAAGGGAAGAAAAGCACTAAAGCATTTCTGTGGTCAGTGTTCAGGTAGGTCCATTGGTTAATAAACATTTGTGAAAATCTCCCATCTTTGCACATAGCTTTTTATGTGCAGATTTATTGTACAAATACTCATGTTTGTGTGTTTTTTAGTTGGGGCCCTACTTGCAGGTTCAGAAGAAGGAGCTGAATGCTAGAACCTCTTTAGTATCAAACAGAAAGACATCGAATAAAACATGGAGAAGGACAGGGTTATGTTAAACTATTAGCATTTAGATAGCTAAAATCACAGCCATATAATTTACCCCACAGATCACCAAGATACTTGTTACAGTTTTGCAGAAAACAATTTTTTTCACCCCAAGGTCATAAATTGCAGTACTGTGCATTCATGTTGTGCCAGTCTGAAACTAAACTTATACATGTATTGTTTATTAGATAGAATTAAGTTTTGTGACAACGTTTAAAATTCCTGGAAAGAATCACTGTTACCAAAATTGGAGCATGAATTATGCTTTTATTACTGTAAGACTGTAAATTGCATTTTATCTTGCCTAGACGGCCTAAGCCATAAGAAACCCCTTTTTTTTTTTTTTTTTTTTAAGACTATCGTATGTGAAGTCAGAAAATAAAAATGGTGTTTGGTGCTTTGAGGATTTTTTTGCTGGCATATTTTGATTCAACACTAGGAGAAGAGGCAGCCTATACCAGAGCTGCAGTGTTTCTGTTCTGAACATCCAAGGATTCACATGCTCTTGGAAATATGAGGAAACTATGAGGAAAGTAGAAAAAACTTAGTCCACTGATGTTTATCTAGATAAGGGTTTGGGGGTTGTTTTGTTTAAGTTTGAGTGTGCTCATACTTGGTCTCAAGCAATGCATGGATTTTCTTTTTCTTGTTTTGGGGTGGGATGAGAAGGTTAGAGAAAGAGGAAGGGAAACCAGTGGCTAGTCCTTAGTTTTTGAGTATTTATATATACACATATATATGCATATATTTTCTTTTTGTAAGGCAACTCTGCTTGTTTTATGCAACCTTTATAGTATCTACGCACCTATCGTCTACCCTATGTGCCTATGTATCTAACCCAATGTACCTGTGCTTGGTGTGGGAGGGAGAGCTCCAGAAAAAAAAGAAGAACCACTTTGTGGGTTTCCCGTGAAAACCTGTCAAAAGCTGGTGATACCTGTTGCCGTAAAATGAGACCAGAGCAGTTTCTGCTCGGTGAGTTACGAGGCTGAGCGGGCTCCGTCCTGCCGCGCTCTGCAGTGCCGCCTTTCCGAGTAACGATGATCTCGAGAGGCTGGGCTGCCTTTCAGTCAGCCCTCTCGGCAGATTAAGACTCAGCAGAATAAAGAGGATAAGACAAAAAGATACTGCTCTTTCTCATACCATAGTTTAGAGCCTCAGCTCCCCACCTAATGCGTAGATCTGTACAGCCTTTGTTCTCAGCCGGATGAATTTTTGTGTTTGGGGCTCCCGTGGAGGTTTTAGGAGTCTGCATGGAAGGCAGCCTTCTGCGCCATGGTGGAGCAAGTCATGAGAATGCCCCACTGGAGACTCTGTACTACCTGTGAAAGCTGATGGCCATATAAGTTTGCAAGGAATATGTAAAACTTCTTTCCATCTTGTTCACATGATATTTTCCTACACCAGGAAAAAAGGATTTCAATGCAAAGCTCCCCACACATTGTGTTGTGCAAGTTCACACAGGTTGGATCACTCGGAGCAGAGAATGTTACTGTAAACATTAATCCTGGGATTGCCTTGCTTGTCCCGCGTTTCCCTGCAGACATGGGGAGCAGTGAGCTGTCCTTTCAATGAGGAGCCACTGCGCCCAGATCAGGCAGGAGAGTTGCACAACTAGAGAGGGAGTTCATGGAAAACATCCAGTGTTAGGACGCTGAATGCAAATGAAAGCCAGCCTGTCACGCTGCTTGTTTAAGGGATGAGCTTCACTGTGCCTGGAGAATAGGTCGTGAACCTAAATAATGTTGTTGTTTTACTCTTTAAGCTTGCAGCAATGGAAAAAAACAATGTCCCAGTAGCAAAGTTAAGCATCTCTGCTCAGTCCTTTCAAATTGACATGAGTTATTACTGCTAGAAAAAAAATCATTTTAAATTAATTCTTTGCTGCTTCCACAAGTAGATGTGTAAATTAGCTGTTAAGTAATCAGGATTGCAAAATGTGACAGATACAGTTAATAGTGCAGGTCAGTCACTAATTCTCTCGAGTGACTGGTGCGTGCCCTGTCCCGTCCTTTAATACTGGTCTGTAAGTATACACGAATCCTGGTCCTCTGGTCTGTGCATAGCTGTGCCATTTCACAAGCAGAATCTATTCCTAGACCAACATATATAGCCCTCAGCATTCAGCTGGACTGTAAACTCCTGCCAGAATTATTGTCAGAGCTAAGAACATTTTTCAGTGATGTCATTGCTAGGTCAATAATGCTCAGTAAATGCGCAGACCCGCTTTTCCGTATGGCGAGAGGAAGAAGTGTCTCAAAGCCGTGTGTTTCAGTTGCCTTTTGCTGCCTCTCCTGCCTGGGAAGGCTACTGAGCCTTTGGCCTTGAGCCTTGATAGCGCCCACAGGTGCCAAGGCTGTCACCCGCGAGCACCACGTGCTGCCCCCTCCTGCTGCAGACGCTCCCGGGATCAGCAGCACCTCCCGACAGGCAGGTACCAGCCCTGCACACCGCGAATGGGCAGTGGAGGCTGCCGAGCATTCACCTTGCAAAGCCCTTCCCGGGGCTGAGTCACTTACCTTTCATGGAAAGGAATAAATACCCGAAGTAATGGCATGCTTCTACTTGGAAGGATTTTGCGCACTGTTTTTGCCTATCTCAATAGACCGCTAATGGGTTACCCCTTTGCTAGCCCCGCGGCAGGCATCTGTGGCCATCTGCTGATGGTACCTAGTCCCTCTTTTCCAGGAAGAATGAAGTGTAATGCAGTGGTCGAGAGATGTCTGCCTCAGAAAAGTCACCAGTGAATTAGAATATATGCATCACCTTTAATGGTAACGGCAGTCTAGAGTGCATTTTTAGTCATAGAGTCAATACAATACAATTTTTATGATGGTTTATTTTTAACGTGACATTTCTGAAAAGTCACGCCAGTGCCTCTTTTGGTATCAAGGTATTTTTTCCATCTAAAAACACCCTTCAGTTATGTAATTTTGAATAGCTGAGCATCTTGAGAGAAAAAAAAAAAAAAACAAAGGAGAAACTAGATCAGTTAACCCTTGCAGAACAAGTTTTCTTTCTCCAGGGTTTATATTACAATGGACACAACATAGAAATCATCAGTGGATGGTATGGTTAAAAACTGTACTAGTCTTTATCACGGATAGCTTTATACATTGCTCTTCTTGTGTTGTTTTGTATTAAATTGCAGTATATATATTACAATTCGTCAGGATATGATTCTAGGTTGCAGGATAAACCCTCTTTTCGTAGGGCACAAAATTTTCTCATACCCGCATGGCGGTCAGATCTCTCAGGGGTGGGATGCTGTTCTATCTTGCTATGTTCAATAAAGGCAAAGCATACTGGCAAGTCTGTGTCTCTGGTCACTGCTGTGGATGGTTCAGTCTTATTCAAACAGTCAGTTTGTTTTCTCTGCGTTTTATTTATTAACATTTCATGGCCCAAATGGCAGAATGCAGTGTGTGGTGCCCCAGGCTGGCCCTGCTAAACGAGGCCAGACTGGGAGCACTGGCGCCTCCGGAGAATCCCTTCAGGAACGGTGATGGAGTAGGCTGCGGTACTGCTTACATTCCTGAACATAACGTACTCCTTCGTATTGCTTGCCTTATAACGTGAAGTCTTAGGTGAATTTCTGTCTTCTAAATGTGGAACAAAAGGGCCTGAGCCTGGAAGAGGAAAGGGAATAATTTCCAGCTTTTAAGTGTGGCAGTTATAATAGCATGTTTTATTTCTTGCAGTTGCAGTGTTTCTTCACAAGGCTGTTTTTTTTTGCACAGGGAGCATATTCATGTCAGCTGTTTTAACAATAAATGGAAAGATTTCGTCCAACCTTGGGGTCTTTTTTGCTTGGGATTTGCAGTATGTCTTAAGGACAGTAATCCTATGCGTGTGGAACAGTGGCTCTCGTGTGTCGTATTTTCCCATATTGTGGCCATTAGCAACCACAGATAAATTTATTCATAACACTTTAAAAATATGAGAAGCCATACAGCATATTAATAAAGTGAATCATGAATCTTTAAGCTTTAAGGGGAGACTCTAAAAAGAAATTGATTAATCGCTATGTTGCACTGTGAACCGGGTGAGACAGTGGATTAGTGTTGATGCTGAAAAGCTGTAGTCTCCTTCTGTATCTCTGTAACAGGTTTGCTTTCTGTTAATCACTTCAGGATTTCTTAGGCTAATGCTCATCTTGTCCCTAATTTGGGGTGTGCTCATGCACATTCACCCTCTGCACATATGTGCACATGAAACCCTAACCTGGATTTGGTAAGAGCTTTAAGGATCTCACCCGTCATGGCAAGAAGAAGGTACTTGTTGTAACCGCGCAGTGAGGAACAAAGATGTGGAGACATTTCTCCAGACCTTCCCACACTTTCTTCTCTCACTCCGACAGAGAACGTGGTTTCCCACAGCTGGATCTGTGAGGCTGTGGCAGGCTCAGTGTGCCACAGTGCCGAGAAGACGGGTTTGCACCTGGGAGAGATGCAGCCCCATGGGCCCGGGCAGCCACGGCTGCTGGTGATCCAGCTACCCCCCCAGCCAAGTGCATCCTGAAGCGTCTTGGTATGGGAAACCCCTAACTGATGCGTTTTATTAGGCTTTCTGTCTGTTTTCGTACTATTTCTCTGTGAAAATGCACGCTGTAGGGAAAACGGCACCACAGGAATTAGTAAAGCTTTGTGCAAGTGAGAGCCGAGTCCACAGTATGGAGAAGCAGAAGCTTTATATTAGAGCTGCAGTAGGAAAAGACACATTGCCTGGGAGCAGAGCGTTTAGATCTCCAAAACAGGTTATCATAATACGGGGCATTAGACATTTTTAAAGAAATAAAGGATATGTAGAATATAAATGTTGTGGCATCTTAGTCAAAATTGGATTTTACAGAATATAGTGAGGGAGGGTTGTGAAGCCTGAGAGATTGTTTCCATTTGCTGCAATGTTCAGTTTCCACGCACTGACTTTTATTCATTGAATGAAAAATATGAGTTCTCTGGAATAATCCAGCTTTTCATTTTATTTTGCTGCCGTGTCTAAGCGATGAATCTGATAATTCCTTAAATGGGAGATCTGCCAGCTGAGAGAGACCTAGAGGGCAACAAATGGGCAGTGATGACAGAATGTCTTGAATGCCGAGAATGTTGTTTTGATTCCAGGCTGTTTAAAAATATATTTGTCTAGTGGAAGGTAATGTTATACAGACAGATGACACAAGAGATTTCCTAGGTGTTACAAACACACGCACACAGATGCACACCACAGTATTTTTTTTTTTTTTTTTTTTCTGTACACTTAGGCCAAATAAATCAAACTGCTAAATCATTCATTTAATAAATAAATAAATAAAGACAGGACGCAAAGCAGTGAAATCAAAGCCCTTCTGCCCTGAGGCTGCAGAGATTTCCTTATCTCCCCCTGCTGTGCCGGGGCACTGGGAAACATATGGCTCACCTTTTGGGGGAGGCTCCAAGCAGCGGGACAGGGAACAGGCCATGCATGGCTGGAGGAGCCACAGCGAGGTGAGCTCAGGACACCGCTGCGGCTCTCCTTCAGGCACACTGCTGATTCATGCACACATACATATATATATGTGTATATATATATGTATATGGGTACAGTGTTGATGTGTGTGGATTTTCACAGCAGTTCCAGCCCCAGTGTTGTTCGGGAGGCAGTGGGGCTGCGGGGATGGGCAGGCGGGCGTCGGGCAGAGCGTGCGCGGGGCAGGCGGCTCTGTGGGCGCTTCCCGACGAGCTCCCCGCGCCGGCAGCCCTGCTGCTCCCTGAGCTCCTGCACGGCCCCCGTCCTGACCCTCTGAGCTGCAGACAGGCTCCTCGGGGCCCTGTCCGCACACCATCGGTGCCATTGCTTTTTCACCGCAGTACAAGGAAACCACTCATTTATGGCGACAACTGAATATTCCTACAGCACAGCTTCTGGCTGTGCATATATATACTTATATATATATATACACACACACACACTTAAATATATATATACTTATGTGTATATAAATGCACTCGTATACTTAAATTGGAATCAGAGTTAAGTGGTGTGAATATCCCTGACAGGTTCCATCATGAAATAGAAAGACTCTGCTTAATTTAATACAGCACAGTAAAAATAGGTATCTTTCGCTGTAAATAGTTGCTCTCACTTTCATAGTTTTCTCAGTTTGTAGAAGAAGCATTTAATTCCGAAGATTAAAGGACTAATACAGCCACTTCCATTCTCTTTTGAAGTCAACAATAATCACAGTTCTCAAACCATGGGAAAAAATAACATTTTAGTACTAACTAAAAGTAACATCCAATACTGTCTGCACAAAATTAGTCTTGAAGATTTACTGCTATAAAATTTCCATCAAGGTGCAGTATTAGGTTAGTATAGTACACATAGGTAAGAGTTTAAGTAATCTGCATTGCAATTCAGATTGTTGTCCTTTCAAGCATACGTCAATGTCTTAGTTTGAAAAACAGACATGCTACTTACTGAACAGTGCTAGAAGAACTTACTATAAAAATGTGGTGCACAGTTAGGAATTAAATACTGTCAGGCATTGCTAGGTGCTGGTGCTAATAACAAGCACTCTACCCTTTGCACTGTTAAGCTGCTTTGCCACAGCAGTCTTTAAAGAAATGCTTTTAGAGTAACAGAATCAGAACCTTGAGCTCCCAAGCCAGAGCAGCAGGGCCAACAGAGCTTTGGGAAAAAAGAAAACAATTTAATTTGGTAGTTTGCCATGTTCCAGTAAGGTTTTCTCCTTTTCCAGCATGTTTGACTAACCTGCTGAATTTTCAGGCTGTACGTTGTGTGAGTATATATGGTTTTTAATTAATTTCTGATACTTCAAGTTTTTTCATTATGGCTCCAAAATATGCTTTATACACTTAACAATGTCTGAAGATAGCATAAGACATTCCAAAATATGTATTATGAGACAACTAATATAACCCATCAGATTAACAGACCAAGTGGACTGAAACCTAACAAAGTTATTTAGTGTACTATGCAGATGCTAATTTTGAAAATATTCTCTTTTTTTTCTGTAATTTCACTTGTACTGCAGAATCTCAAAATATTTTGTCCAACAGTTCAAATATAGGGAAGTATTTTGGTTATTAGCCAGCTCACAGAGTTGGGTTCTTTGGACCAAACAGTTCTCTGCCACAGAGTCTGTGGGATACATGTTTTATTTATGGTTTGCATACTTCAAAGAGCTCAGGTTTTCCAAAGCCAGATTTGTTGCAAATATACCCATGCTGCTCCTCTGTACTTAGTTTGGTGTACTGCTGTAGTCAGTAGCTTCAGGTGAGTTTGGGTGTCTACACAATATGACCTTCATTTTAATTGGGAGATCATAAATCACATATTGTGAGAGTTTATGAGACTCATTTGATTTAATATAAATAATTCGTACTAGTATAGCTCTGTAAATAATTTAAGTAAACTGAAAAGGCGACATTAAACTGAAATTAAGTTTGTAGTATAACAGAAAGTTTCTGTGTCTTCAGGCACAAGTCTTCAGCTTTCTTAGAGCCGCTTAACCAACCTAAACTCTGAATGATCCAAAAGAGCATCTCCTCTTTGGTACGTCTAGGATATGGCTGAATTCAATATGCAAGTTTGTGCTATCATTTTTCTTATTCTTATTTTATGTAAGCAATACAACATGCATATATGATTTTAATACGCAGTGATTAATACTGTAAGATCATAAGGTAATATAGCCAGGAGGGGACTTGGGAGCTGCTGTCCAGAGTGGGGCCCGCTCTGGAGTGTGACTGGCTGCTCGGATCTCTGTCTGGTTGGGTCTTGTAGCCCCCGCGATGGAGACAGCAGAAAAACCTCCACACTCCAACAGGCTGCACCTCTTCTGATGTTCAAGATAATCACAAAAAAACAAATAGATAGTAGATACTGCAAAGAAGCGTTCTGTTTTCACATCAGAGTATTAGGTGGTTTCTGACATGCTTTTTAGAACAGCCATTTATTGGCGCTTAAAAACACCGTCCACATTTTTGTAGTATGTAGCTTCTTACCATGTCCCTCCATGTGTGCACTGACTCTTGTGTATTTGAAGTATGATTCCAGCTGTAAGGCTTAAATGATTCATTTTGTCACCTCAAAATTTTTTTCTGCTTCTCTAAAATAAAGAAAGTAGTAGAAAGTCTTTAACTATAAAGCTACTGTATGTTTACCCTGGCTTAAAATAAAAGGAAGAGCATGTTTATGCAGTAATTTTGGAAATACGTTAAAGAGATTGGATTTACCTTAAGAAATAAAGAACCATTGCAAATCAGAAGTAGCGCCCAGGAAATGCAGTTTCATTGCCTGTCTAGCAAGCTGCTGCTTAAAGAATCTGAGGTAGAGTCCTGCTCCCTGCCTGGCAAACGCAGCCTCTCTCTTAGGTAAGTTGATGACCAGGATTCATTTTATGAAAAATGACAAAAAGAGGGTTTCTCAACACTTTACACACCAAAATCTTTGGTAGATTGGATCTGTTGTTTATTCTGTTTAGTCAGACAGAAGTCACTGACTTTTGAAGGAGTCTTTGGAAATGTGCCTGTGAAATGACGTGTTTCATGTAAATGTATGAGTGACAAGTACTGGGGTGCATGTGGTCTAGGGAAAACCTTGTCTAGGTTTGCTCTTTTGTAGCAATAGAAAATATACTAAAGAGAGGAAATGAGCTCAGGAGTGAGGGCTTGGTTGCCTAATGCAAAAGTCACTATCCCTGGGATTAGTTTTCCAGTTTCGAGGCAAAGGGAAGGAGTGGGAGGAGGGTGCATGTGGAATTGAAATTTCTTCTGCCAGCTTTGCGCAAAAGAAGCCTCTGACTCTCCAACAGCTTAGTGTTTAATAACCTGCTAGGCATTTTACCAGACATGTGTAAACACCACTGACTGTATATTCACAAATGAAACCTGGTGATGTCCCCATCACTGCTCTTCATTAGGCACCTTCTCAGGTTGCCGGCCAGCCCATGCTCCTGGGAAGCGCTGGCTGTCTCTAGTCCCTCTCATTTGCGATTTACAGCACAATCAATTTGGGTTTGATCCCCAAATAACTCCATTTCAGTCACGAGGTCTACTGTTAAATATTTAAGTCCCTCTGGAATTGACTTCAGACTGATGTCCGTCTTTCCTGGTGGAAAGAAGAGACAGGTTGTAGATGGATAGGGCAAGACAGAATGGGAAGATACGTATTTTTTTTACATATTTCAGTATGTTGTTTCAGGGTGAAGTGGTAGTGATTTTCATGTTCTTAACAGGCTACCATTTCCTTGGGAATCCAGCTGATGGTGACCTGGATTCTGTGAACTTTTTTTCTGTTTTTTTTTTGTGTGCTTTTCCTAGTGCTCAGCTCTCCCTTAGTGGTGGGACAAAATCCACAGCAGAGACTGCCTTCCTTCTCTCCCTCCCTAGTATACTGGGAATCTCCGTTATAAACCTTTAATTTTAAAAATCTTTTCCTTGTGGAAATAAAATAAATAGAGCATGACTGCACTTGAACTTTTAGTTTTGAGGGACAGTTCATGAGGGGAAAACACCAGCTCTACAACAGGCAGATTGCTTAGGCTGTAGAAATAATGCAATAAGCTATTTCCCATTGTATCTGTACAATATTTCTATGTCCCTGGTGAGAAAATGCAGGGGAGGTAACCAAATTAAAGAGTGTTAACACTGTAGCTGGTTCCTGACCTGCCATTCCAAGGCAGAATATAGATTGCAGAATAAGAGGCCTAAGAGGAGGACACCTCTTCAAAACCTATTTTGTGTATCTCCTTACCAGCCGTTACTGAATTTATCCCTTGTTATTTCCTGCCTTGCACCTTGGTATGAAATAATTTTAAGTGTACAACATCCTAGAGAGCTTTTGTTTCATTATTTGAAAGAATGATAGTATTTTATGAGGATTTAGCTTTTTTTACAGTGTCTTCATTCCAATAGTGAGACCTATGTGGGAAGACACCTGCAGTCGCAAGGACTTGAACCCCAGCAGAGCTCTGCTTACTGGAATTTGCCTGAAAGCAAAAGCCACAGGGAGAAAATGAAGGAATTGCTTGCACTGAAGTCCCATCTCTTGGAAATCTCTGCCCCAGAAATAAAACTTTAAGTGCTTACTTGTCCCTTTGTGGGAATTCTTTAGCAGCTTGCAAAATGCACAGTGCTCTGCCAGAGTGCTGCTCAACTTATATGCCTTTGCACACAGCCCAGGCCTTTCCTTTTAATTTCTTTTGTCACATATCATTTCCAGGGATATTCGGGAAACAAATTGTATGCAGACATTTCTGCTTGAGAGCTAAGTCAAACCACCTGCTGGAGGAATATACCTAAAACCTATCCGTTGCTCCCAAGTTTCCAGGATTTTTGATCGTCTGGAAAGCTTCCAGTAGCTCTTGCAGTGTTTGCCCGTTCCCGTGTTATTCCTGGCAGCGCGCGCTTCCCTGGTATGCACATCTCACACGCATGCTCTGCCGCACGGCTGCTGCCTTACACCTAGCGGGCTAGTCGAACAAATAACCCTGTTCAGGGCTGTGGAGAGAGGAGCGTGGTGTGTGTTTGTCCTGTGCTCTAAATAATGCAGAGTTGCTTTTGCAAAAATACACTGGATAAGTAACAAACCTAAATTTTGACTGGCAAAATATTGGTAGAAGGGGCCTGTAGTTCTGGCGATTCGACGGCCTGTCAGCCTGATAAATGGATTAGTGTAAGAGGTGTTCCAGTGGGGAAATGCAGCCCACAGGGCTTCCAGCTAATTATATTTAAGTTGTTTAGCACTGCTGGGAAGCAGCATCCAGGCAATTACGGAAAGCTTTGATGCAGTGCGCCCCGTTAGAGTGGGTGTTCAGAAACTCATTACCCTCTCGGGCCCGTGCTGGGTGCCTTCTAGGAAAATGCCACAAAATGGGGAGCAGGAATCGATACCTAAAAAGACATTTTAGTTATCTTCTCCTCCAGCCCCCAATTGAGCAGCTTGAGCCTCTAAGGTTTCCTGCTGTGGCTATTGCATAAGGGGAGAATGCACCTTGTAGGGGATGGTTATTCCATGTGCGGATACATGCGGAGCGGTGCGGATGCAGACTGCCCCCAGGTCCCATCCCACTCGGAGGGAGCGACAAGGGCTCCAGCGTTGCCCGTTCTTGAGGAAGCATCATCCCTCTTGAGGTGACTGTGCCATCCCTCCCTGAGCCTGGCCTTGCCGTGATCAGCTGTGGCTCTGCAGCATTGAGGTTATATCACTGCAGTGTCCCTCACGCTCCACCTTCGGAGTCTTCCAGAAACTGCAGCCAGTTGGAAATGTAGCTGACAGAATCACAGGATGGTTGAGACTGGTAGGGACCTCGAGAGATCATCTAGTCCAACCCTCCTGCTCCAGCAGGGACACCCAGAGCACATGGCACAGGGTGGCATCCAGGCGGGTTCTGAAGATCTCCAGAGAAGGAGACTGCACAGCCTCTCTGGCAATGCTGGCAACATCCCTAAGACCCTTTCTGAGAAAATTAAGACCTTGTTTCTTGCTCATTTCTTTACTGCTGTTTCTTCCTCTATACTTCTGCCTGAGGCAGAGCTAAATAGACAAAACAGAGGATTACACTTCAGTGCTTCTGAAGAGGATAATTCTTTCTCACCTACCCGAAGTAGCACGGATTTAATGATTGGATTTTGCTTTACCTTTTTTTTTCTCATCACCAAAGTCCTGGACAAGATGTGCTTTTTATCTCATATTACATAAAGTTCAGCAGAAATCTCATGAGTTACTAACGAGAGACAAGTATTTTTTTCTTTAATCTGGACTTGTTAATTAGAAAAATACCATTTGGTTTGCCTGCGGGCTAGTAAAATAAATTTTGTGCTAATTGATATGTGTGTATCTCTCTGATAAAAAAAAATACCAGAAAATTACGGAATGCTGTTTTACGCTGCAATACCTGTGAATTCCTATACTGTGGAAAATACTGTTCCTGTTTTCAATTTTGCCACCTGCCCTGGTTACTACCAGACCGCTGGCTTAGCCTCGCAGGGTCACTTGCAGTGCTGCAAGCACTGGCCTGTCACAGAGAGGCTGCATCTCCCCTTCCAACGCGCGTGTGCCCCATGAGCAGAGCATCCCTGGAGCACTCTGCACAGAGGGGCTCTCCCTCCCACGCTCACATTGAGGGCACTGAGTTGCTGCCTTGGAGTTTGGGGTGTCACTTAGCTGCCTGAGAGCCCTGTACAGAGAAGCGGCAGAAGGGCTCTGCTTTGCTTGGAGCCACCTGAAGCTTCTGGTATGCCAAATTTGCTGGCATTCGGTAGCTTTGAGAGAGTTAAGCTGTAACGTAAGAAGCGTTTTTGCTTCTATTGTAGGTTGCAAGCCTCAGTTTTATGTATGAGGCCCGCGGTTCAAAATGTCAGCCCAGTTCTTATGCCTTTTGCAAGCAGAGAAGAGCAGAGTGCTGCAAGATCTGAGGTTTTCCTGAAAGAGTGAAATATTCTTGGGAGTCTCAGGTTGCAAACATATGTTTTAAGATCTCCTTGGAAGACGATATATTTCTGAGGTTTTATTGTTGGTTTGTCTCTGATTTTGCCATGTCAACCTTTCTGCACTAGTACTATATTGAATATTTATTTCAAATTTGACTCCGTGATTTCTGACTGACTCAGGAATGTTTCGGTTTGCTTCCTTCATTGAAGCTGTGAGTTTATCAGTGCTAGATTTAAAAGGGAAAGCATTTCTAAATTCCTTTAAGGGAGTATGCTATGGAAAGACAGATTGGGAAATATCAAATAAGTATCTAGACAGGAAAAAAAAATATCCTGGCAAGCCATTAAGTAGTATTTATTTATTCTTTAATACCTTAGAGCAAGTAGATAAATGTGCAGGCACTGGGTGAGATGGAAATTCCAGTGCATACCTATTGTGTTGAAACATGCTAGAGAAACCTTGCACTTGGTGAAGTGGTAGCTCTGCTTTTGGTTCCACTTAACTGCAAGGTTATCTATAATCCTTGTACAGACCGGTTGCTAGTTGTGTCCCAGACGTAGCTGCATTCACACTATATCAGTGTGATTATATTTATGTGCAATATCCATGCATATCAAAAGAAAAAGCTCATCAGCAGAAGTTGGGCTGGGATGTTTTCTTCGCTGAGTCGTACACTTGTGCTTAAATACACAATGGCTTTGTGTATATTTTAAGCAACTTTAGAAAAGATATTTGCTTTATATTTTGCAGAAGGATGGCATAATTATTGATGGCCTGCTGTAACATGCCATATATTCCTGTTTTCCTGCAAGTATAATCCCCTAGGGATTGTTTGAAAATATTAAAGCTGTTTATCAATTTGAAAGAGAGCAAAATATTCATTTTCTGCCCTGCATATCCTGCACTTCTTTCCTAGAGATTGATAGTGAAATTTCTCAAAAATGCCTCTGTAGTTTTCTGTCTATTGAAAATGGCCTGTTTATCATTTAAACCCTCATGCGCTTTTAAAATCCAGAAAGGAGGGAGGATAGTAAATTAGTCGCTCGGTTAATGTTTTTGATTATGGAACAATGTTAGAGAATTGTCCTAAAATTACTTAAGTAGTGTCACTGCTTTGGTTTCTTCTCATCTCTGTTTTCTCATAAAAATAAATAAAATAGTGTAGGTGAAATTGGGCAAAAATAAAGTTTAAACATAAATCATTTTGGAGAAACATTTAAGAATCTAAACCTAAAGAATTTAGTAGGCTTTACAAAAACATTTTCTTAAATTATGTCCCCAATAGCCTGAGCCTAAAGCAAGTGTGAAGCTCCTCACCTGCCTAGGTGCTTTTGTAAAGCCCTAGGCCCATCTGGTGATTTAGATCTCTCCTATACCTCTGGCCCTCGGTTTTGCACTCTCAGCCTGGTGCAGGTGCCTCCAAAGGCCGATCTATGTCTGAGGCGAAGGTGCAGTAGGTAAATGCAGCGTTTCAGCTATGTCTTGCCAACAGCAGCACCAAATTCAGGCCTCCCTTCAGAGCAGGTGACTTGGCTGATGTGGAGCTCTGCATTACGCTGGGCCCATGGAGGTGCTGAGAAGCTCGTGCTGTGCCCAGGGCTGAGAGCCCCTACGGGAGGCTTTGGCTCACGCTCCCAGCCTGGCTGGGCAGTCACATATGGGCTCTGCACATGCGTATGTATGAGTGTGAGTGTGTGTGCATGCCTGGATATCAGTGTTTTCCACAGTTTTCTGTCAAGGAGTCATGTCCAGCAGCATGTCTGAGAGAGGAGGTGGCTGATGCACTCTCTTGCGCTGCTGGGCTACCTGCCCTGTTTCCCAAAAGAGCTACCAGATTCGTAATTAGTGAAAACAAGTCAAGAGCTGTGAGTATTTTTGGTTGAGCGTTAAACATGGATAATGTTTAACCAACACAGCCGAAGGTGTAACACCAAGACTAAAGTAGAATTCAGTCCACCTGCCTCTGAAGGGATCTTTGCAATCCTACCCCAATACATAGCCCAAACACAAAGATACTTTATCCCTGTGTGTAAGTCTATGTGTGTTTGCGTGAGTCTCTGGGTGCACTGTGTTTATGTGTATGTGCATGTGCATCACGTTGTTTACCCCTATCCAGGGCATGCACATTGCTTACCCCTATCCAGGGCTTTAATTGCAAGGCTAGACAGGAGTCTCAGATCATAAGATACTTAATTTGTGACCAGAAATGGCTGATTAGATCATCTAATCTCCCCTTCTCTGCATTACAGACACTTTGCCCAGCTGTCTTTCTGTGAAACCCAATAACTTGTATTTGACTAAGGGATAACTTCTGTTTTTCAGAGAAATTGGTTTCCTAGGGAGGTCTCCCCAAACCGTGATATCATGAAGCAGAGAATCTGGTACCTTCTCCTTTTGCCAATTGCTCTAATGGTTAATCACAGGTGATGGAAACCATGTGCTTAATTTCTCATTTGACTTTGGCATTGGCTTCCAGACACGGGTTTGTGTTATATATTCCCTGCTTTGCTAGATTAATGAGCCAGTTGTACTTGCTATTTCCGTTCCATGAAAAAACTTATATGCTGAAATCAAGTCATCTTTTCTTTTTCCTTTTTTTTTTTTTTTTTTCTGTTAAACTATATGGGTTGAACTCTTCAAATGTTTCCTATTAAAGTATTTTCTTCAGCCCACTGTTCACTTTTGCAGCTGTTTTCTGTGATCTCTGGGTTTTTCCTCAACTTCTTTTCTAAACTGTGGAGATTGTAATCCTACTACAAATAGTGATGGGGTAAAATATTAGCATTGCCAGTGAAAGTTTTTTTAAAAAATACTTTCCTTTTGTTTACTGCTCTCTGTTTCAAACCTTATGTTGCCATTTATTGCTGTATGAAATTGGATTTTAAGGAATTAGCTTTTTCTGTGCCAGAGGAAAGCCTTCTGGGTAAAGCCATCAAACTGTATAAAAAGTTGTTGTTATTTATCTCTTGTCTCTTAGATTGTTCTTGAAAATGATGGGTTTACTTGCTTCAGGTTTTCACATAGGTGCACACACGGGTGCATACACGCACAAGCTATATTCTGAGCAGGAGGCCAGAGTACCATTTTTGCCCAGGTAGCCAAACCCGGACTCACTTTAGGACTGTTGCTCCTGCAGCCTCTGCTCTTGGGGCTGCCTGTACTCTAAGAGCAGGTTGGGGAGACCAGACTGGTGATCTGAGGGATGAGATCTGCAAGCAAAACACATGGGAACATAGTCCAGCAGATTTATAAATATAACTAGGGTAGAAGGAACCCAATATTTCAGTTCACAGCGCTACAGTGTTACTCTTTTCTGTTTTTTTTTTACAGCTTGTGTTAAACTCTCGTGAATCTGCTAAGGCCTTCGTGACAGGCAGATCAGCCAATTTTTTCCCTCATATTTCTCTCTAGAGCAGCCCTACAATGTCCTAGCTCTTGCTGCATCCTGCAGTGTCAGGGTACTGAACAGAACTAATTTTAATACAATAATATTATTTTTTTTCTATAAGACATGAAGAAGTTGTAATAGCATTTTTTTCTAGTTTTTCAGATTAATAGTACTGTAGTTTTTCAGATTATTTATACAGAGTTTTGTTTCTCAAGTATGTTACATTTTGCATAAACATACATGCACCATGGGAAAATGGCAAGGGAAACAATTCAAAAACAAGATGGAGAGAGGGCAGCGGTCACCTTAGAATGTCCTCTGAGAATTAGGTAGGTGAAGTATGGAGCTACCACGCTTTATGGTGTGGAGGTTCATGCATTCAATAGAAAAAGTCAGAAAAATAATTTACCAACTCCTAACTGGCATATCTTGAATACTTTTTAATGCTGTAAATGGTATTTCTTATCCCTTATATAGTCATTTACCTCTCTTTAGAAAGAGTATCACGCTTTCTTGAGTGAGTGGCTGTATTGGGGTAGATGCTTAATTTGTCTCACACCGATGTGAACGAGAGCATGTAATATTGCAACTGAGAATTAGGATTGGATTTATGAAAGCTATCTGCTTTATGTTTTAAAATATGTTTTTTATTAAATTGATTGAATAATAATTGCACCGGATAGTTTTAAAAACTGTTAGATATTTTCATGGAAGGATATGATTAATTTAAAAAGTCTCCAATGAATATCTCATTCCACTTTATGCCATCAAATTATTTTATTATATAGACAAATACTGAGCATAAGACCTAAGGCTTGGATGCTGGAATAGAAAGCTTGTCAGGCCTACTCGTCAGGCAGTATGAAGCGAGGCTTTGCAGGCACAAGTCTGCAAAGAGGTTTATTGCTGTAGAAGGGCGGCAGCCCCTTTCACGGGCAGTTTTCAGGAAGATTTTCTTCTTGACCTTCCCTGCCAGGCTTCAGGAAGGTGAATTCTTTGGCCTCCTTTTTCTTTGTGCACGTAAGTGGAGCTAAAGCAATGTCGACCGCTTGGATATTCCCTTAGGAAGCCCTTGTGCATAACCCTGCCGGCAAAACAGCTGTCAGGATGGGATGCGGCTGCAGGTCCCAAGTCCACGGTTAGGGTGAAGCTTTTGCTGACGTTACACATGGCCAAAGGTGCTGGCAAGCACTGAGCCAAGGTCAGGACCTGTGAGGGGTTTTCTGGGTTGCTGAGGAAATACCTGGCTTTGCAGAGGCATTGCCTGTTCTGTGTGTGTGTGTGTGTGTGCGTGTTGTCTACAGTTCTGCCAAGTCTCGCTTGGGAAGCAGTAGGAGAGTGCTCGGTACCCCAGAGAGTGATCAAGTTAAAAAGCGGGGAGTCCAACGCCGAGGTGCTGATGGGTCGCTGTGTTTTTCAGGCCTCGCGGGCAGCGGATGCGGTGAGCTCCATGGTAGCTCCAGCGCCCAGACTCTGCACAGCAGCCTGCGAGGAGCCGCCGTCGGCAGCGCGAGGGTCTCACAAGCAGGTAAGGCCCAGCGCCCGCGTGCGCCCTGGCCCCGGTGACACGCGCTTGCCCAGCTGCCTGCCCTCCCCGGCTCTCCCCGGAAAGCCTCTCGTCTGCCCTGAACTTGAGCTGCTAGTTTGTAAGCTACAGGCTTGCTGATGCCGTTCCTGCCGGCGCAGTCCTTCAAGGCTGCAGTAGTCCGGCTCGCTCCAATAGAGACATTTGAAGAAATGCTTGATTTCATTGAAGGGTGGTTATTTTTTTAAGCTACACATTCAGAAGTTGCAATGTGACAAAGCAGAGCAGGACTTTATGATTCTTTTAAGTGATGATTTTTAAATTAGGAAATCAGTATGGTAGGAATTAATCCCCACATAGATCTCTTAAGAGGTAAGATCTGTCTTTGCGCTGGCACTGTGTTTCTGTTCAGTATTTTGTTGTTGCTAACATTAGGTTTGGGCTCTCCTACCATCGTGCATCGCGTTTCTATGATTATGTAACATTCATAGGTCCTCTGCAGACTTTTCAAATTGTTGATGTGCTCTTTTCACGCAACTGCCTTCTAAATCCCTTGCTGGGCTAATTGCAGTGCATGGGATGTTCTGGCAAACACCTTAAGGAAACACAGAATCTACCCCTTATTTGGGTGAATTGTAGAGAAAATGGTGCATCAAGACCTTTTCCTCTCTTTGGAAAATTCAGTGAACTGCACAGCTATATTCTTATTCGAGTATCAGTAGTGCTAGGAACAGTGTATCTCTCCTCCGATGCATTTAAGCATTTAAGGGCTGTATTTTTTCCCTTTGACTTTTGCTCTAGGCTTTCACTGTCATTTGTGTGGAGTTGTTTGTGTGTCATCATGTTTTTCCCCAAAGTCCCTGGTTTCCATACACCATTCTCTGGTTATAACCTGTCTTCCTTCTTTCTTGGTACATGGGTCTATTCGGCTGTAATAAAATATGCCTGTCCTACAGGGCAATCCATATTACTCTGAATAACCTGCTACCTTTATTAACCAAGCTGCTGATTTTTGTGTCATAAACAACCGCTCTCAACAATGATTTATATATCCCTTTGTGTCAGTGATGATACTCTTACATAATCTTGAGCTGGTACTGACAGAATTCATTGAGGTAACACAGGCACACTTCTTCGATTATTATTTCCTCTTGACAGCTACTTTTTTATATCCGTGAGATATCTCTATCTTAATTCTTTTAATTTATGTTTGATAATACTGATAATAGAGAAAATTTCTTAGTCTATGTAGTGTGGTTCAAAGCTACATGTCCTACAGAAGTCTGTGGGATTTCATTTTTGGTATAATTTCTGTTGGCCAAAATATGTAACTTTATTATCAGATGATTAAATGAAACCTTTGTGTTTTACTGACCTACTCTCCATATAATGATGTTGACTGGCACCAGTTTTATTCATGTCGTTTCCCAGTGAATTTATCCTTTATCACTTTGGTCATTATTTTGCCTGAGATTAATAGTTGGCTTAGAGCTCTGTAATTACTCAGATCATACTGCTTACCATCTTCAGAAGTTGGCAGGAGATGTTAACAATCTTAATATATTTCTCTGGTGTTCCAAAATACATTGAAAATTAGCATCATTGAAGTGATGCTCTCTCAAACACTTCTAAGATGCTAAGGCACAAATTATCTGGGTGTACTGATTTAAAGTTGTCTTTTAACATTCATTTTGATTACTAATGTGTTCCTCATCTGTATAAATCTTTTTTTTTCTACTGAAAAAGAGGGAATAATTAAGTCAATTTTTTGCACGGTTCTTAACAGTTTTATAGTCTACATATGCTGATGGGTCATGACCATGTTTATTTCTTTTTTTAAAAAACAGAAATCAGAAGTTGGAAATCCTTAGTTCCTTTTCTGTTTTCTTTAGTCTATCATTTAGTCCATATTTCCTATTTAAATTATTTTCTAAGTATTTTTTTTTAATTTTGAATATATATTGTATATTTCTCTCTAATTACTGCCTTCAACAAAGAAGTAGGGTATACTTTTAGCCACAGTATAGAGGAACTTTTAGTCCCTCTTTTGGGAGTATTTAATTAATAATGACTTTTCATCCCTGGTGGTAGTGGGGTAAGGGAGATGTCTTTATTCCAAATGTATACATAATTTTCCTCTGTTTACCTCGGCCACCCAGCTTTCATGCTAGTGATTATCTAATTTTTGCATATTGAATATGCAGGTGCAGAATGCAGTTATCCTTTTGTATTTGAAAAATTATTCTGTGAATAAAATTTGGAAGCCGCTCATGTTTTACTACTGACTGCATGATATTTCCAGCTTACATCTCTCAAATGGAAGCACTTCATAATTCTTTTCATGTTTTACAAACAGATAATTGAAGGAACAGTTCACCCAGTCCTCTGGTACAGTTTGGTGGTTTGCTATATCTCACATTAGCAAAAGTTTATCCCCCTGGGATTTGCCAGATAGTGTAGCGTTTCTGTGCATTCAATGTCCTGTGCCCCAGCTTATCAATAATTCGGAGAGATAATAGTGTATTTAACGTGGAGTGTTATCGTGTGTTTCTTTTTGCCTTGCTGTATTTAACAGCAGGTTTTCCTGAAAAGTTATAAACGCTGATTTTACCAACAGTACCCCAACAGTTTTAAGCAATTGCAGCATCATAAACTTCTGTGGTCTTACTGGTCTCTCTTGCGTGTTGCCTCTAATTCTTCTATCCATGTTGATTGTCTCATGTAAGATTAAGATTCTGTTAATTTTGTTTCTGTTAACACTTCACAGTTGACTTTATGACTTCTTTGACTGCCTTAGATAGTCCTTTTCTAAATAGAGTAACCACATGTAAGTGAGATGCAACTTATTCCATTAATTTTGTTCTTTCTCTTTATGATGTGAATTGCTGTTCCAAAAAACAAACAAACAAACAAACAAAAACCAAAGACGACAAATCTTTTCAGCTTTTCATTAAATACATCTCCAGCAATTGACCATCAGTATTTTAATTTTCTGTCACATGTAAGAGCAGGCTGACCTGAGTCTTTCACATTTTTCTTTCTGAAATATGCAGCGATTTTTTTACTAGCTGAAGATAATCTTAACTTGAATTGGTGATATGTGCTTTAGCACTTCTGTGTCTCATAGTAACACCCAAGACTTTCATGTCCTGAAGCAAATGTCTCTTAACTGATCTGATGTGAAGACAGAGTTGACAAAGGTAGAAATGTGAAGCATCAAAGAAGTTCCAGAAAGACCTTCTTGCAGCTCCCTGGTGTGGGGCCTGGCAGAAACCCCGCACTGGGCTTTCGTGGGGCAGGGGAGCAATCTGCGGAAATCATCACCTCGGACTGAACCGGTGCGAGGAAACTTAGAAAGGGCTCCAGGCTTTTCTCTCTGAGGAAACACGTATTTCCAGGGGATTAAGGGAATATAAAAACTTTTTAAAAAAATCCTAAAATTATTTCCCACTCTTGTGAGAGCCACACAGCATATGGAAACATAAAATCACTTCACATATCTCTTTCCCTACTTCAATGAGGGACTTGGCTTTTGTGAAGTTTATTGTAAGATGATAAGACACAAAAGTCAAGGCATGAAGAGGATCCGTGCTTGCGTTTGTCTGAGTCACCTTTCCATTTAGGAGTCAAGTTATGGAATCTAAAGAGAAAAACTCTGGAGTCCCTTCATCAGGAGGAACTTCCTGTTCCTCCTTAGTCCTGTTCCTGTTCCTTCCTTAGTCTAGTACTTTGTAGTACTTCCTTAGTCGAGTACTTCTAGTACTTCTAGTACTTCCTTAGTCTTAGTACTTCTAGTACTTCCTTAGTCTTAGTACTTCGTCTCTTTCTTGTGAAGTAAATGTTCAAAATCATTAGAGACTAACTTTGTAAAATCTTAATGACCAAATTCTCTGCATGCCCAGAATGAATCGGAAGCCTAACTAAAACTGCAACAGCTTTTGTACAACCAAAAGGATATAGAAACAAAGCCAGTAATCACTTGCTAGCAGATCGCACCTGGAATTGGACTAAATTAGGTACAGAGACTTACTCAGTCCTGTGTTTTAGTTGTTTGAGTTTAGTTGGCTGAGCTGGGACCACATTGTTGCGTGTTGAGCATCAGATCATTTTACTTCTAGGTGCACACCAAAATTATTTCCTAAAGTTAGTAGAGGCTTTTGAAAATCATGGCCAAAATCTTTATCAAAACTAATAAAAATCCCTTATAATAAAATGTAGACATGTTAATCCTGTCCCATGCATTCCCACTGTTATCTCCAGTTAGTTGTGATACGGTGGGGGTGAGAGTGACTGGAGACTGACTATACTGAGATCATTTGTGATATGTTGTATAAATGCATACTGAGTTACAGTATCTTGACCAAAAACCTTGCAGTTTAAAAAACAAGGCGAAACAGAGAGATGAAGCAAAATTACAGGTGAGACAAGGGAGAAGTGAGAGAATTAAATTAAAAACAGTAGGAATGTGCACATGATACCTAGAAAGAAACAGATAGTCCTTTACTAGATTGATGATTAATGTGTTAATTAATTACCTTGAATTTGAGAACTAAATGTTTTATAGGATGAGTGGAATACATTTTAAACAAATCGGCTGATAGATTTGGCTTCTTTAAGGAGCTTAGAATGGATCCATCTTAAGAATGTCAAAGATGAAATGGAACAGAAAAACGTTGTGACCATTTTTAGTAAAAGTATACAAGCGCAGTTTAACACTTGAAAAGTTTCAATGTGGTCAGTGTATTCTTTCTCAAAAATGTTTCCAGAATAGCATTATTTCAGAAGCTTTTCAGAAGCATTATTTTGATGTGAATGAAAAGAATGTTTCTTTCTAGGTCAGCATTAAGGTGGTTGATATTGATGTAGTGCCCGTCTCCTAACATACCAAGAACCATGTGTTTTATACAAGGACTGCGAAAGGAGCTATCATGAAAGAGTTGGTTATTGATTTTTGTGCCTTTCAAGTGCATGGGTTTTGTGAGAACTGGGTCCTATTTGTGCATACTTGTTGCTTAACGATCTTTTTACAATTGGTGGCTGATATTAGTTTTAATTTATTTAGAACTGTATTGGTATTATACAGGCAGACAGAGAAGCTTTCTGCATCGTAGAAGCAGGTAGACCTTGCTGTTTCATTTCACCATTCAGTGAATCAGACTTACTAAAATCATCCAACTATTTATAAATAATAACCTTTATAATGTAATTCTTGTTTTTAGGTAATAAGACATCAATATGTTGTTTTTTGATTTCTAAAACCTATTTTTCTAATGTTGTCAACAAATACTCTAGAGCCTGTGGGGACAATACATGAACTAGCAATTTGCTTGTTCAGGCTTCATCATTCATAATGTGTGGTTATTTATATAAGACACATGACATAATTGTTTCTGTTTTCTAGAAAATAGTGAACTGTTGCCATAACATTTTGAAAAATAAGCAGTAAAAATAAACATGATTTAAATTTTCATCATTTGCAACAGTTTCAAGAATAAAGAGTGTCTGTGCTTATGTATTCACAGATACATCCCTTGCTGCTTGGTGAATCATACTTAACTGAACTCTGCATTTTTATCCATGAAATGTTACTGAATCGGTATTTTTATCACCATTCAGCCAAGGCAGGAGAAAGTGTATCTGGCTAGAACAGGAACTTGCCCATTAGAAGAGATTTTATGCCTTTACATAGTACCAAAGAGATGAGGAAACTGATATTCCTGTCACTGCCAACTACTTGTTTTGCACCTTGGGGTTATATGGCAGCATTTTAAACTGCTGCTAGTGGAATAAGGCTGTTACTGCTCTTTTCCTGCTCTCCATCATTTTTTCTTACTGCGGCTAGGGTTCCATGCAAGGTTTTCTATGATGTCAAAGGGAAGCTTGAAAATATGAGCTTTCCAAAATAAGAAGACAAAATGCGGTGTTTTTGAACCAAATTTGTTGCTACTTGAGGCATAACTCAGACCTTTCAGATCGGAGAAATTTGCCCAAGCCACCGCATTTAGTTCCCGTGGTGCTCTTGGCAGGCGCACATGTCCTTGTCTGTGTACCTGCCACGCGCGCAGGGCCGGGCAAGCACACTGCAAGGAGCGGGACGTGCTGCAAGGAGCACAACATGCTGCAAGGAGCGGGATGCGCTGCGGGGAGCAGGAGCGCTGCAAGGAGTGGGACACGCTGCAAGGAGCAGGATGCGCTGCGAGGAGAGGAATGCACTGTGTCTAACTCTGATGCCCAAGCAGACTTAGAGCAGTCTGTCCAGTTTCTCTCTGGAGAAAAAGGGAATTGGGCATTTTTAAAAATGTTTGAGAATTTTGTTTTAAACTGAGTTATTTTATCACACTGCACTATAGAAATTGAATTACTACTGGCAATCTAGTTAAACATACTCCTGAATATCCAAACATCTCCTACAGTTCTCCCACAGAGACAGAGCATGACAGAACATATAGCTACTCTTTCAGTAAGATGTTCCTCTATAAATTATTACCTTGGAGATGTGTATGATCTATATTACCGTATACTTATACGGTCTGTACTACCTAAATGGTTTTGATTTACTGGAGAGTAGTATAGTATATGGCTAATCATACTGCTTTACAGATTATGCATGTTAAAGATTTGTGCCCAATACGCACACACTAGTGTCGGTTCCTGCCTTGTGATGATTTTCACATAATATTTTACTGTCTAGTGTTCACCTTAAATGCTGCTAGTGAACGAAATTGTATTACTATTTTTCTTAAGAGTTTAATTAGCTGTAATGGTAAGACTTAGGACATAGTTCAGTGTGAGCTTGTGAGATTTAAGTTAATGAGCACAGCCTTGCAAGCATGTCCTCATGGATGGTACACATTTCCCTACTCTCAGGTCACAGGTTCACACTTGGTTTTATAGCAGGCTGCCTTGGCACAAGCTTTCCCTTTATAAGTGTGATTATGCTGACTACACAGAATCCCAGAATGGTTGAGGTTGGAAGGGACCTCTACAGATCACCCAGTCCAACCCCGTGCTCCAGCAGTGACACCCAGAGCACAGGGCACAGGGTTACGTCCAGGCGGTGACTTGGTCATGTTACTGTATGAGGTAGCTGGAGAAGAGGCGATGAGCATGGAAGAAGTGGTGCAGGATCCGAGAGGGCTCGTCCCGAGGCTGGTCGAGCGGAGAGCTCGGGAGCACCCTCGCTGCTGCCCTGGGAGGTCGGCTGGTGGGTTGGCAGCTGAGGTCTGGTAACGCTCAGCGTGTGTTTCAGTGCTTGAGGAGGAAGGGAGAGGTCAGTCCCTGGCTGTGATTGCCCTGAGAAGGCTTCAGTTAAAGAGCAAGGGGCTGCAGTTCAGGCAACTTCACTCAACTGCTGCTGTTTCTGCAGCTTCCAGAGAGAGCCTGGCCCAGCCTGTGGCCTTTTCACATCCACACTGAGACCCACGGAGGAGAGGTGGCTCTCCTGCGCTGTGAGCACCATGTCCTTATTGCTCACAAAACGTGCAGGGAATAGGAAGGAGACTCCTTTAAATAGTGCATCTCTGTTATAACAGAAAAGGTGCTTTGTAACTTTTTTTATATCCGAGGTGGTTAGTGTTTCTGTTTCGGTTACTCTGTGGGCTACAGTGGAAATTAGCAAGTATCTTAAATATCTCTGCAAAACGAATTGTATTTATAGTCAGCTTAAATCAATTTAAATAAGGTCAGCTCAACTGATGCCTGCACAAATTAATTTCCCTTTTATCTAGCCTCCTTCCAGACCTCATAAACAGAATAATCAATCACAGGAGCCTTCCTCTGTAACATGATTGTGCATCTCTGATTAAGGAAATGTAAAATAATTTCTTTCTTCATTCCCCCAATAACCAAGGTGTGTGGATTTAATTATTCACATTAATCATTTTTTACACTGCATGATGGAAAATAGAAAAAAAAAGATGTCTTTTTTGAGATCGTAAGTTTAAATGATCATTATATTCACCATTACAAAATGGTCAACATACAATATATTTATGTTTTTCCCCACACACAGAGGATGCCAGTCTGACTCGCAGTATTCTTCACCGTCAAAAAAGCAAAGATGCTGCATTTTGAAGTGTTGATATTGTAGTGGACTATACCCATCTTTACCAGTAATACCTGCTCTTGAGTCAGTGGCACCTTTCTTGTCAAATGGGTTTGGAGCAGCTGCTGCTGCTGTTTCTGCCTCTTGCTCTGCTGTCTCTGCATCATGCAAAAATATTAATCTTTTTACTGGTGAAGAAGAAGGATGTGTGAATTTCTTCCATATTTTAAAAATTTATTACTTCAAGTTTTAGCAATAGCATCTCTTTACAACATCAGTTTCATCAGCTTTTTGCAAATTCTTTTTGAACCGGAAAGTTCAGCTGTGATGAAATAAGACTGAGGCTAAACTTGATGTCTGATAAGCTGTGAGGCCTCGTCTAGCTGAAAGGTTTTCCACAAACATTTCTTTGGGCCTTTCCAGATTAAGCAATACCATTCCAATATTTTTGTCATTTTCCCTTTTTTAACATCTCTAGCTTTTAGTCATATTGTGAATCGTAGTACAGCATTTCTGTTTTAAGCAATTTGAGTTGATTAATCTGTACCTAGTAGTAAAGGTGCAAATGCCAATCCAGCAACTCATTCTTTTTTTTTCCTATAAACTAACTTTTGTTATTCTATCTTCCACCACCATAAATATTTTGAGAACTTCCACTCTTCCTGGCATTGCAGCGTCTCCTGCAAGGCTGTGTGTTCTGGGCACCCTCTCCCGGGGTCTCTTTGGCGGCTGGGCCTGTGAACGGGACTGTGGGCACCTGCAGGGCTCCTGCTCGTCTCTGCGCGCGCTTATCTCCCCACGTGGCACTGCCTTTGCGTGAGGATTTCTCAGGAGAGGGAATGCCAGGTTCTGCTGCTGAAATTTTGGCACAAGTATATCGGGCACAAATTGGATTGTGTATGTATTGATTTAAGCCATTGTTTCTATGCAGTGAAAGAATTGAATGCCCCTTGGAAGAAGAGAGTAAAATGGGAATTGTCTTGTTTTTATGGCAATAGAGGAAATGATTTCTAGTACTGTGGCACGTTTGTTACTGCTTGTGTGGATTCATTGAAGAAATATTTTTGGTGTATGTTTTTTGTTGTGGCTTTGTCTCCACTTGCTGTAGTTGCCATTAAATTTAGCCCCAGAGCTTATGTATAATTTTAATGTTGCAATTTTAATTACACTTTTTCAGTATATTTAAAGAGAATTTAAACAGCACAACTGATTCATCAAGTGGTCTCTTGGTGTTCCCGAAGCCCGCATAGTTCTTTTTTGTTGCAATTTCTCTTGCAAAGATATCAAAGGCCTGAAGCACGTTCACAGAGGCTGAGGGGTTTAGCTAGAAGCATTGCGAAGACAGGAGGTCTCGATGGCTCCTGCTCTCCCGTGAAGATGTTGCCCCAGGAGGAAGGCAGCTGCTCTTGCCAGTGGCAGCCTCCATTGCTCGGCCCTAAATCAGATCCCCCGGGATGGTGGGCATGAGGCCGATCGCTTCCCTCGCACCACCCGATCCGGCTGCACCACCTCTCACTGTCAGAGCTGCTCTCAGTTGCTGTAGCTAGAACAGATCCAAAACAACAAATAGGTTTGGGTGTGAGTTTTGTGCTGCTGTGTTTTGTGTGATCTGAGGCTGAAGACTGGGAGTTAAAAATAATCAAAACCAAATGATCATTTATTGTGTCTCACATATTGTCGTCTGAGTCGTTACCTTTATTTACGACTCTTTGCTTTGTTTGGAACAATGCAGAATAGATTTTGGTTAGCATTTGCAGTTTTTAATTGGTATGCCCACATAAAAATTAATGTTCTGCCCACAGTATTTACCTCCTTTCGCCCTGGATGTTAAACAGTATATGAAAAGCTACTGGGTCGTGGCTTTAAAAGTAGAGTCAACTCCTCCTAGTAATTTCAGCTTAGCAGTTGAGAACAAAAAAAGATTTATTTGTGAATGATGTGCAATGACATCTAATCACTAGGCTTTTCAGTCTGTTATTAGAATTAAGAAGTTCAGTCTTTTGCCTCGCCCACCATATTTGTGTTTCACTTGATCAAGATAGGAAGTGTTAAATGAACAAACTTGATAATGAAGATTGGCTGTGATATCAGTAGAATTCTTATGACTGTCTTACTTCCTGTGCATTTTATAGGAGCTATATTTAATAGGTTTTACTCACCAACTATGTTTGATCATTTAGTCTTTGCATTTAAAATTCTGCTGTTTGTGTTAATCTGATCCATAATAACTTTGATCTCGTCATTGAGGAAGTCGGACCACTGTGACTTGATTCCTGATCGTTTTTGCTGGCATTTTCTTCACGTTTATTCATTAGATTAGTAAGCCACTACTTAAATTAGGCCCACCAAGCTAAAATGGAGGTAAAAGGATGTGGTCAAGACTTAAAAACAAGATGTGGTTACTTATTGTATGCAGTGCAGATGTGACTGGATTTTGTAGAGCCCCAGGGCTCGGGAAAGTGATGACAGGGTACATCCTCTTTGCAAGCCAGTTTAAACTACAATTGAAATTATTTCACTCTTTTAACTAACTGTCAGAAGAGTCATTTCAGAATATACAAAGATTTGGGGATGGGTGGCATTTGAAAAAGGTATTTTTATGTGTTTTGCATAATGATGCAACGTGTTTTGACATGTTAGAATTGGAAGTTGAAATAAATTGTTACTTCCATCATGTTCAAAGGGTATTTAATTATGTTAAAGGCTAAATGGTGCCCTCTAATTTGCATTCAGATTCTACAAAGTAACTGTGGAGCTTGCAGCTCAGATGTATTTCAGAGTATCTTCAGCATATACTAAGAAGTGGCACTGTTGCACATAATAACAAGTTCCTTTTACTGTATTTTTCAAAATTAGCAAGAATAATACTGACAAGAGACTCTAAACTATAACTTACACTCCTTGTGCAGCAGGAACGCTGTTGAGCAAGCTTCAGTCAGATACAGCTTTACGAATGGTGAGAATGCTGCTGGAAGGGGCATTGCACTTAAAGACGCTGAGCAAATTTCCCTTGGAGACCTCCTCTTACAGTGAAGTATGAGAAAAACCAATCACATCGCTTGACTTTTGGTTCCCACTTTTGAGGCAAAGCAATAAAAAGGCAATTTTCTATGTACATAATATCATGAAAAGCAGCTACAAAATCCATAATGCCTTTCCTTTTTTTTTTTTTCTTTTTTTCTTTTTTTCAGAGCTTTCACAGGTCATGTAACCAGCACTGCAAAAACTCACCAACCGTACAGGCCGTACAGGCCGCGCTGCGGTAGCATTTCTGCCCACCTGTGTCCGAGCATCCTGCGCACCGCGGTGCTCCCCTCCTCCCAGCGCCTTGGCCGCTGCCCGCTGGGAGCTTGCGGTAGGGACGGTGTTGCAGCGCCTGAGCACTGCATTTAACTCCAGCCCTTCCAAAGGCCTATGTAGCCTGGCACAAGTGACTTTGAGTTTTTGAGTTTTTTTTTTTTTACTATTTATTCTTTTGAGGGTAGCAGTAAATTGTAACCATCTACACAAGGCAGATGATGCGGTTTCTCTCTTTTTTTGTTTTCTTTCTTTTATTTTCAGTTATCTAATTAGTGCTATGTGATAAGGAAGAAGTCAAGCATTGGTTTCAGCAGATGCTACAAATATTGCAAAGTCTAGTCAACTGTGGCTAGGAACTGCAAAGTTTCAGCCACACCAGTGTAAAAATAACCTTAGTTCTGAATGCCTTAAACCCCGAGGGGAAATGGGGAAATTTTAAAAGCATCACAAATAAAAAATAAAAGACAAAAATAATCATGGGAGATGATGTCAGCGGGCTGAACGAGTGAGGAGAGCAGTTTATTTCTCCCATGGTGTGTGGGCCCTAGAAACCTCTGCCTGTGTCTCTTGGGCGCCTCGATGTGCGAGGGTGACGCCCTGCGCGTGCAGCGCATCGCTCAAAGCAGCGGGGGCTTGTCCTCGGCTTCACCAACCCGAGCTGCTTTAGAGCTTTAAATGCAAGTTCTTTGCAGCAGACGCTCTGCCTTTGCTCTCCAAAGGACGTGCCATGTTGTGCAGCGTTAAAAAAATGCCTCATACAGCTGATGGAAACGAGGAAGGGAGGAGAGGAAAAGGTCAGGCTGTGCGTTCCTGCAGTTGCTGAAGAGCAGCTTATGCTTTTGGCACTTCATTCTTTGCTACTAAAAAAGTACTTCTACTCTTATTTTGTTGCTTTTCTGGAAGGTGAACAGAGGGAATAGGGAGATAAGCAATTGTAAAGGGAGTTTTCAGTTGTGTAAGTACATATACAAATTAGATTTCCCCTCCCCTGCTTCTTCTTGGATATCTGCCAATTAATAATTTGAATTAGCAGGAAGCTGGAAGGTTGAGAGTGTGACGAAAGTTAATCAACCTTGAATTCAAAGTCAGGGTTGTTTTTTATTACTGTGGTGATGTTTCTTGCATGGATTTTTAAAGTGAAGATTTGTGGTGGTTTATATCCTCTGATAAGTTTTACATTTACATACTGCTTTGCATTTCCATTTTTTCCCTATACATATTGTCCAGCTAATTATCACAAAATACTAATGAGGTAGGTGAATCCTAAGTGAATTATTATAAAGCACTTTATGGTGGGGAGCTGTCAGCAGAGAGATTAAGTAATATTTCCCAAGGTTCTTGAGTTGGAATTGAGAGTCAAATCTAATCTTCAGAAATCAGCCTTCAATTTAAACTACTTAGATCCTCTTGTTTTGAATTACAAAACAAGCTCACTAAGACAGTATAGAGCAAGCTCAGAACACCTTCTCTTAATTATATTTCACTGTGTAAATGATTTTTTAGTGGTTTTTTTTTTTTTTTCACAAGCGTGGTATGTGTGCAGTCAGATGCAGTGATTTCCAGTGGGAGGCCTGGCCAGTCCGTGGTGCAGAGCTTGCACAGGCGAGAGTGGACGCATCAGGACCCAGGATTTCAGAGCCCTGGAACAGGCAGCCCAGAGAGGCTGTGGAGTCTCCTTCTCTGGAGATCTTCCAAACCCGCCTGGATGCCACCCTGTGCCACGTGCTCTGGGTGTCCCTGCTGGAGCAGGGGGTTGGACTAGCTGATCCTTAGAGGCCCCTTCCAACCTTAAGCATTCTGTGACTGTGATTTCATCTCTGCGCAACGCAGCCTTTCCCAAGGGGCGCAGGTGGCTGCTGCTTCCGTTTCATGCAGCTCCGAGCTCTTGAGGGCAGAGGGGCTGACTAGAAGAGGAGAACAAATGGGCATCTTTTTAATACTTGCTCGTAGGCTAATATCAATGGACATGAGCAATTTGTACTCCATCACCAGATGCACAGTGGACACTGTTTACCATCCATCTCACTCCTGAGGGTGCTCAAACTGTGATATTTTAGCCGAGAGCTAAAGGGAGATAGCCAAATCCAAGCGAAATTCTTTCTAAAAAGGGATTCCTCTCTAGGAAAGGAGAGAAAAATAAATCAGTGTCTCCATGGTTCTCTTTTAATGCAGCACACAATTTTCCTCTGTAATTGTAGGACACAAGTGACACCTGCATTCCTTGTCCGAGCAGATCCTCTGTGGCAGCACTGGGGCCGTGGTGGAGGGGGACAGAACGGGAATATTTAACGCTGCCTGGTGCTGCTTTCATGTCATTCTTCACCTGTCAAAGCCGTGGTCGTTCCCGCTCCCTGGAACTGACAAAATCCCCCAGTTCGGGTATAAATAGAGGTCACAAGGCCCGTGAGCAAGGGGGCTGCACCTCAGGGCCAGGCTCCTCGTCTGTATCAGTTTGTTCCTACCAGCTCCTCCGCTCACGTTGCGGTAGCGGCCAGCGCTGCCTCGGACACAGCAGCTGGGAGGTGAGATGCAGGGCCCAGAGATGCTCGTGCCCTGGCCTGCGTGCAGAGAGAACAAAGTTCCCTGACTGCTTTTGCGGTAACAACGCAGCGCTAAAATAAATTCTTAAAACTTCTTCCATGAGAGAGCAATGGCATGTGGCAGCCCTTGTTTTCGGTGTCCTGTGGCTCCATGTGCACTCTAGCTTTGCCTTTGCACTTGCCATCTCCGTCAGATGCTTCTCATCTTCTAAATATAAACCCATTTGAAACCAACATGCCACTCGTCATCATCGTCATCACCTTTTCTTCAAGTTGTACGTTTCTGTAGCACACGGAAACGGAGTGGGATATGATAATCAGTGTAACGAGTGCCTAGAATAGTTGCCAGAGAGAAGTTGTTATGGGCTGTCTTAGTTACATCCCCAGCTCTCTGAGCCTCCCCTGTCATGTGTCAATACCGTTCGTTGATGTGTCGTTTGGTTCCAGTCATGGCCTGCAGCTACGCAGTAATGAGCCAGAAAGGGTAACTGCAGTACCAGGGACACTATTCAAATCTTTCCCCATAACTAACATATTTGTGAAGATAAACAATCATGTTTATTTTTGTCAGATAGGATCCACCACCTCTGTGGGCTCCCCAGATATGGTCCTCACTCGGTCTTTGCTGTCCTTTAGTGAAAGGACCCTTCAAATGCCATAAGCATCTTGACTGCATAAACAAAACATGGTTTATTGCTTGGACTTACACTCTTTGTGCCCACTGTACATGAACTATTGTTCATTATATAGAACATTGATTTTACTGAGCAGCAGTCTATGGGAATGACTGGTTTTCTTCAGAAAGGAATGTAACTAGTGGCATGGTTTTTGTTGTGTTTTATGGAGATAGTTGCTTGCTGTGTTTCAATCAAGGAGTTTTAATAATGGCAAGGCCAAACTATTTGAATGTAAAAAATGCAGAGGTTTTTCTTGTTTATTGTAAGGCTGTGCTTCGTTTCTCCCAAGGCTACGTGAGGTCAGCCTGGAGGGAACCTTTTGGAAAAGTTCAAGCCGTGCTTCGTCACTAGCTCTTCTCACCCAGCGACACCGAATATCGAGAGTAGCTGCAGTATCATTTCAGAAATGGGTAATATTGCGGGAGTGTTTGCTGTCAAAACGTGCTGCCAGGGTCAGCCGACTTCCGCGTGCAAATTGCTCGTCACATTTCCCCTTGGAAGCAGCAGATAACTCGAATGAACTGAAACTGGAGACAGTTTGGGTTTTATGACACAAGTTGAACTCCTGCCAGTGACAAATGCCAAGGTACACTGTGAAAATAAAGTGATGTAGTGCTAGCTAAAGTGCGTGGCGTAACTATGAATAGATGTACCCATGTACACAACACCAGCTCCCACCTCCCTTTGCTCAGAGAGAGCCGTTTCACATGCACGAAGGTCGCCAGAGTGGTTGTATCCTGTGAAGCTCATGTCGTGCATGAAAGTACATAAAGACCATCTGGGAACTATAAAAATAGCCTGTCCTTACTGGCTGATTTGTGCGGTGGCCAAGGATTGATATGCTTATTCAGGAAATGGCAAAACAATGTCAAGTTTGTTGGGAAATAACCGTGCTCTTTCATCCTTGGGAATGGCCTGATCTCCCATGGAACTTCATCCGCAAGGACACTTTGGACCTCGCGGATTTGATGGGCCATTCTGAATGCCCTGTGGGAACTGCAGTTTTTCAGTGGTAGCTAGTGGAAAAGTTAAGATTCTTTTTTAATATTTTAAGATTTCAGGTTTGGTGGTTCTGGAACAGATTGTGAGACAAGTCACATATGAAGAATAAAGTTTTTAAATGAAGTAATATTAGATTTGTCATATAAGTAACTGCGTTGTGCCACATGCATGTCAGATTTATTCAACCATCATGCAAATGCTATGTATTATGATCTTGCATAAAGATAGCTTATAAAACAGACTAAAATTTTTCTGTTGTCTTGCAGGAGTGCAGAGCATATGACTTAAGCCCTGGCGAATGTTACCTGCATTCATTTTTTTAAAAATCCAGTCTAGAAAGAATGATCTAGAAAGAAGATAATCAGGAACAGCCATAGATAGTGGAATTCTATTACACATTTTACATACAGAAGAAAAAGTAGTAGAGATGATGTCACCAACTACTTTTCTAAGCAGCATTTCCATGTCACAGGTCACCATCACAGTAAGAGCTGTTGAGCACAGCTTGAACAAAGTATCATACCTGAATGGCTCCTATTGGAAACACAAGTGTATGCAATGATTGCCACGTTTTCCGTATGGCAAATTAGTGGCAACATGTGGATGTGCTGGCTAAAGGCCCGCCAGAGGCTCTCTGCTGGGTAGGTCCAGGGTTTCAGGTGGTACCAGGAAGGCTAGTAGGTGCTACTAAGAGCGCGTTCATGAACCACCTCCCTGGTCTAATTAAACATTGAGCTTCTAACTACCATAATGCGTTTATGACTGAAAACTGTCGCTATATTGACAAGAAAGTATTAGTGTGCAGGACTTGCATGTTTTCTCATTAATATGTTTTCAAGTCTTCTAATGGGCCATGTATTTATATTGTCACCAGAGCAGTGGTGTTTACAGGTCCTACAAATTCAGTAAAAACTAAATATATCTATCTTATCCTTGGTAGCTGCCTCAACAGGCCCAAGCCATTGCAACTCCAATCTCTTAGGAGCAAATTTTATGTCCCAGATCATTCCTCCTGCCACCACCACCCCAGCTGGTCAACCAGTTAGCTCATTTCCAGATTCAGCTAAAATTTATGCCAATGGATAGGAAATGGGAGCAGCTCAGGAGTTTAGATTTAAGAGAGAGTTTGATTTCTAAATTAACATAAGAGTATAGAGGTGCTTACAGCTCTTGGTCTCCTGCTTTTTTCCTTATGCTGTAATTGTAAAAAGAGAAAAACAAAGTTATACTTTGCAACTCAGAAGAAAAACAAGGGACATATTTTCCATACCACAGAGTTCCTTATTTTTCTCTTTTGTTTCCAGAGGTGTACCAATACTGCATGGGCAAGACTTGGTTATTATTTTGTGCTGTTAACAGCATTAGTGATCAGCTGCACTTCCTGTCTGAATGAAGACAAAAGTTTTCAGATATTAGTAATAGATAATATTAGTATTAGATTACAGATATAACAGATAGTATTGGATAATAGTAGTAATATTTCAGATTTTGTCTTGGGAATATTTATTTACAATAGCTTTTTTTAAATCTGTAATCTGTTACAGATAATCTGTAATCTGAGAGCAGCAAAAGAGCATCACGTTTAAATTTAAGATGATATATTTGATGAAAATGTCATTTTATGTTGGCATCATAGTAACAGGCCCTGATTTCAACTGGAATGAAACCTAGTTGTAAGGCTCATTGCCATACTCTCCAAGATTTTGAGAAGGGGGGGAAGATTAAGGTGATTTTTTTTCAGGTCTCCGAGCGCCTCTGAGTGGTTTTAGTGGGGGATCATGATGTGGATTTTTCAGAAAGTCGTAAAATCCTTGGAATAGGGACTATCAGGAGAAGCATTTCTGTCCGTGTACTGTTTTAGTCCGTACCTGTAATTAAAGTAAGTGATATTTCCTGAATACCATCACACAATGAAACTGAAGAGTGGGAATTAAATAGGAAGCCATTTCCTTGCTCTTGCCCTCTCCTCTTCCTGCCCTTGCCAGGCGGCCTCCCCTCGACTCGTCGTTTTCTTCTCTCCTTCTGCCCTTTGCTTGCGCGCGACGCCCGTGTGCGGGCTGCTCCGGGCACGAGGCCCTTCTTCCGCTGCCACTGCGCCCATCGCTTCCCTGCCCTCCCGTTCGCTGCCGGGTCCCCTGCAGCCCCTTGGGCCCTGGAGCTCAAGCCCTGCTCGAGTACTGCCCCATGCAGAGGCTTCTGCTGCCTCTCGGCTGCTTCCGCGTCTTGTCCCTGGGTATGGGTTTTGTGGAAGAGAAGTGGCTGCTGCAGCAGCTGGGCTGGGGAAGGGCTCCGATGAGGTGCGCGGGGTGGGCTGTGATGTGTGCGTCTGAGGGTCCTGCGCCCTGTGGACTGGTGGTTACAGATGTCCATCGCGTGCCAGCACCCCTTCGGTTTCACCTCAAAGGCATTCCAGCCACGTGGGTTTAAGTAACTTGTAAACAGTACAACCTTAGGCAGAGGTATCCCCCTTAGTAAAAAGGGTCCTTATAAGTAAAGTTTTAATAAAAGTTGTGCATTACTCCGCAGATAAACCAATTACCCCCACTTGAAAGGAAATCTGCTGCAGCCAAGTGTTTATTTAGACAAGTGATTATGGGCAGTGATCACTGAGACATGGTGTTATTCTCTTCCTGGTTGGCTTACATCAACTAAAATACTTCTAAGGGTCCCATATAATGTCGGTAGATACCATTGCCTCTTGGTGACTTTAGACGCTTGACAAATATAAATCCAATATGATGAACTGCTGGGGAGGGCGCTGGCGGCTCTGCCCTTCCGCTCGGGAGGGCCGTGTCCGCGTGTCCGTGGCAGGCAGAGGCACCTGAGCTGCAGGGCGGGTTGGAGCAGGGCTGGGAGGCCGCGGAGCTGCAGCCACAGGGTCCGCGTTGCTGATCCTTCCTCACGTGCTGCGTCAGGCTGCCGGCTCAAAGGCTCCCCAGGAGCAGTTCTCACGCAGCAACGTTATGGGCAGATCACGGGCACCGACATCGAATGGGAACCTGAGAAGCTCCCAGTTACGCCCAAATCCGAACCCACCCAAATTGTCTAAGATATCTTAATTAATGCTTTAAGAACATTTGGAGAAACAGAGCATTTAAAAAGCTATTGGTGGATTATGCTGTTAGGATATATGTCTCTTGATGTGAGAGTGTTTTGTATAGCTTCATCTCCTTATATTAAAGAAAATACTGATTGCAAAACTATGCTTTTCTTGCATTATTATCATTATTGGTTGAACGAAAACACTCAGTGTTATGGTTTAATTAAAGGATTCTTTCTACTTCATTTTTCTGCTTTCTATGAGGCAATCCTTCCAAAAGAAATTAAAATTTTATTGCTAACAGTTTTTCTTTGGCCTTGAGATTTGTGGAAATTATTATCAAAGAGAAACCTAAGTTGCTTGGTTCTGGTTATATGATAGTAAGTGCTTTGTGGATATGTTCATAAATATATATACACATACACACACACATATATATGTATTTATATACTATATATACATATAAATAGGCATATATGTATGTATGTAAGACTTGCGCATGGGTCGACATTTAATGTATCAGTAGTCATATAGTGAAATTTCATTAGAGAATATCTTTTGTTGCTGTTGTTGTTTTCTGAAAGAGAACAGACCACTATTTTCATATCAGGAAATGGCAGTGTATTAATGTGAAATGTAAAGCCTGGACAAATCTCTTTGAGCTTTCTTTCAGAAGATACTTGGTGTGAAAGGAGATTATTGGCATCAATAAACTGGGTGGGGAAAAGACATCTTTTGAGCCTCTGGATTTGTAAGAATTCCTAAACATGAAGCCAGTCTTTTAGGTATCTATTAAAAAAGTAGAAATAGGAATGATTTACTGCATCAGTTGTGAAGGTTTTAGGTATAAATCTTTATTTCCTTGGTAGGCAGCAGGATTTAGAAAGCCCCTATTCTCAGCCTCCAGATCAAATCTGTACAAGTTTATAATGAATAAAAACATAAATAAAGACTCTTCACTGGCACATTTATTCGATCACCTCTGTTTAGTTCATAGAACAAAAATATTGCTCTGTCACAGCTGAAAAGGCTCAAAAAACATACCTCCTCAAAACCCAGCGTGTTAAAACAGGTGTGACTCAGCTAGAAAAAAAATGTTGCTTTCCTGTCTTTAATTCCTATGCCTGAGAATGAGCATGAATTAAACCATGTGTGTTTGCAAGCATTTCTGGTGGAGCTGACTAAGTATTAGCAGTTTACTAAATGCTGAAAATTTTGTGATTTTCCAGTTTAATTTGACCAAAGAAGTCAAACAAGGGTTTTTATAAACAAACAGCTATGCTTTTAAAATATGTTCTTTAAAAAAATAAAGAGGGAAAATATTATCTTTTGACCTTCTGTCAAAAAATAACCTTTTTTAAAAAAGCCCCAAGTCTAACTAACTATAGCTCATAATTGAATGCTTGGATTCAATCCTGATCATGAGCTCTTAAAAATAATACAATTAAGACTGGCAATTAAATGCAGCAGAAACACAAAAGGTCACATCATCTGACTATGCAGGAATAATCTACTGATAAAATTAGTAATAAGGACAGCAGAGATATAGAAGTCAGTGTTATATTTGGGGTGTAGACTTTCAGCTTTTGATTATTGTTTTTCCTGAAATATTCCTTAGAAGGAAGGCATATTTTCCGCTATCCCTAAGTAGCAGTTTAGTGATGCTGCTTGTGTAAGTAAAACCAACTGAGTAGTCTCTTGGTCTGAAACTTGTTTTTCTGTCCCATCCTTTGCCCTTTTCCCTGTATCATCAGGTATCTGCTTTCCTTACATAAAAAGATGCTAAGCTCCTGCCACATTAGTGTGGAGCAAAGTTAGTGCAAGGAAAATATTTTGATCATTTAATTACAGACCTCTGACAAACCTGTGCAGATCATATGCAAGTAGTGTCTCCAAGAGGTTACAAATTCATGTGGATTTTCACTGCAATGGAAAAGGCACTTCCTTGCCATGAGAGCAACCTCTCTGCCAAATGTCAAGTCCCTGCTCCAAAGTATGGAAGCACTAGAGATTCTTGTTGAACCAGCTGTATAAATACCAGCAAAACTGTATTTTTCCCTAGCTTCACTCTGAAGACAGAGCTATTTTTGCTCATGCCTTCCAGAGAAATTTAGCCTGAGGCGAACACTCACCATGGAGCTTTACAGTCCAAATAGTTAAAGTGCAGTCAAATTATAAGTGATAATATAAGCTTATAGTATGTCACACTTAAATATAGGTGTTGATGTCTGCTCCTTGCATAACAGCTACAAAGAATCTTGAGTTTCAGTTAGAAGCAGAGACTAGAATTATCTTCCCTTCATAAGGAAATGAAAAACATATGTTTTTAAAAAAAAAAAAAGTAGAGAAAAGTGAAAGGATAAATAAAAATTGAATGCTTATACTTCCTACATATATTTTTCACTAACACCAAAAAATTGGATGTGCATCGTTCATTATTCGGCTGCAAAATGTCTGCAATAAGCAAGGAATCCTTCACAGGAGCTACCGATCTCGGTTTCCCCCGGCTTCCTAGCCCATGAACCTCACATTCTTGCTGCCCAGAGTTACCGTTTCAACAACCTGTAACCAGGTGTGAAGCCTGCTCCCCTGGGAGCTGGGAAATGCAAGTTGGAACCTGCTAATTCTAAAGTGAATATTTTAATCTCTACTCTCTTAAATTTCTTATACCACTTCCACTACTACCTTTGTCCTATATACTTTTTTTTCAAATAAAAACCTTGAGTTCTTTACAGCCAAAGATACAGTTTAGAGGGGAAATTAGACGCAATGAATCCTAGGCTCAGACAAGTGCCTAATCCACGGCTACAGGAAAACACATAAATCTATGAAAGAGGCACATAACTTTCCTCATTCTGTGTAGAAGGAATTTAATAGCTAACTAACGTTTGAGAATTACATTCCAGGAGTTGGATGGCAAAAATCCTCACATGGTTACTGTATCCTTAGAATATCTTCTAAGCATGACTGTATTGAGTATCACCCATCTACTTTTCAACATTATCTTTTCCATGAGTATCACCCATCTACTTTTCAACATTATCTTTTCCAAATAAAACTCTTTTCCCAACTAGAATTAGGAGAGATGGTAGCAGGCAGAACTGTTCCAGTTCGGAAGAAGGTTTATATTCAATTGCTCAAATGCTGCTTTTCATTTGAAAGCCGTGTACAGATTCTGCTCTTTCCAACTGCTCCTATTTCTGCCTGCGTGAACCAGGAGAGCCAGAGGATCCCGGGCAGTAGGACGGGAGCACGGAGGAGGTGACATCCCCTTCCTGCCCTCTTTGTCTGTGTCGCTTTGCATCCAGCCTGGGCCACCTTGGCCGGAGCGACACGGACAAACTGGAGCACCCCAAGGCAGGGGCAGCGCTGGTGCCATGAGGAGAGGCCAGCGAGCTGGATCCAGGCCCACTCCCCGCTGCACCAAGCAGGATGAGTGGGAAGGAGGTGGTTTGGGGAGCGTCAGGAGCCTGTGTCCTCTCTGTTCATGGAGGTTTTCGAGACCCGCCTTGACCCAGACCTGAGCAACCTGGTCGGACGTCAATTCGGTCAGGGGTTGGACTGGAGAGCTCCCAAGACCCCTTTCCGCTTGTGATCCTCAAGCCTTTAGGTACCCCAAGTCCAGCTGATGACTAGGGACTTAATTCTGTGATAGATGAATGTGTGGTTGATAACTACTTCAACCCTGACTGTTTAGTTTCCCTAGAGCCCCCCTTGGAGAGAAGGCCAAAACCTCAGAATCTTTTTATTCTCTGAAGAAGCAGCTCTTTTTCTAAGCATTAAAACCTTGAAAAACATTTCAAGCCCTGTATGTGTGGATTTAAAGCTCCAGTCCACATCTTGGTGTGTTAAGCAGGGGAGTACTTTTTATTTAACATGAGCTAACTAATAACTGTGTCATAATATATTAGAATCCTACTTGAGAAGTATTCAGCTGAAAAAAATTCATGAAAAACTTTGATTATGTCATGTCTGTCTCTGATTCCCCAAGGATTTTTAAGCTCATCTAATTTTCTAGCCTGTTTAGCTTATAAAAAGCAGGTTAAAAAAGTCTTTGCTCTTATTGTTGCCTTTTAATCTATAGATTTTTGCTATTCATTTGAGGGGCTGTACAGTACCACACAAGCTGCCGCGAGAAATCTGGGGTTTTATCTTTCTGTTTTATAAAAGATTGAGATTTTCTTTAAAAAAAAAAAAAAAAAAAAAGACTCACAGATCCTGTTCCAGTCCTGTTCAACTTGTTCATCAGTGACCTGGATGAAGGCACAGAGTGCTCCCTCAGCAAATTTGCAGATGATA
>JAWLRI010001097.1:1940627-1960975 GCA_034781795.1 Crypturellus tataupa
CATTCTATGATTCTATGATCACTCTGTCAATCTCAATATATACAGATACGTTGTAAAATCTTTGTTTGAGAGGGCTGCTTGCTCTGTTTTCCTGCCATCCCCAAATTGAAGGAAAATGCAAAATACCCAGCTGAAATGTACCAAACTGCCAAAAGTTTGAGAGGGAAGAGAAGGTACAAGCCCCGCAGCAGCTGAGAAGGCTGACTCTCTGTTTTTCTCTCTGTCCTTTACCCACTGGTCATCTTGTTTTATCGTCTTCCCTGTTCCACAGTGGAATATCCCTATGGAACGCACACCATGGCACGTTGTGTGTACCCCCGCACACAGTTCAGGGTGTTCGTAGGGATGGCCTCACACCCTGCAATAAGAGTGGAAGCACCAACTGTGCCTCCCAGCTCCTATCCTACCAATGTGACACAAGACCAGATAGCATAAAATGACAGGCAGGCTCTGCCTAAGGGGCTGTGGCATGCAAACACAGAGAAACAGCATGCAAAAGAAGAGGGATGGAGGAAAAGATCTATAATATGCGTGATAGTGTTGTATAACTTAGATTATCAAACTGCCCATGCTGTGTCTCAATTTTTCTTTGCTATTTTCGGTCTATGTATTGATATCACACAAAGGAAGGTTATTTAAAAAAAAATTCAGATCAGAATTTTACTCGTAATCGTAAAATTCCCATGTATTTGAACTCTGTGCTTGAGGTGGTGTTCATGAGACTGAAATTACTCACTCATAGTTTTTTTTTTATTATTTTTGAAGAGAATTATTTTTCAAAAGTCTGGTATCATGAGATACATATGGGAAGTTTCTATATGGCATACATAGCAATATGAATGCAGAAAAGTAATTCAGGAGTTATATTTTAGTTCAGGGTTTGCTTAGGAGTTTCTACAGCCGTCGTTTTACAGCAAATTATTTCCTCCCATCCTTCTTCCTCCCTCTTTCTAGATTTCAATAAGAAAATTGTATTGCTTTTTTTCATAAAATATGGAAGCATTTAATGACCTAGTGAAGCTTACATTAAAAAATATTTTTAAAAGGTTTTCAGTAGGACCTAATATTGAAGGTATAAATATATAGCAGTGTAATATCATTAATATATGTATCTAATTTTCTGTTGTTCTGTTGCACTGTACTATATAATCCTTGTCCTTGCAGAGGTTAACAGACATTTTCTTAAGATTATTTGAGAGGAAAGAATAACCTATTTATAGCTCTAGTAATATGTTTATAAATAGTTCGTAGAAAACTATGGGATCTGCTGTAATAAAAGTTCAAAATAGTTTCCAGTATAATCTGTGTTTTCACATCATCTGCATTTTCCAAAATATTTGTTTTAGGGGATGCAATTTTCCATGAGGTGAGCCTGAAAAGTATTTTTTTCCTTTTAACTCAGAATATAATCCTTTCAGCTATTTTGAAGTTACAGACTAATGAGAAAAATACTTTTCTTTTTTGCTTAATGTAATAATAAAAATAAAGAGAATAGCCTCACTTTTAACAGTACTACAGGGTAAACAACTTAAGATTGAAATATGTGGTAAGGTCTATTGCTTTTGCTTGCTCTGAATAAAAAATTAAAAATGAAGCTACAAATGATGGAAAAATAACATCACGCTGTTCCCAGTATTAGCTGAGGGTGACAAAACGCTGCCCTCAGCGATGTCACCGCACGGATCCTGGGCCTGGGGCCACCTCCGCTTGAGGCCACAGCCAGACCGCGTCTCTAACATGCACCTCGTGCCCCTCGTGCATCACCAGCGCCTCCTCGGCAGCCCCGTTCCCGAACCCGCGCAAGCTACAGGCAGAGACACAAGGAAGCACCTGAATGGCTTTTCTGCCTGCTCTGTTCACTCCTTGCTGCTCTAGAAAGCAGTCCTGAAAGATACTAAAATACCATGAAATTCAAAATTGAAGCCCAGTATTTGGGCCTCAGGGAAAGAAGAAACATGACACAACTGTCCAGGCGCCGGGACAGACAGACGTCTGCGCAGCGTCAGTGCTGTGTTCACGCTACCGCTGTGCGGTCTGGTCTGCCCGTGACCTCTAGCGTGTTTACTGCACACGGGAGGCCTGGACACAGCCGTGGCACCGGAGACGAGCTCTGTGCGTATACAGAGGTCCCCAAGCCCTTACGTTTAAACAACTGCGTCGTCTCCTCACTAGTCTCCCTCGTGTGGCCTGCCCTGCCTCTCCATAATACGTGGCACAGCGAAGTGCATCTCCCTGCAGCTGGCACTAATGCAGTTCCAGGCTGCTGGTGGCAAGTGCGTGTTTCAAATCAGGATGTGCCGCAGTTGTTATAGGAGGCAGTTTGTATGAGAAATGCTGCAAAAGTCATTTATAGATAGTCTACTCTTATCTCCTTCTTCCAAAGGAAGAACCAGCAATAGACAACTTGATTGCAGCCTAATGGTTAAGCCACTCGGTTGGAAAGGGAGAAAATCAGGATTCTGACCCCCTGTTCTGGCAGTTCTGCCATTTTACACAGCAAAGTTGCTGGATAAAAATAATAAAAAAAAAATCTCAAAAGCCTTACCCACATATTCCATGCTTCGAGCAAGGCATTCATGCTTTCTCTCACTTGTTGTCCTTCCAGGCCAATAGCTCTTGTGTTCTTTGCTAAGGAGTTACCTCATACAGAATAGGCATCACGCCTGCTAATCCCATCTGCCTGCTAATCCCGTCTGGCTCCGGGCCTTTATGCAGTGGTTGCTCCTTTTCTGTCCCAGCCACAGGGTGTCACCTCAAAGGCAACTGTGTTATCTGTTGGACCTTGGCCCGTCTCACCACCCTTGGGCTTCTGCTTAGGTCCCTAGTTGAAGGCAAGCTCAGGTTTCAAATATGCTCTAACTTCATTTGGAGTTATCTTTATGATTCAGTGCTAGAGAAATTCCTAGCAGCAGCAAAAAGAAATTGTGCTTTACTTTATATATTGGATGGGAGGTGGCGTTGTTCTGAAGATTCAGTTGTGGTATTTTGCTCACATCTGAGGTTGCAGAAAGAAAGTTAAACAATCCAACAAGTGTGACCTGTTATAATAGAAACATAAAACAACATCTCATCATATTAACTGGTAATGTTCACAACTTTTTTTCGAGGTGTTAGTAAATTGAAGTACATCCATGTAAACTGAGGCAAAATATACTGCTCATCTTGCCAAAAATCAGGAAAAACAAATATTGATGCTCTAATTACAATAGCAACAGAGTAATTGCTCTTTTTTAAATTGCCATCTTTCTTGATTTTTTTTTTTTTGGACTCTGTTACTTTGTAGCTCTGCTTGTAAGATTTAAATCATATTTCTTGTTGTATTATATACGTGGGAATGCACATGCTCACACTTCAGTAACTGCACAGTCAGATGACTGTGTTTTGGACTAACTCGTTTGAAATGAGTGTACGCATTCAGTTGTCCCTCAGCTTGTCCAAATCAACATTTCTTTGCAAATGTTAGACAGTAAGTAGATGAGTGAGCACTTTTTGTAGTCATGGGAGGAAAAAAATCCTCTCTTTGTTTAGTGGCAACAGTCCAAATTAACTGTAAATGTTCCAGGAGTCATGAAACATCTTCATTCTCCAGCTACATCCCATAGCAGATTTTGATTTCTTACACATCTGTGATTCTATATTATTATTATTATTATTATTTTAAAACAGTAATTTCATTTGCAACCACTAGACCTATCATATCTTTAGTCTGCCATTAATCCTATTTTGGGCTTCCTAGAGCTTTCCATATAGTATATGGTATAAATAAAAATTTTGGCTATTAAAAAAAAAGAGAAATCCAGTTGCTTATCCTCAGGACTAGGTTCTTTAAAAAGCATAACCTAATTGCACTAATTCAGAAGTGTGATTGCTTTTGTTTACTTCCCCCACCCCGGCTTAGCAAAGTGCTAAAAAGGAAAGGCCAATACAGGAAAATCTGTAGAACTGCAATGCTGGAGGCTCATCTAAGGAAAACAGCTAAGAACTGAAAAACAGCCTAATCAAACTGAGAGGTTATAAGTATGCAAGAGCTTATACGCAGTTTTGCATCTTCTGATACAGGAGCTAGATTGCAGGGAATTTGGTGATAAAAGACTTATGCTTTGTTGGCAGTTACTTATTTTATGCTGGAAATCGTTGGTTAATTGAAAAAAAAAAGTTTGAAAAATACTTAGAGATTGCCAGAATACACCTTGATGCCGTTTTTTTGAACAAATAGTTTTGGATTTGGTTCCAAGTTTGAAATGTATTTTTTAGTTTTAAAAGTGTAATATTTATATTGCTATAAAAATAAACATTTTGAAATTATGTCCACTGAAGTGTTTAATGGGCCAAATGGGTTTTTTACTAATATTTTGTTAGGTTTGATTTTTTTTAGTTTTGACATAATGATGAGTCTTTCAGTTTTTATTTGCCTTTATTTTTCCAGGGCATAACAAATTTTTATGTTTACTTGCAGGTTATTTTAAAGAATAAATACACAAGTAAGCAGTACGATTTTTTTTTAGCGATTCGTTTGTTCGAAGCAGATCTTGGTCAGTATCCTACCGCCCTTCTTTCCGAGCTCAGATTTTATTTTAGTTTGGTGGACCCTTTTGTTTAGAAGAGCTCCCCTTTTCTCAGATTTGCCCCACAGCGTGTGGTTTGTCCAGAGTGACCCCTCCAGGCCAAACCGCGCGTTCGTCGGTCCCTGCCATGGGTTGGCAGTTCACGTTCCTCCTGCCTCCTCTCTCTGCAGCTGCCACCAGATTCTGGACTCCAGTATGACCGGATTCACAATTAATTGCATGAGATACCCCAACACATGGGTGTTGGGGCTGGAGCTGGTTTGTATCGGTGCTCTGTTTGCGGCGGGCTGCAGATAGAGGCCACTGTGACTGCTCTCCGTGCGACCTTCGGGCCACAGTGGCGCTGACAATGGGCTGAAGCTGCTGGGGTTTGCTTGGTTTGTGTGTAAAACCCAGCAGAAGGCCAGTGTAAATAAATATCGGGAGGCTTTAAAGCAGGGAAAGGAAAAAATAAGAATCAGCTTTAGCATTTGGCAGTTCATGTTTTCTGACAAGCCTGTTGCCTTCCCCCTTTGAGGTCTCCGTCCTTGCTGCTCTGCTGTAAATGCCAGCGATGGGCCTGTCCGTGAGGCAGCGCGCATAGTGCGGAGCTGCAGCCCTGACCCTTCCCGGAGGAGATGATCCCGTTCTGCAAAATCTCCGCTTTTATGGCCAAACAAAAAGCAAGTTGGATGTTAGCTTCATGAAGAAAACCTCAAAAATAATAACACAGTGTAAGGCAAGTAAAGACATCAGCGAGCAGCTGTCAGGAGGCACATACAAGAGCTCTGTGAGGTTGGAATTGCCTTGTTTTTGCCATTCGGGTGACCTGGGAGCTTCCCTTGGGGAACGGCAGTAGTTAACCATTTAACAGCCCATGAGGAAGGGCCAAGGAGGCGTAGTGCACAGCTTGCTGTGAGCCACCTTTTACCTGGAGTCTGGAGCAGATGACCTCCGGATGGAGCCTTCATGTTCGGGATGGGGCCTTCATGTTCGGGATGTTGCTTTTCTTAAGCAAGAAGGTGTCAAGTTCAGGTCTCGCAAAGGAGGAGTCTGGAGGGCATGAATGCCCAAGCTGTGTTTTGAACAGGGCTGTCTCTTGCTTTGGTTACTCCTGTTTTGGTGGAGTTTGGGAAGAATCACCTTGCGTGCCATGTATCTTGTAAGCAACAGGAGTGCAATTCACTCACTCCCTTGGCTGGGTGCTTGCAATGAAAGATGTTTTGTGCTGCAGTTTCTAGAAATGGCAGCAGAGATTCCAGGGGAGAAAGGGCCAAACATGCTCTTCTCCACAAACTTCTGGTTTGAGAAGCATTGAAATTGCTCCTCCAGAAGAGACAGCTGGAATAAAAGACAAGCCTGAAGAGTGCAGTGGTGTGGGCCCCTGGAAGCTTCTTATCCCTGGAGGAAAAGCTGCTGATGAAGGTAATCAGTCTGTGGTAAGACACAACCTTGAATATGGACAGGGCTCTTGGAAAGTTTCTGCTGAAATTATTTTTCAACAGAAAATAGTGAGGTTGACGAAGCAGCTCCTTTTGTGAGAAGTGGTTCCTGGCTTTGGAAAGTGTTGGCCCACATTGAACTATAGAGCGCGCAGCAAACAGTGATGTGGTGATTTGGCTCTGCTGTTACAGTGCCCTCCTAAAGGAATAGTTCAGCTCGTCTTGGGTTCACATTTCCCTCTGTATGATCGGGACACTCTCCTGTCTCCTCAGAGATGGAACTCAGCACATGGCGCCGTCGTGGATAAGACAGCAAGAGCACAAGTCCATCAGTTCTCATGCAGTACTGCAGTGATTTGGAAACACTAATTATTTGAATGTTCTGAAACGTTTTCATTTTTATGAGCCTCCTCTCATTCTTGCCTGTTTTCAGTTCGAAGGAAATACCTATTTCTTCCCTTTTTCCTGTATTTTTTTTTCCTGACTGTTATTAAAACTTTTCTTGGGAAATGACATTTCAACCTAAAATTGTCAAATAAGTAGGTAAATAGTACATCCCCTTCAGGAGATAAAAGAAAGTTGCTTCTTTTTGTTTGTTTATTTAACGGTAAATAAAAGCATCCTCCAGAAAGGTGAAGACTGCTCAGGATTCAGTTAAAGCAGAGTGCAGCTTGCTGATTTTTCTCTCAGAAGGTAACCTGAGGACCAGGATTGCTGTCAAGAGAGAAGCAGAAATAGGAAGTCTCTCTCTAGGTGTTTCCTCTTGCTGTCTGGCCTGTTTCCGTCTTCCTGTAGGGGAGACTGCCTGGTGACTCCCGCTCCCAGTGGACGGCAATGCTGCTTCCAGTAGCAAATGTAAACTCCTCTCCTGACGTATCCAGGGAGGACCCTGGGAGTTTGATTTAGAACAGAGGGAGAGGATCTTTTGATGCTTTTCCAAAGTAATAAGTGATTTTCCTTCAATTCTTCAGTCGAATCTCTCTTATTGGTGTTAAGATAGTGCCAGGAAAGCAATCGATTTACATGAGCAAAGAGTGTGATTCAAATAAACTGGTCTTGACTGAGCTGACCAGGGCTATGCAGAAGCCCTGCCGTACCCTAGGCTGCCTTCTCCAGAGTCCCTTGCATTAACAAGATCCCCAGTGCTCCAGAAAACTTCGACAACAGCAGGATGTCAGTGTATGGAGCCAAACCAAGTCCAGTGTTGTGCTCAGGGAAATAAGCTGCTCTGGTTACCCACTTATTGCTGAGCTGGCTCTGAGGCTGCTGAACAGGCTCTGCAAAAGCCAAGGAGCCCCAGAAGCAACGCGCAGGCAGGGGCATCCGCGCTGCCAACCCGGCTTTCTACCCCTGCATCTGCAGCACGTCCGCAAGCCTGTCCCTGGAGAATGGAGTTAATGTCAAAAATAGGTTACATTCCATTTTGCATCATCTTTGCCAGATCTTAAGAAGCCTCTATTGAGGTGTTTTGAATGTTTGGGATCACAACACGTTGGGAAATCCATAGCCTTGGTAGACCCTGTTCACATGATGAAACATCCCTGAATATCTGCAGGCTCAGAGCCCAAATTACTAAGTCATAGTTGAAGCAAGTAGAAATTTCTATTATGTGTAACTGGGCATAGGAAAAAGCATTTCAAGTAAAGAAAGCTGGAGTGTGTTTAAATGCTTTTGTAAAACTGCCGGAGGTTATAAAGAGTTCATGTGTTATTGCTGGTTTAAGCGTAAAATGTCTCCAAAAGACCATCAGTATCATCTCTGAACTACCCCTTATTAAAAAAAAAAAGTATTAATTTAGCTAATACTAATCTCCAGTAACAAAAAGAGACTATCAGTTATCAGAAATAATTATATCCCAATGATGACTAAAGCCTTTTGTAGCCTTCTACAGAAGTTTATATTTTTACTTTAGAAATATTGTGGGGGAGACCGGTTGTGTGTTCCTTATGAATCAGACTTAGAGATACACTGGAGATAAGCGTGTTTCTCTCCTTCCTACCATGTTTTCTGTAGCCTACTTCATTTGAGGTGTTTATCTGTCCAGAAGAAGGAAATCAAAAAAAAAATTCATGATGAAATTGAGCACGGGCTTTCATTGCTCAGCCAGATTTCTAATGAATAGATTTCTCTGGGTCAAAGCCAAGCTCTCTGGATCATTATGGATGGTTAAAAGCTCTACGGTTGTGTATCTGATTGCTGCGCTGGCATCTGTGGCAGGGAAGAAACCTTAAATATATGACTGGGGATCATCTGGTTATTTATGGCACGGTAACAATGTGTATAAAGATATGATCCGACACATATGTCAAAGTAATTCTTGTTCCCTGACTTCAGGGAAAAGGCATTGTAAATCCAGCTATGTGGTGTGTTTGGGCTTCTGATACAAAGGTAGCTGCTCGGAAGGTTTCTCTGCGCCTGTCAAAGTATTTATTTTGCAACCAGGCTGATTTTCTCTGGTTTAAATCTTTTAAGAGAAGTCTTCCTTAGGAAAAACAACAAAACAAGGCACTCCTCCTTTCCCTCCCTTTTCCCAAAGCAGCTCTCCCTATGTGGGAAATACCACATTCATGTCTTAGCAGGATGCATTTGTAGTTTCTTGATAATTTTTATTAATAAGGTTCATTTTACCACAAAGTACGTCACTCATGAAACTGAGCTTTTGCAAGAGGTTTCAACTTTACCAACTTTCCTGCCACCAAATAGTGAAACTACTGTTTTGAAAATGTTTTTTTAAAAGCTTTATCGGGTATTTTTTTTAAGTCTGTAGCCGTCGGAGGTCCTTGACTCGCTGCTGTCATGGCTACAGTAATGCTAAGAATATATTTTGATTCCTCAAACGAGTGAGGATAAAAATGGCCCTGACAGTTGCCGTGAATGTCTCTGTTCTTCCTTGGGTGCTGGTGCCCCGTGTCGCCCCGCAGCCCCGGGGAAGCTGTTCCCCCGTACCCGGGCCCTGTGTGCGCCTCAGCTCCATACGTGTGTGCATGTGTGCTCCACGCATCAACCTCGCTGCTTTGGCCTGGGGCACTCATCTCCCCAGCGACAAGGCAGTTGCAGTTTGAAAGGTTGACCTGTCCTGTGTCCAAGGCAATAGCCACTTAGTAACTGAACCCTGCACAGCTGTCAGTGCTTTCAGTCTCCCAATTCTGTAGTAGCAAAATTTCAGCCCATTTTACAGATGAGAAATAGGAAAGAGACTAAATGACTTCCCAGGGACTTGCCTGGTATTTGTGGCAGGGCTGGATGTTGAGCGCAGCTGGTGTTGTCTTTGGCCAGCACCGTAGCAGAAGGAAGGGTGATGATTTTTCCAAAGTAGCTGAGATGTTCCCAGCTGAGCCTGCAAGATTTTCAATATTTTCTACTTCTGGTCTTCCACGAAATATAAGCAATAATAATACAGACTAGAATACTTGAGAAAGAAGACTCCCAAATTAGGAAGGTGTGGGTTGCTATGGAAAGAACAGCATCTAAGCCATTGATGAGAGAGAGCAGCACAGGAGAATAAAAGGCCTAACGGGGTTCGAAAGACCTGCATTTACATAAATATGCAGAGACATCTGTTACAGTCATGAGTGACCTGCTGGTTTAAATCATCAGCACGGGCAACTTGTAGTTGATCAGCGTTGCCTGCAGTAGCAGGTGCTACTTGAGGCAACAGGAATTACCGAAGAGGTTTTCGATGAACAAAGACCTCTCTGCTTGCCAAGAAGAGACATACGGAAAATTGAAACAAGCAGCAGCCTCCTACGAGGTTTCACTTCTAATACACGACAAGACTGGAGCGTGCGCTTCTGTGTGCGAGTCTTGGCGTGATGGGTTATGGATATGTTGTGGCTGACGAAGATGTAAAGTTTATGTCTGAAAAGTACTTACATCCTTGAAAACCAAACTACTTGAATCATATTCCCAAAAAGGAAATGAATTGTCATCAAGATTAAATGGAAAATGTTCTGAGCAGATTTATCATCTAAAATACAATATGTTGTGTATTATCACAGTATATGCCCAAAGTAGTAATGGAAAACTGTCATCCTGAAGGTTACAATTGCCTAAGTGAATAACTGAAGTTTAATTCTTGCTCATCATTAATCACCAAAGACATTATAACATTATAACTTTTTATAATGCTAGGATATTAGTATTTCTTGGTTGCATGAGGCGTATTGCATTATTTCATACACATACACCCCTGTAGTAAAATTTGTAATTTCATCTTAAATTTAAACTTGTTTCTATTCTATGGGAACCCTATTTAACTTCTCAGTATAACATATAAGGCTGAAATCTGTCTTTCAAGTGGATGAACTACTGAACAAAAGACTGGATTACAAATTTGGAGATAGATGATAGAAGAAAATCTGATTTGGTAGACTATAGGTAACTGTAATTTCTAGCTGTTCTGATTAGAAAATATTCAGGCAATAAAGAGTAATGTCCAAAGAACCTGTAATAAAGCGACATAAGCAAAAGAGTTAACGTTTGAACAAACTTTCAAGATTTAAAATGTTCTCTCTCTCTCTGACTCTCTATATATGAAGTATTACTCTTTAAAAAGAAAAGGTACGGTATAGCTCAAGTACTTGAGTCACAGTATTTATTGGATGTTTCACGAGGGGTCATAAAAGTTCTGATAAACATAAATATATGAGACATTTAAATACCTTAACAACTCCCTCTTAACCTCTATTTTGGTAAACAAATTATTAATGAAGCAAGAAACAAAATCTGTTCTTTTCTTTCCCTTTGAACAGAGCGTGGATCATACTTCTCGTGAACCTCATCATATTGAGGTTGGGCTAAGATGAGCATAACCAGTGACGAAGTGAATTTCTTGGTGTATCGCTATCTCCAGGAATCAGGTAAATTGCCTGTTTTTCATTACAGCTCCACATTATAGATGAAATGGGGGGAGTTGGGTTTTTGCATGTTGTTGCTTTAGGAATGTTGTATTGTGCAACTGAGACTGATATGCAGAGACCACGTGTTTATTGCACAGCCCTCTGTGTGTTGATAAAAGTGCAAACACAACACAAATATAAACATTGCAGTTAGGCAAAACAAGGAAATTTTGTATTGTATGTTAACATTTACAATGCAATACATGTATGCATTACATGTATGTGTTGTATGTTATTTTGTTAACAAAAGTTTTTGTAGAGTTATATTATCTCAGCGAGAGTGGGGTTTTTTTTGGCAGCACTGAAACAAGTCCATTAAATCTATTTTTTTCTTAGCTACTTGAAATATTTCTGTCATTTATTAAGTGAAGAAGGATTTTCTCCAAATATGTTTTACATTGGCTGTAATGAAGTTGAGCTTGAAGTGAAATTTTGAATGCAAATATCTGATGTTCTAGAATTTAATCAAGATGATAATTATGTATGTAAACTATGCAAGTGACATCCCTTTTGGTGTTGATTTAGCTCTGTATCACTATCAATTCAATTGCTATTTTCATCCCCAAAACAAGAATGACTTTTAGAAGGCTTTTTCTTTTAGAAGTAGTTTCCTCTTTTCTTCAAACAATATTAAGATTGAAACATAAAAGTTAGGATATACTTTGTTTTCCAAGTCTTGATTCCACTTTCTGAGTGTGAGAAATAGGAACTGTCTTCCCTAATGGAAAATACTCTATTAGGGCAGAGATGGGAATGGGGTTAGAAACATTGCCAAAAGATTTGTAGTCCAAAATCCAGTTTACCTAGGATTGGCTCTCTGCCTTGGGCTGTTGAAAGTAGAATTGGCGAAAAGTCTTTGTGTTTCACCTTCTGGAAGACAAAGGCATAGATTTTTGTAAAAAATACACTTCTTATTTAAGCCAGCGTCAGGATTAGCCCTCCAGACTTGGTAGGTTTCCTGAAGAGAAGACCAAAAATCCAGCAGGTAGATGATACAGGGCCAGCCTGCTTCTCTTAGACTAATGAGCTGTAGATACAGGCTCCTTAGATATACTGTTTTGATTTGTTTCTTCTCCTTCCAAGGCTATTCAATCCCAGGAGCCCAAACCCCTATGTGAGGAATTTCCACTGAACTTCAAAGGAAGATTTATTGTAGTTTTTCAGGATTTGATCTTTTAAAACATTTCTTTGAGAGTACTGTGCTGGCCTGTGTTAGGAGCTGTTTTCTCAGGCTGTATTCTTCTCTCTAATAACAAAGCTTATCTAAAAATGGTCTGGGTCTTGCATGCGATCGGATGAGGAAAAGATAGGAATTAAGACAAATAAAATTTCATGCAGAGTTTGTTTATTTTTAAAAATAAACTTTTGGGTACCTCACTGGGAAGTGTTTTTTAAATATTAAAGTATTACACAGATGGACATAATAAGAGCCTAAAGAATCCTGAAATTGTTTTACATTGTTATGTTTTTATTGTAAGAGATACTACATAAGTGTATTAATACAGTAACTTTTCCTGATGAGGAAAAAAAAAAGACAACAAAGGAGGTGTCTTTTATATTCCTTTTTATGCATCAATAGGGTAAATTAGGGTAGTGATTCAAAAGAGGGCTTTACAAAGTCAGTCAAGAACAGTAGTATCAACCAAATATCAGGAAAAAGTTCTTCTACATCAATATATCCCCCACAGGCAAAGAATATTTTTTGCCATTTCAGGGAGAACTTCAAACACAAATTTTCATTTTAATTACAAGTTGTACTACTCTTATTTTCTGACATGAAGTGCCAAATATTTTTCTTAAAAAATCCACTCAGACCTAAAGACATTCACAAATAATTGCATTTGCAATGTTTTTTTTTTTTACTGTACTTTAGGTCAACATAGACTGTTAGGTGAAGAGAAGAAAAAAAAAAAGGATGTTATATATTTGAAGAAATACTCAAAAATGCTTCAAGCTGAGCATATTAAAACCTAGAGAATAGGTCCTAGTTTAATAGATGTACCTGACAGCTAGCAAGGAATTCCATTCAGCAAATGAGAACTACAAGCAACGTTGAATTCACCAATCTTTAAAAAGGCATCTTACACTTAGATCTTCTGCCATATTCTCATTGTTTTTCTATAGTTATTATTTTATGTAATTTTCAGGTCAGATGGGAAGTAAGACAGAAATTGTTAGACAGCATCTTGCCTTAATATACATACCATAAGACAAGACTGCAAATGAAAGGTGTTTAATCAATAGCATCAAAATTAATGTATGCCAAATTTAGAAGGCTAGTACTTGTTTTAGATTAAATCTAAATTCAAATCCCAACAGCTTGAGTTTGCTGAAAACAGGGATTGTTAAATTGATTGTATATTAACTTCAGCTAAACCTAAAGCTTTTAAAAATTATATTGAGCATGGCCGTAAGAAAGGCTTGCAAACCCCTCCACATATTCACTTTTCCTTTTCAGTTACCTTTCTTTAATCTTCTCTAAAAATTCCAGGTTTTGGCCAAAAAGTGCAGGCAAAAGGTGGGTGGAAGACAAAAAACAAACAAACAAACAAACAAACAAAAAAAAAGCAATATGTATGATAAAACAGCTGAGTAAAAAGCATCCTGTCCTTCTGACATTTCAAATGTTTTGCACGTCTAAGGCAGAGAAGCACTTGAGATTATTTTAGAACATTACCATTACAAAGATACTAATGGGTGCTTTGCATTTCATTATGAAAATGCTTGCAGGTCATTCTAATGGAAGTTGAAGTCCTCTATAATTGAAGTTAGAAGTGAAATTCAATAAATATATTTTCCTTCTTAATTCCAGAAAAGTTGCACTGGAGAGTATTAATAGAGTTGAAATGTCTAAACCATTATTGTTGCTTTTTAACAGACCTTGGCATAGCAAGGGGAGTTTCAATGAACTGGAAAAAACAAATGTTGTGCCAGATTTTTTAAAGGTTAAATAAGATGATCCAGGTAACTGTAGGTCAAGCGAAACCATGGGAAGGTTGAAACTAGATCCCTCCAAGAAGAAATGAAGAGATGACAATAGCTAATACAGCCAGCAAGTTTTTGTAGATAGTGGCTTGTTGAGCAAACTTAATACTGCTTTCTTCTGAGATTGCAAGTTTAGTTGACAATGGTAAGCATCAGACTCTTAGACTACTAGATGACATTTACTTAGTCTTGTTGATGCTTTGTTGAAAACAAACAACACTATGTAAAAAGAGTGCACCAGAATGGTCAAATGGATTAAAAATGGTTAACAGGCGAATCTTGAAAAGTGATTGGAGATGGGGAATATTCATCACAAAGCTTTTTTCCAGTGGGACCTCACAGGAATCTCTTCTTGGCCTGATACTGCCCAATAGTTTTATCAGGTACCTGGAAGGAAACACGGAATGAGTCCTGAGTACATTTGTAGATGAAATGGAAAATGAAATGGCCAACAGTGGCAATGGATTTGTTACACAGCCTGCCTCAGCTCCGATGGGGAGGCCTCCAATGGCTCTGCGCTCCAGCACAGAACTTGGGCAAGTTTAGGCTCTAATTAGCCACCTAAAAATAATAATAAAAAAAGAATAGCATCCTATTCTCTAGGGTTGTGCCAGGGCCGATATTTTGTCAGAAAAAGGCAAAAAAAAAAATATGCACCAGGCATAATTTTCATTTGAGCTCTGTGGACACCATTCATTTTGCCGCAAGTTTTCACTTTCACTGTAGGGTCATGAATGCCCCCCATTCCTGAGGCATAAAGGAGGAGAGCGTTTAATTCAATTCCTTCCTATCCAAAAGCCAAGCCTTGCAACTTGCTTGCAAGAATGTGTTTGGCTTAATACCTTCTGAATATGAACTTTTGCCACACATCGTCTTTGAACAGCACTTCCAAATTTTACTCATCCCAGGAGTCAAACTTTTAAAAATCAGGTTGTATTTATTTGTAGGTGGTGTGGTTCACAGACTACATTTGAGTGAAAATATTGATAAAATAGACTCAATTAATAAAATAGCCTTGGATTATATGTATATAGTACAAGTGTTATACCAGTGCAGGCATATAAGCATGCAAAATATTGCTGTGGCAGATATGATCATACCAACAAAGCCCGTGCATTGATAACAGATGGAGAAAAGCTACCTGAAAGGAATATGTAGTTCTGCTCTCCAAATAATGTTGGATCACGATTGCACATGTTCAGACTCTCAATCAACATACTTTTGCTAGCATCTATCTTTACTGCCAACAGATTTCTTCTATTGCTTTTCTTCAGAGTGAAAACCTGTACCTCTACCAAAGTGGTATAAATTTCAAAATTTAGAGTTTTCCCATTCTGGTTTGTCTACTCAAAACAGAAATTAGGCAATTATTTCTCTTTAGGAGTGTAAATCAGAACAAGTCACCAATATGCAGTAAGAATTCCAAATAGAATTGAAAAGGGGGAGGAAAGAAAGGAAAAAGATGAAACCAGGGGAAATCAAATCCTTCACATACCTTTTAATCCAGAGTGTGCTGCCATCTGTTGTGAGTAACAAATCCTTTATTAGGTCCACATGGGCAGTAAGTTTCCTTGCCTGTTCAGGCCAACTTGCCTATTCAATGGTGAAAGGTTTTTTTCAAATTTAAACGTTCTGATGTATTGATTCGTTTAATTGTATTCCTTTCCAGCACTTGTGTGTGTTTCACACTATGGAATCCCTGCCTGAAAAGCAGCTTCCCATCTACCCAGGGCTTGTGCTGCTCTCGCAGGACATTTATTGTGGTGGATGTCTGGCAATGACTTGTGATATTTTTGGTTGCGCAACAGTTTCCATTTTCACTCTCAGCTCTCACTTTCACCTCAGCACTGCTCAGGTTGCATTTTTCCATATTTTACCACCTAGCGCTGTTAAAGTATTTCTCAGTGTACAGTCAATGCCCTCTCCGAGGCAATGACATAATAAAGTCATCAGCTGCATGCTTTTGCAGAAAAGAGTTTCAGTGAGATTTTTAGGTGCTGACTTGGGACAATATACGAGCACATTTCAGAATTGCCATTTGTTTCTTCCCACCCATACAAGATAAGGCAGCTAATAATACAAGGAGGCAGCTAATAATACATGGTTGTCTTCACTTGGTAGATTCAGGCTGACAGCAGTGCAGTGGTCTGTGCTTGGTTCACATTTGATACATCTGCCTTGTTTTCTTAAAGATAAGATTTTCTCTCTTGTTTTAAGCACAGGCTCAAGGGCACACTTACACAGCATGAAGTATTTTTGCAAATCATGGCACAAAATTGTTTGCAGAGCTGGCATGTGCAAGCAAGGACCTTTCCTGTCTAGTGGATCTTTCTTACTGTCCTTCTGCCTGTGGACATTATAAGGGACAGCGATGTTCTTAAGCCTCAGGGATTTCATCACTGTGCTGTTATCCAACCAGATAGATACCAATATTTTGCATAGTACTAAATTACACTTTTCCAGAGCCGTCACCATTTCTTGAGAAGGAAACAAAACTAATTAAAGGAAAATATCTTCTTTAAGAATCATTCTCATAATTTTTAACAAAGAAGTTTCATACAGAAGGTAAACAAAGTATCACAGAACAAGTAAGCCCTCAAGGGATAGGAAATGACAGAAGATTGGTATTCTGTTCTATACAATTTTAACTGTATGCAACTTTTATAGGTTGCAACAACTTATAGAAGCCTACTTAATTTTTGTCCAAAGTCTATTTTTTCTGAGTACAAGGTGCATGTTTAGGATATTTTCAATAATTCTGTGTGGCACAGAGTTCTTTAGTCACAGATGTAAAATGTGCATGGTCAAAATAATTCAGATTAAACCTAGCAGAAAATTTTGGCATATATAGGTCAGCTAAATTTACTTCAAAGCTTACTGCTTCCTTGGCATAATAGGGTGGCGGAAGGCTGCCGCTAGGTTGAAAGGGAATATATGCAGTGCGTAGGTTTGGATTAAATTATTAAAATACACACCTTGAAGAATAATTCATGAGGGGAATGAGGTTCTTGTCGAGAAAGGCGCTTGTCCAGTATGACAGTAAAGATAATAGTGAGTAGTGGTAGTGGAGTCTGCGGGAATGATGGGGTTTTTTTCCCCCAGTTTGCCTCCCTAGTATCATTTGGATCAGAAGATATGTCAGGAGGTCCCAGAATGACAGAATGGATGGGGTGAGGGTGGTAGGCCCCTCAGGAGGTCTCCAGCGCCGCCTCCCTGCTCACAGCTGGAGCAGGCTGTGCCACACACGGTTTGCCCAGCTCCAAGGCGGGAGACACCGCTGCCTCCTTGAGCAACCTATGCTGGTGCTCAGGCACCCTCACGGGGGGAAAAAAAGGTTTTGTTTGCTTGTTTGTTTTTTACGTTTATATGGATTTCCTATGTCTCAGTACGTGCGTACGGCCATGCAGCCTCGCTGCAAGGGCACCTTGCAGGCTCATGTTCAGCTAGTCCAGCCTCCTGCTCAACAGAGGGAAGGCTCCAAGGTGCTTTAAAGGACTTGTCCATAAAGGGCTTTTAAACCTGGAGGTTGCTGGAATGCTCTAGAAACTCTGCTCAAAGCCGTGCCATAACAGTGAGGATAGACCTGTTATTCACTGAGGGAAAAATACATCCTTGAACTGACATTCCCCCAGCCAGATGCCGATTTGGTGTTAGCCTGGTAGCTGTCTGTGACTGCACTGTTTCCTATGTCTATATGTGTCACCAGTGGCTCCTGAGCTCCATGTGCTCTGCCCATGTTATGGAGTAGTTCTTTGGTTCACAGGCTAAGCTCCGTGGCACCGACACAAACCTGCTTAGGTGTTTGTTTAGCTTCTGTTTGCACAAGTGCTTTTGTGCTGGGTGTTACTGGCTGATGGACAGGTATACCTGATTAAATAAAAGAGCACACCGTGTAAGGGAATATGTGAAAACTGGGTGTTTGAAGGCCAGGGCCTAATCTTTTTTTATATCTCGATTTTACTGTTTGAAAATGAGGGTAGTGCTGTGTCCAGTGTACCTCACAAAAGAAGCTTATATTCCTAAAATATAGAGAGATCATCTAATGAAAGGCAATTACAGGTGTGCTAGGACAATATTTAACAGTATTTTTCCATTATTTCAACGTCCTATATGTGAATATATGCATGAATATATGTACCTGAACATAGCATGAATTAGATGCAAACTGCATTATTGAGAAAGTGACTGAAGGCAGAGATTCTTTCACCTTTTCAGCTATATGACAGCTTGGGGCAATATAAAAGCTGTTCTTAATTGTCATGATTTACCCCAAATCTGCTCTGTGGGCATACAGCTTTGTTTTTATGATGTTTTATCCTCTTTTGGGCCAGCCTACTCAATTAAAATAAAATGACTTAAGTTTATGGTCTGTTGAATGCAAAACCAACATTTGTGACATTTCATGGATTATTTGAAATAAATAAATGGCACGATGCTGTTCCAATATGGTAACATATGTCACAGTGATTCCCTTGGAAAACTATGTTTAAAAAATTTGACAAAATTGTTTTGGTTTAAATAAAAATGTTTTCTAAAGTCACCCCAGAATTAGAATTCCTATTAAATGAAAAGCTGTCTGTAGTTATATATGTAGCATATAATGAAGCATAATATACATAAACCTGCCTGCATAATGCGTATGCAGTAAAAAAAAAAAAAAAATCTGCTGTAAAAACGATATACAATATTTCATTTTAATAAGCTGCTACTCTTATTTTTGTTTAATCTCACCCGTACTTTCTGCATCTCTTTTGAACTAGGGAAGAAGTTACTGAACGGTTCCAAAACAGTGAGACTGACTCTGAATTTCAGTTTATACAGTTCGGGAAGGATGACTTGTAGAGACATCTATTTCTCAGTTAAGAACTGTATTATCACACACAGTTTCTCACTCCATTAATAAACAAACATCTTCATGCTCCTAGCAAATATTAAATATATTCTTTAAAAATCACGGCCAGCATTAGAAGGCCACTCCCTTTATCAGGCTGAAGTTCCTAAACTATTTTTCTTATAACTTATTAAGGCCAAGTCTGGAGGAAGATCTTGGGAGGGTGGAACCAGTAGGTTAAATCTAAATACTTTTACCAGTCTCCTTTAAAGTTACACAAATATTGAAGGTTTTTGAGCTGACAGCACCTCTATATTTATGAAACAATGTGTAAATCAAAACCACATTGTGCACTTTTTTCATGGAACAGTGGATACATACTAGCAGTATTTGATGGTCAGTTTTCCAAAAGCTGCATTCCACAATGAGGAACTAAAACTATTTTTACGGCCACAGAAGTTATTCGTTTTATCATACTTTACTCTAGTTACACTTTCAAAAGAATGTTGTAAGCTACATGAAGACCATTTTTATGTGCTTTTGTGTGCGTAGACTTACAGTTTTGTACCCAGATATCTACTTTATGGACATGTGCATTAACAATTGTCTTGATTTTTTTGTGGTGCAATTCGAGAGGTCCATTTGAAAAAGTCTTTCTCTGTGTCATTTACCCCTCCATTTAGCCATTTAAATTCCAAATAAGAAGAGCAATACTCAGTGCAGAATTTTCTAAGTACTGATGAAGGAAAAAAATACACTGAGTATCCTGTTTCTCTGCCATTTAAAAAACACTACTTACTTGGTATTTCCTTCTAGGTCTTTTCACAGTTCTGTAAACTTGGCTGTTCTAATGTTTCTTTGCCCAAAAGTTGCCATACAGCACTGGATCTCAGACACTGAGCAAATGTGGTTATTTTAATTATTTGAGCATAAACAATCACACCTTTGTGAGTTTATTCCGCAACATAGATTCTCTGGGTTTTTTTGATCACTTAATATCCTTTTTTTAAAGCCTGCATAAATATGTGTGTATATATATATATATATGTGTATATTTATATACGTGTATATAATTATATATATTTGTCAGTTTACTGCTTTTTCTTCATTATTCTTCAGCCTGGAGAAAGAGCTATATCTGCAACATGGCATTTTTTTTTTACGAATAAGGCTGCATTTAGTGCTGGGACCTTTCTGCCTGCCCAGCCATTCCCATTATTAACCCCAGCTCCGCAGCTCCCTCATCCAAAGGGAGCAGCAGTAGCCATCGTCCTCGTGGTGACGTTTCCCTGCGCCTCTGAAGCATCAGCCTGGCATCCCGTTTGCCACTGCTTGGAGATCTACATTACCCCCGACACAAGAACCAGGCTTAGGGAAAAAATCACAGAATCACAGAATGGTTGAGGTTGGAAGGGACCTCTAGAGATCACCTGGTCCAACCCCCCACACAAACAGGGTCCCTAGAGCACGCGGCACAGGGTGGTGTCCACGCGGGTCTTGAAGATCTCCAGAGGAGACTCCACAACCTCTCTGGGCAGCCTGTTCCACTGCTCTGTTATCTTCACCGCGAAGAAATTTTTCCTTAAGTTCCTGTGGAACTTTTGATGCTTCAGTTTGTGGCCATTTCCTCTTGTTCTGTCAGTGGCCA